>CM064910.1:18251910-18711910 GCA_032727855.1 Quercus ilex subsp. ballota
CCACTCTACCCCTTCAAATCCCATAAGAAACTATGCTCAACTAATGAAACCAATAATTCCAATTCAGTATAAGTAATCTCTTGAGTATGTCTAGGCAATGTTGATCTTCATCAATATAAAATATAATTTTCATTTTGGTTTTACTTGTCCATTAAGTTGCACAACTTTATGCTATTCACTAAAAGAATTTTAAAAACTTCTTTTCCATTAAAAGGATTGCAAATCTAGCAACAAATCATATTACTAATTTCTTTCATTAGTTTGCATTACTATATCCTTTCAAATTGGCTTAATACCCCTTTAATGATGAGCGTGTTAATATAATGAAAGAGAGTGCGAAGTGACAAAGATGAAAATCAAACAATACAACTAAAGAGGGAGACAAACTCTGGCATTCAACAACTCAAAAGAAATCAAACAAAGATGATGCAAAGGAAAACAGTTTCAAAGTAACAACAGTACCTTGCCTTGTTTCCTTGAAATTTGATCAAGAGGTTGTAATTTTCTTTCACTGTGGCTATGAATTGAAATTGGAATCATAGTTCACCGAGGGATAGGCCAGTGATGAGGAACCCAAAATAAACCCATGTCCAATAGTTAAAGCAAAATCCCATATCAAAGTCAGACCCACTTGTCACATCTAATTAATTTTTTTGACTACAATCCAAATAATTAATTTTTTTTGGCAGGGTGGAAGGCTTGACAAAAGAAACTCACACAAACACCATTAAAGCCGATATCTTGACTCGCCTGGTTATACCCTCTATCAGAAGTTGGATTTCCATAAATCAAGCACAAATAAAGTTAATTTAGACTGAAAATTGTGGGTTCTACAACATCAGATTTTGGATGACAAAAACTGAGATAATGCAACTCAAAGGACTCTAATATTGTAGGTCAAGAAACACTACCATGAAAATACAACAATATAAGCTGACAATACATTATTGAATTATTTTGAAAGCACTCAATGCTGAACAAACATACCAATCATCAGATCTGGGTCTTCAATGTTGAAATATGCACTGCATACAAAAATGTTTTCTCTGTTAGTAACCTCTTTGCCATCTATTACAAATCATTTCAAACAGCTTGGCACATATTTATTTCTATATGACTGATATTTTATATATAAGCAACAAAATAGAGCCAATAATTGTCTAAAGATACTAGAATGGATAAATGGAAATTCACCTAGGTATAAGAATCCTAGACATAATCTCAGAGGTTACTATTTCTCCCAATCTAAAGACAACCCATTATGTACAAGAAGAACCTTTGTATCATTACATTGCTTCCTCAAATGTTTGTATCTATGCTGAGCATCTTTGTGATGGTGAGACCAAATTTCCCATGAAAAGTCTGACCATTTCAATCCAAGCCTTGACCATGAATCCATCACTAACTTTATTCCCATTAAGCATTTGGTATTGTAACAATCCAAAGAGGTAATGATCCATTTTTTATGTCAGATTTATTCTTGGACATTCACCATCAGCACAGGAATGGCCTTATTTTATGCAGCAACAGGAATGATAAAATTTATTTATGGGGAGATAACAATTCATTTAACAAATCATTTGAGAATGCACTTGCTGGGACAGGGTTATTCAATGCGACACTGAATTGGTAAAAGAATTTTTAATCACTGACTAACTAAAATGATAAAAAAAAATACATGTGAACAAAGCAATAGCTAATGAAAGGAAAACTATTGGAGAAAATCTTCTTTCTTTTTAAAAAATTCGATTTTACAACTATTTGATATGATTCTTAGAAAGGAACAAAATATAATTATCAAATGAACCAATAAAAAAAAAATGGAAATTGAACTTCAGTTTATCTTACATATTTGCCACATAGATCAGCACACTGAAGAGATAAGGAAAATAGGCAAACTCTAAAGTACTCTAAAAAGAGCAATCCTGCATCCTTTTGTCAAATATAATTTCTGCCAATTACAATGTCCACATTTGTTCAATCAGCACATTCCAAACTGCCTAAAACATAGTTTCTAGCAGCAACCACAAACTTATTTTGGCATGAGAAGAGAACCTACCTTATAGCCTTGAAGACCACCCAGTACTCTCCCACCAAAACGAAGTCACTTGAACCCATTTTCATTTTTAATATGGGAGCCTCAAAGCAAAGATGCAGACAACTAAGATAGCTTAGCTCAATTGTACATCCCCACAAGATGATGATAGGTCCATAGAGAAGTGTGAATAAGCGGTAATGCTGAAAATGCCAGTTGGGGATCTGTTCACAAGAACTGAGAATTTCACAGTGCAGAGTGGAGACATAAGCTGAAGTCCATCTTGCCCTGTAATGATATCTGTTAAAAACAAAGAAATTTGACGAGTGTCACACCAGTACACAAAAAATAAAAACAAAACAGAGAATCTAGAATGCAATCCAAAACAATGTTCATGTATCACAAGTTCCACTTTGCCATTCTTCTCTGTAGACCCATATTACTGGCTACCATTGTGTTCTTATTCCAAAAACAATTTTTAAAAAAAATAAAGAGAAAAGCTAATTTTTGAAATAATTTTCTTTCCTAAACTTTCCAAAAGCTTCTTCTCATTTTTTTTTTTTTTTAATATAGAGAAAAAATATTAAAATCATAGCAATGTAACACAGGCCTTGTGTTTCAGCTATATATTTGTGTTACCCAAACACCTAATGATCAAGTCCTAAATCTGAGTAGTGAAATTCTCTATGCATCCTGTGAACACAAGTCCCTTCACTTTTGTCACCCTCATGCCCAAAACTCACCTTCCAATGTGATACAAAGAAAGGAAAGGAAGGATCATATTTCAAATAAATTTGAAGTCCACCATATAGAGTGTTGTCAGATTTAAATTGTGTTACTTTTATATACAGGAATCAAATTTCCCCAAACAAATCCTTTCTCTTTGTTTTCTGGCTAGGTAAAGAAGGGGGGGGGGGGGGGTTTGAATCCAAAATACTGGGCACCATAGATGGTGCTAGTACCATTGAGCTATCACTCAAAACCCCAAATCCTTTCATTGTTTTAGAATTGGCCCATTGAGATTCACTCCTCACATTATATTCCACAAACCCATATCATCATCCACATCTGATCACAATATTAGTTAGTTTGATTCAAGGCATTTCTTAAATCATTCTAAGACTTTACTGCGCTTCATACTAGCTGCATTTCAAGACATTGAGTAACAGTAACGCATGGTACCATTTTTCTATAACTTTCTATAGGCTAGTTGGTCATGATACAGCAGCAGACAAAGGTGCAAATACATTTATTATAAGAAATATACCTTGGCTTGTATATAAAATGACACATGCATAAATATACAGAAGTATACAGAATAGCACAAGCCCAAAAACATAATTCAGTGGTCAAGTTCTACTATTACCCTTTGTTTCTATATGAGAGCAAAAGAGTTAGGGGAATTCTTATATGAAACTGCTATAATATCTAACAATTTTACTACAAAAGACCTACAAATTGACGTGGCAATGAATGTGATTGGTGCCACATCAACAACATAATAAATTAATTTTTTGTTTTGTGTATAAAGTTGATACATCAATTTTATTTAGTAAAATTTGTAGTAGTAGTAACATCATGCATTGTTATAATATGCAAACAGGCAAATAAATGTTACCGAGAAGATGAAAAGTTCCCCAATAAGGTCTACAGCGGCCTGAATAGCTTTCTCTTCATTCAAAGGGCGAATTTCATCGTCGGTTGCATGACCATATATGCGTCTTTGCATTTAAGACAATTAAAATCATAAACTATTAAAATAAAATAAGAAACCACAAATTTCCCCTTTTTGAAGCGAACAAAATCTATTCCTGAGATTTTAAGTCACTCCTAATGAAATGCTTAGTTCTACCAAATGCTTAACCCTCAAATGACTTTGAAATTGTACCAAATTTAACAGGGCAATGACTTTATGAGCAGACTATATAATTCTAAAATTTCAACTCAGCGATCCACTCCGACTCCAACTTCTGAATTTTTCTTATATATATATATATATATATATATATTCATAATACACAGTGCATTGTTTGAATTAAGTCTTCTAGTGGAAAGTAGTTTCAATGTAAAAATAATACCTGGGCATATTTCTTCGCATCGGACTCTTCGGTTTCTTTGACGGTGGATATAGATTGAAAATGGAGTCATCTTTTTATAAAGGGATTGGCTATTGAAGAAGAACCCAAATCAAACCCATTACCATCTGCTGAGTCAATACCCAAACATAAGTCAAGCCCATTTGCTATATCCACTGGACGCCTTGAATCAGATGTCATCAGGGACTAGAGGAGCTTGAAGCGTCTCCTGCGTCTGAGTCTGTATGTGAACCATTTTGAGATAGCAAAGGTGCGAGCAGCTCTGTGTCGTCAGCAACATTTTGAGAATTGTGTTGGATGATAACGGAATTCTGAGGAGGACATACGCATTCCACATGTACTCCCATCCTTGCAATCACAGGAGCGTATTTTCCGTTTCTACTTACCCAATGAGAGATTTTACATGAAATCTCAACATTATTCCGATCACCTTGCATCAAGTCTCCGAATCTCCTCTGTAATTGACTGTGAGGTTCACCGTAAAACCACAGATGATCACATTTCAATTCATAAAAACTCGACCCAGCCATGAGACGTCGCTTACGACTATCGGTAGAAATGTGGATATCCAAATCACAATAGATTATATCATCACTAAGAGAACGGTACTTATCATTATTAGCGTAACTGTCCTTCAACGGAATTAGATGAAGAGCAACACAAACAGCAATTGATGGAAACTCGGGACCAACCCAGAATGATACGGAACTTTCAATGCTTTGATGATTGATCCAATTCGGAATCTTCTTTCCTGGTACTAAAATATCATATCTCTCTTCAAAATCAACCAGAAGCGAATCTAGAGTGGGAAAGGACTCCTCGTCAATTGCATTGAACTTGGAGAGGGAGACCCGGGAAGAGCAATCAATCTGATTCGAAAATTTGCGATGTGAATGCGAATCCATTAATACTTTGTGTTTCACACCTGAACATTTCATATTTGGTGAAAGCCCTAAATTTCTTCCAAACTGCATGAAATTAGGAATTTTAAGAAATTGAAGTTTAGCAAATCTAGTAAATGTATTTGCAAAGGTAACCAAAATTGTTTCTATTATTACTTTAAGAGAGAGAGAGAGAGGGGGTACCTGAAGGATTAATTTTCTTAATGATTCTGAATTCAACGAGATGCAGTTTTGTGCATCTACTTGTCTTATACTTTCTGGAAGCTTTGGAATTTTCTTAAGGAACTTGGAATCCTGAATTAGAAGCCAATTTAATCTATTGAATCTGATAATGCTTTCTCTGAGGTTCGAATCTTTACTCCCTGATAATAAACATTTCTCTGAGTGGGTGAAGCAAGAAGTCAACTTTTTTAGAAAATTCAACTTTGGAAAACAATATTTTGAAAAGCCAACGTAAGAATTGCACGCTGCTGCTTGTCTAACAATCCCCTCGCCCTTTGGAAATTTGACATTACCGTAAAGCAAGAGCTGGCGAAGATGTTGCAATTTATAAATGCTACTAGGAAGCTGACATGAATAGAAACTGGAACCTATATCTAATCGCTCAAGCCCAGTAAGATTCCCAATTGATGGAGGAAGCTCTCTAATGGCAGTGTCTCTCAGACTTAGAAACTTTAAAATTTTCATTTCTTGTGGAATATCGGGGAACCTCTTAACCCTTTTGCAATCTAAAAGATGTAAATATTTAAGAGATTTCATCACGATACAACTTGGAAGAATTTCAAGTTCATTGCAACTCAAGAGGTCCAAACTTTCAAGTTTATCAAGAAATCCAATAGAGTCATGAATCTTGAATAATTTTGCACAATTACAGAGATCCAATTTCTTTATGTTTGGGGTGGCACTCGATAAGTCGGGTAATTCCCTAATATATTGATTGGAATTGAAATTCATATATGTCAAGTTTTTGCATTGTATCCTCTGTAAAAAAAAGAAAATCAAAATTTTTAACTCCAACAAACGTTATTAAAATATAGTTTAATAAAGTAATAATAATTTATAAATAAATAAAAATGATTATACCTTGAAAAGCTTGTCCAATGTAACACGACTTTCTGGCATGTTGAGTGCAATGAGTTTTTGAGGATCAAAATTGGATGGTAAGGAAGACAAAGGAAATCCAGACTAATCAAGAACCCTTAATTCATTAGGAAGATATTTGAGACCTCTACAAATATCTACATTACTAACTATGAGAAACTTGAGATTTTTCATCTTTTCAAGACATTCAGGTTCCAATTTCATCTTTGATGGCTCAGGTGAGCATATCCTTATGCCTCGAATTTTTTCCGATCCCTAATTAGACAAAGCATCAAGTCAATCACACTATACAATAAAATTCACTAAAGTGTAATGACGGTTAATTTAAACAAGAACTAAACTAATAAACTTAAATTTTATTCAACATTAAATGGAAAATAATCACTACATTTGCCATTTGAAAAAAAAGTAGAAAATGAACCAAGATAATGCATACCGTATTTTGTATTAGTACTTTATGAACATCCTCATAACACCATAGCCTGCTACGCTCTCCAGGCAAGTCTGGTGATTCCCGTTGAACAATGTCCCTACCCATTTGTTGTAGCAAGTCATGCATCAACAATTTATCATATTGACCAACAGTTATTAGGCACTTATCGATAAGTCTTCGAATTCCATAAATTGGATATAAATTGCAAGCACCCAGTATATCAATGACATACTCCTTAGGAAATCCCTCAAAGAAGCATGCAATATCGAGGAAAATATCCTTTTCAGTTTTATCCAATCCTTCATAACTTATTTCGAGTATTTTTTTGATTTCTTCATTAGGAATTCTTTCATACTTTTCTACTGCACTTCTCCATTCAAGTTTAGTTCTTCCATACAAATCAGCACCAATTATTACTAGAGCCAATGGAAATCCCTTGGCATATTGTATAACTCTATTTGCAAGTTCCATATAATCATCTTTGGGTTTGTTGCTTTGGAAGGCGTGCATACTAAAAAGTTCAAGAGCTTCATCTTGATCTAATTCCTTAACGGAGTAGGTTGAACAACAATTTCCAAGAGTAGTTGCCAAGTGTTTGTCTCTTGTTGTTATAATAATTTTGCTTCCAAAAGCAAACCAATCACATCCTCCAAGCAAATTTTCTATTTGGATCCATTTATCCACATCATCAAGAACTAAAAGGATCCTCATAAATGAAAGTCTTTCCTTTATCATATTGATTCCCCTAGATTTGTTACCTACCTTTAAATTTGTATCCCTTAAGATCTCAAAAAGAAGTGCCTCTTGTAGTTCGATTACACTAGCATCTGTCCTCGATCTTTCTCTTAAATTTTCTAGATAACAAAATCCATCAAAATGATCACAAATTCTATTAAAAATAGCTTTTGCGATTGTTGTCTTACCTATTCCACCAGGGCCATAGATACCTATTATATGACCATCATTTGACTCAATATCTAAAATAATGGTTTTTACACGATAATTTATTCCAACAGGGTATCGAGCAACAAATAATGGTGTGCGATTAAATTTAGAATTTGAGATCTCTTCAACAATTCCTTGGATAAATTTGAACTCATTGCATCTGTCATTCACATAACATTAAAAAATATATATAACGAGTTAGACTAGAAAATAGAAATGTGAAGATCAAGTAAATTTAAGATGTTTGGCTTGTGCATAAAAATTTTAAATATTGAGAATTAAAGTAAGTGGCTTGTATTAATTCCCATATATATGACATTCAATTTAAACATAAAAATGCGGGCATAACATAATTTGAAATTAATAGGATATTATTGTTTAGAAAATTTATTCATATATAGAATTTATATGTGTTTATATTTTAAAAAAAAAATGACTAAGTAATAAGATACCTGAATTGATCATTTGCCTACTTATTTCAAGTTTGAAAGTTAAAGACTTAAAAGACAATAAATAAAAGTGTAAAATTGAAGGAAAGTATGGTAATTTGATCAAAATGACTTAACATTTAAAACAAAACCGTTCGAGCAAAGCCATGTGTTTTGATTTTTTTTTTTTTAAGTCAAATTTTCATGATTTAATCAGGTTTTTTTTTTTTTTTGGTTGTGAAACTAAAGCTTAAGTTTCTGTCAGTACAATCCAGATTTTCATATGGTTTACCAGTTTGACGGTTCAACCCTTGATTCGGTGCAATTCTGAGTATTAATATGTCTAGAATGAAGTTGCATGGAAAATCTAAGTTACTGATAATTGAAATTCCTAAAAAAAAAAAACCTTGTTAAAACTCACTTTTAATACTAGAACTAAATTATTAAGGATAGATTTGGGAAAATTTTAAAATAAATAATATGTGGGAGAAAGAAACTCCTATATATATATATGACACTCCTATTTAATCAGTAAGTGTTTTTTTTTTTTTTTTTTTTTTTTTTAATCCTTCTATTTCAACATTGCTAGCTAATAACCTCAACAGTCATAGATATGAAGAAAAAAAAATACATACATAATTTGGCCAAAAGACATTGATAAATTAGCGGTAATTGTTGTTTAACAATAAAATTAGTGATCAGACCACTGAAAGTTATAAAAAGTACAATAGTTGTCATTAAATACATACATATGCTTGTAATGCCAACCAGATATATTAGCGGTTTCATGGAGAGCTTTTCTCCATCTTTCTACTTTCTTGCTATCCTTAAGTTTTCTTTCATGTTTAGTTAGGGCTTCTCCGAACTTTCCATTTTGGTTACGAATTTCAGATGGATCCACCTTATAAAAAACCGGTTGCACCAATTGGTCATTCTTTTTACACTCAACAATCTTGGCAAGCTCACCCAAACACCAAGTGGAAGATGCATAGTTTTCAGAAAATACAATTATTGACATCATTGAGTTCTCAATGGTTTTGAGAAGCTCTGTAGAAATTTCTTCTCCCCTTGGAAGCTTATCATCAATGAAGGTGTGAATACCCTTCAAACGCAAAGTGTCATACAAATGGCTTATAAAACCAAAACGGGTATCTTCACCTCTAAAACTCAAGAAGACATCAAACTTCTTGAGTTGGTGGGTGAAAGAAGAAGATGAGGCTCCTTTGTAGGTCACAAGAGCCATCGAGATTTATGAGCAAACAGTTGTAAAGATCTGAAATGAGGAGAAAGAAAACTGTGAAGGTATTGCAATATAACTCAGGAAAGCGAAAGCCAAATTAGTAAGAGGGTGAATGCAAGCAAGAGGAGCTTTTAAAGGGCTTGCTTTCGGTGTGTCCAGCAACTCTTTGAACTTTAAAGTCCCATATTGATGCTTTTTACATTGCTTTTGGTGTGACTCTCTGAACTTTCCAAGAACCACAGATGCTTTTTTTATTGCAATATCATGCAAGTTTCCGTGTGAAACCTAAAATAAATCTTGGAACTTTCTAAGCAACATACTGGTCATTGTGGTCAAACAAGTGGTAATAAAAGTAGGTAGCCATCTTCCATGCAATCCGTCCAACAATGTTCAAAGAGAGGGCCACGCGTTTTTGACTTTCTGGAAAAGTAGCTATCTTTTGTCCACACATTTCTCATTTTCCTACAAACTTCCCCTCTTTGTCCATGACACTGATTGTGTAAAGAAGAGAGAAGGGAAGGGAACTTTCCTTTGTTTGGTTATTTGGAGAGGAGAAAAATGAAAAAGTGAAGAAAGTAGAATCCACTCAGCACAATAATTTTTTATCAAAAATCTCACACTCAAAAAGGGAAAGGGGATGTGTGAAAAGTCCATTAAAAGATTTAGTGCATATAGATTTATTGTATATCAATATGCTAGCTAAATGGCAGAAAATCCTTTTCACTTCTAGATAAAATTTTATGCCCTAACATGGACACAAATAAGTCCATTTACTGTCATATATGCATTAAAAAATATAAACGTGCAACACACGTCAAAGCTTCAATCTATTTTTGTTTTCGGAAAAATATCGATTGAGAATGTATTTTTCATCAACATTCCAGGCAACCAACCATAAATCCAGCTACAATCAACCATCACCATGCGCAGGACCTCCCAGCAAAAGCAAATTCAATTCCCTTTTTTTTTCCAATTTCAATAAGGAAATCATACAGGAAATTGCATTGAAAAATGCCATTACATTAATATAGGATCTGAATTACATTGGAAAAACTACCCGATAAAAAAGTACCAAAATTATATCTGACATTAACAAGAAAAATAGATGCTACCGTCGAAGCTTTTTCAATAACCACTTCCTCCGTGCTGTGACATCCATGGCCACGAACATTTTGGCCTTTCTCTCATCTTCTAAAAGTTCACAAGCCTCCAAGAAAATCTCATCATCCATGTCAGGAACGGTTTGAAGTGCTGCAACTATACATTCTATTGAGCTGTAGTCTTTGTCTTCCTCAGTACCCAAATATGTTTTTACTACACATGGCTTCCCCTCAACTGCCTCTTGTGTCTCTTTCTTGATGGTTCTCCTAACCTTTTGGATACATGCTGAGGTTGACAAAGGAGCAGATTTTCGCTTTCTTTTCTGATGAGATATTTCAAACTCAGTAGCTGGAGATGGCGTCTCTCCAATTATATCGTCAATCCCCATCCCCAGGGTGTTGGTGTTGATCTCCATTTTTACGTCGAAATAACTTGATCTACCATGCTGACTTACATTACCATAAATCAAGCACAAATCACAATAATCACCCAAGATCGTATCTCTGTATGTAACTGCATCTGGATGATCCTGCAAAATGCCATTTTTAAATAAAAGCTGATAAAAATTATACAGTTCAATGTTCAACTATCGATAAGATTAAGTTCTGCACCCTACGTTACACACCAACATATAGTTTACTTCATGAAGACTGTTTATCATTTCATCAAGCGGGAGAGAAAGAAAGAATGTGTGCGCGCGCACATGTTTACCATACTGTGGCATGCTCAGTGCTCTTTAGTGATAACCACGGGAAACAAAAAGGGATAACCCTTTATCCTAGCAACATTACAAATAAGAAAAAATAGCACCTTGATATAAGCTTCCCAAACATCATCGTTAGCTGTCATTGTTTGGCGAATTCCATCCCAAGCAAAGCCATTATGATTGAGGATATCTGTGATGTCCATATACTCTTTCCTCAAGCTCCAATACCGATCTTCTAGTACATCTTTGTCACAAAGGAATCCAAATTTTTTACTAAATGACGCATTCATCCAGGTCCAAGCTTTAGCATTGTATGTACGACCAATCTTATTCCCTCTGTGCAACTGTTCTAACATAAGGACAATAAAATAATGGTCCATTTCCCTTGTCCAATTTATCCTCAGAGGATCATTATTAGCAGGGGACTGGTAATCCTCTTCACCTACAACTTTAAAAATAACTGTCATTACATGAGAGGATTTATTCTGGAGGCATACAGTACCAAAAAAAAGTAATAATAATGTTGTTTCATACTGTTTAACAAAATTAATAGCTTCAAACATTACTTGAAATGGGCAAATTTCAGTTCTTTTGTATTAAACTTTCAGGAAAACTGAGTCAAGTAGTTGTATTAGCATCAAATTAAAACTTCCTTTTTGCATGGATAGTGACAAATTAATACTTATTACAACAACAAAGTTGACAAATTATTTATAGTAATTATACTAGCAAATGGACAACTATTGCACCTGTAAATTAAACATGCTAGTGCAATTTTCAGATGGTCCTCCTCTAATATCACACGTGTAGTTCAAACATTTTCAGAGAAGTCCTTAACTGATTGTACCAATCTTGTCTACCTAAAGGTAATATTGAAATACGAGAGAGAGAGAGAGAGAGACCAATATTTACTCCCAGCTCATAGTCCTCAACATCCATAAAGTGATTAGAGTAATTTTGCCTTTGCTCAGTGTTGTCATTTCCATATATCAAAAATAAATCGTTGACATTTGGGAGAGTTCTATTGCGGTATGTTCTTGCATCAGGATGTACCTACAAAAATTATCTATAAGTTGTTGGGACCAAAAAGAATATTTGTGTAATGGAAATTCAGAAGAAAATATCACCTTGACATAAGCATCCCAGACATCATCTTCAGCACATATCATTTGTTGCATTTCATTCCAAGAAAAACCACTCTGGTCAAGTAGAGTTTTCATATCATTAAACCGCTTCCTCAAATTCATAAAACGACTTTTTAGGACATCTTTGTCATGCTGAGACCCAAATTCTGCACTAAACTTTGCAATCATATCACTCCAGCCTAGCTTGTTGAATTTTTGATCAACCATACTTCCATTACAAACTTGCTCTAACATTAGATCAATAAAATATCGGTCCATCGATGGTGTCCAACCAGTTCTTTGGTGATAGCTATTGTTAAGTCTGGCACCTTCAGAAAATTCTAAAATAATGTAAATATGGGGAAAAGTAATCTTTATTTGCTCATTTTAAAAAAACAAAAATTTTCTTTTAACTTCAATGATCACTGTGTTTCATATTAAAGAGGGAGTAGGGACTTGTTCTCTTTCTGTTTTTTTCCCTTGGTTCAAGAAAGCATTTAAACATATCTTGACAAAATGCTATTGCAATCAATGCAATATGAAATAGCACAGGTATATGTATCCAGACACATTGAACACAAACATCTAATTGCTCATTGACTAAAGACCAAATACTTGAAGAGGGAAAAAATAGGCAAATGCTGAGATTGCTTATAAGCTTGTCGAACCAAAATCTCACCAAAACCATTACATCCTAGATCTTGACGCGCTTCATTACACCGTTCATCAGAAGCTGGATTTCCATAAATCAAGCACAAGTCATTATAATTTGGCATCGGCATGATTCGGTATGGTTTTGCATCTGGGTGTTCCTACATAAACAAAGTCTTAGCCAATAGCTATGTATACACGAACTGACATTTAAGACTAAAATAAGTTGACAAAGCACCTTCACATGTGCATCCCAAACATCATCAAAAGCTGTGACCATTTGCTGTGTTTCATCCCATGAAAATCGTCTCTGTTCAAGAAGATTTTTCATATCAAAGTACTGCTTTTCCAAACTTCTGTAACGACTTTTCAGAAAATCTTTGTCATGTTGTAATGAGAATCGTTCCTTGAACAACATAAACATATCTATCCATGCTTGATTGTTGAAGGTGTAGTCAATCTTCTTCCCCTTATGCACTTCCTCTAGCATTACATCTATGAGATAACGGTCCATTGAAGGTGTCCAATCTGTTGTCGAACAACCACTGTTTGCATAGTATTGGATGTTCATATCCTCCCCTATTACAAAGCAAAGATTTTGTTAATTCATGCAATAAGAAATATGTATTTCAAAGATGATAAGTCCAATGAGACAACTTATACTTCATTTTTTTTAATTAAATGCTGTGGTAACACTCTCGTTTTAGGCAAAGTTAGATAGATCAGCATTGTCAACCCCGGTCAACAACCATGTAGAAATATTTAGAATGATAATTGCATGGGTTCAGGTACATCAGAATTAGGATAGCAATGAAAGAAAAGGAAATAATGCAACTGAAAGGAGACTGATATAGTAGGTGAAGAACACAAAAAAGAAAATAAGACAATAAATAAGCAGATAATAACTTCCTTAAATTATTTGGGAAGCTCTTGCTGCGGGAACAAGAAACCTACCAATTCTCAAATCTGGTTCTTCACTGTCAAGATCTGCATTGCATGTCGAAATGCTGTATCTTCCATTACAAACTTCTTCACCATATATAACACATAATTTGTGATAGCTGGGAACAGATTTATTTCTATATGACTGAGCATCAGGATGCACCTGCATATTTTATACATAAGTCACATAATAAAACTACAAATATCTAAAGGATACAAGAATGAGTAAATAGAAATTCACCTTGGTATAAGAATCCCAGACATAATCCTCAGCAGTTACCATTTCTCCTGTTTCATCCCAAGAAAACCCACTCTGATCAAGAAGAACCTTTATATCATTATATTGTCCCCTTAAATGTTTGTATCTATTCCTCAGACCATCTTTGTCATGGGGAGATCCAAATTTTGCATTGAACAGTCTAACCATTTCAATCCATGCCTCAGCCACAAATCCATGACCAATTTTATTCCCTCTAAGCACCTGGTCTTGTAACAATTCAATAAGGTAACGATCCATTGTTGATGTCCAATTTGTTCTCCGACATTCACCATCAGAAGAGGCATCGCCCTCCTTTTCTTCAGCTACAGGATAGGTAAAATTGACTGATTTATAAGGATAATAGATAACTTCTCATTCATCAAAACGTTTCAGACTTTCAAACATAAATTAAGCTAGAAGAACATTATACTTGCCATCCATTGACAAACAGTAATACATATAATTCAACATCATCAAATAGCAATAAGATGGGGTACAGAACAATATCCACAGCCCAGTAAATCTGTCCTAACCCAAAGAGAAAATTTAAAGAAATTATTAAAGTGAATTAAAATATCATGGATCTTAATGAACTGGGCATGCCTACAGGCACGTAATGAAAAAACTAGAACCTATAAATCAAATATCCATTTAAGGAATGCAAACATGAGAAAAAAATAACTGTTATACAGAATACGAATCTCTCTAATTAAACATATCCGATAAAATTTCATTTTGTGAAGCTTAAAGACCTACTGGACACCCAAATATTAACCAAAATCTTAATTGTGATTATCAATAAATCCCAAGTGGCATGTATAAAGACGAAACCAGATTTTTTATTTCAATAAGTAAACAGAATTATACTAATAAATTGGAGAGGAGTGTCCTCAAGAATACAGGTTCCCTCTAAAGGTCCTCCTTTTAATTCAAGAAATGAACCTCACCCATCTTGATCTGTATGATATCATCTTCAAAGTTTCTCCCTTGCAATAAATGACTGCACTGTCCATTGCTTACTGCATTTCCAAATATCAATTTCAAATCGCAATAGTTTAGCAAGGTCTTCCTACGATATGAATGCGCATCTGGGTGTGCCTACATCAGCAATTGTACACATGAAATACAGTAAAAATGAATACCAATAACCAAATATATATGATAGTGTACCTTGATGTAATTATCCCATAGATAATCATCTGCTGATATCTTTTGTTGAATTTCATCCCAAGAAAATCCCTTTACCTCAAGTAGACTCTTCACATCAGTATAATATTTCAATAATTTCTTAAAACGGTGTTTTAAGAAACTCTTTCCATATTTAGAGCCAAATTTTCCATTGAACAAGGTGAACAGGGTAATTTGGTCCCTAAACATCTTCTTTGAAACATCATGAGATTTTATTTGAGCTTCAAGAATCTTAGTAGCATCAATGATTCTCTCTTGTTTCATTATTAGAAGAATATTCGTTGTAACAAATTGGAAAAAAAATTATGCTAAAATGCAAAACACACCATCTAAGTTTCACAACTTTTTATTTCAGTTTTCTAAATTTGGATTTTGTCATTTCAGTCCTTTAAATTTCATTTATTCTCAATTAAGTCATTTGTTAGAAATCCATTAGTTACTACTGTTATCTATAGCAAAACTATGCCATTTTGTCTTTTATTTAATTTTAATTATTTATTTATTTATTAATTTTAAGAAATCGTTAATTTTAAAAAATAAAAATTAAAAAAAAAAACCCAAAAATTAGACTAAGAAACTACATCCTATTTGGAGAACATCATTAAAGTAACATTTTGTGGTGGCTTTTTGGTCATTGGAATGGATTTGGATGGAGTGAGGTACCCAAATTCACACAAACTAATATTTTCTTCAATTTTGGTATGGTGAACAACCAAACTGAGACTTCTACCAAGAACATTCACAAGATTAGTGGTAAACGAATCGAGGTCTATTCAACGCTTTGTAACTAGGGAGGGAGATCCAAGATGGCTTTCTCTGGGCTTGTGTATTACGGCAACTGTGGTGCGTTTGGTAAATGGCAACATCAAAATGATACTAAATTTGAATACACTTGTCCTACTTAGGTTCCAACCTAAGTCAACAAGTGTAGGGCTGTCCACAGGTCGAGCCAGGTCGGTTTCAGCCCCAACCTGGACTCGACCCGCCGGCGTCGGGTGGAGGGGCAGAGGAACCCAAAACCGACTGCCCGAAAAATCGGTCAGATCGGTTTTGAGTGATGCTTAGCGTCGATTGGGCTGATCGGTTGCTGGAAATAAAAAAGGCATCAAAATCTGGGAAAAAAAAATTCCTCGGAGTCTGGGATTTTCGCTGGAAAATGGAAAATCTTGCCAGAAACTGGAAAAATTTCGTCGGTAACTGGAAAATTTTCGTCGAAAACTGGATTTTTTTTATGAAATCTGCATTTTTTTGGTTAGAAATTGCTGGAATTTGGCCGAATCTGGCTAAATCCCACCAGATCTAGTCAAGATCTCGCTAGATCTAGTCAAGATCTCGCCGAATCTAGCTTGTTTTTGCAAGATTTGACCGAATTTTTTTGTAGCTCCGGTCGGGTTCGGGTTGCTCGGGTTTTGGAGATGCAAACCCACCACTCGACCCGCCGGTGTCGGTTTTCAAGGACGGAAACTTGCCGCCAATCGACTGGACCTTCAGTTCGGGCTGGAATCGAGTCGGCAACGGGCGGTTTGGCCGAGTTATCGGTTGCCGATCGGGTCTGGATAGCCCTAAACAAGTGAATGGTCTTTGAGAAATGCATTTGGTAGGTGTGTAAGAAAGCGTAGACAAGCATCTATGTAACGTCCTAGTTAGTTTTTTTTTTTTTTTTTTTTTTTTTTTTTTTAAAAGGTGTAAGGTGAGATACTTTTGGGACCACACGTGCCCCACCTACCCCACCCATTCCCACCACACATTTCACTCCACCTTATCTCCCCTATTTGGCCGGCTCACTCACTACCTTTCTTTTCTTTTCTTTTTTTTCTTTTTTTGTCTCATACACTCCTCTCTACTCTTACATCCTCTCCCATCAGTACTTCCACACCACCACCACCACCATTTCCACCATCATTTTTTGGCAAGATCACCGGAAAATTCTTGAGAACCTATAAGCACCTTCACATCCTTTTTTTGAGGTAAAAGTTTCAATCTTTTGGTGGGTTTGTATGCTTTTGCTTGAGATTATGTTTATCTAAGCTTTAATAATATTACCCATGTGATTTATGAGCATTAGAAGTGATATTTATGTGTTTTTATGTATGGGTTTTGGTCTTTGTGGATGTATTTGATGAGTGGGTTTATGATTTTTGCAATAGTGGTTAGCTAAGTGGTGAAGATTTGAGAGTTTTGGCTTTCTAATGTGAAATAGCTAATGTAAGGTTGAATTTTATCAACCATCTTGTTGACTTTATTCTGTGCCAATTTGGTTGTAATTTAGCACTTAGTAACCCTGTATTTAGGTGGGAAACTTGTAAGGGTAGTGAGTGAGAGAGTGTGAAGAAATGCTCAAGATTGTGCAAAGAAACAGAGACTCACGACTGGATCTCGCAAGTGGCTCGCGGCTTGCAAGTCGCCAAAAGTTGCACACGTGCCAAGCATGTCAGAAGCTGAAGAGTCGCGCCAGCTGTTGCACTACAGGATAAAAGTTCCAGGCTAGCCAGGCCGTTAGCTCACGACTTGAACTCTCGACTCAACCTAGTCGCGAGGTCAAGTCGCCAAAATGCCCTGTTTGGGAAAAACTAACGTTTCACATTCTATTCTCATCCTAGTATAAATACCCCTCATTCCCACGAAATGTAGAGAGCTTCCAGAGAGAAAAATTGAGAGAGAAACCTCAGTAGAAAAACAAGATTGCCTCATCCCCAATCTTCACTAAGAGACTCCTCAAATTTCTCTACTCTCTTCCTCTCCATTGATACATCCTTGAGAGGCTATTGACCAAATCCTTATCTCACCACACCCACGTCTGTGAGAAGGTCCTTTGGTGCTAAGGGAAGCAGTTTGGGAAGGAACCAATGGTTATTGGTTGATGCTATAGGCTATAGCGGAATCTGGTAAGCTAGAAAAGAAAAAGGTTCGGCGCAACCTCGTTGGAGCAGGAAACTTGGAGGGCTTAGGTACCTGGGTAGATTAGGCTTAGAGGGTCTATTGATGTTCATGTATCCCAACTACATTTTCTAGTGAATTATTAACCGCTTGGAGGGCTGCGGAGAGGTTTTACGCCGAGGGCTTCGGTTTCCTCTTTGATAACACATCGCGTGTTGTCCTTGTATTTGCATCTTTCTTTCCTTTATCTTTACCATTTAATTACTGCTGTGATTGTGATTATTTATGGTTTAGATTGTTTATCAATTTTGTTGTAAGCTTGTTATCATTTTTCGCACATACATTGTTTGATATAAAGCTTGAATTGGTAATTTTGTAATTGGAGGTCTAAACGTTCAAAGGTGTTTTACACGCTTTTTGAACTTTCAGCTAATGACTCTAATTTTTATTGTGTATTTGGAGCTAGTGGAGGATTTACATTTGGGGTTTGTATTGGTGGGTATTGTTATATATGTTGTTGTTTTGTGGGTCTCTTGAAAATGACATGTATATTGAGGAACAAATTCATAAAGTGTTAGGATCTCTTATGGTAAAGGTGAAGCTTGGAATGACATGATGATAAGTTGGAGTCTAAGCCTTGTAAATGAAATTGTTGATAAACTTTGGAAGTGAAATACATTATTTGTGAGGTTAAGTACTTAGACTTGCCTAATTAATTTCTTATTTAGCGATTTATAATTCGTAGCTAGATAAAATGTCAAGCCTTATGCTTATTGTGATAGGTTTGTTTGGTATTGTTTAGGTTCTAGCTAATCTCCTTTGAAATTTTGGAACTAAGCTTTTTGCGGGTTGCAAGGTAAGTAGCTTTTAATGGGAATTTTGGAAAATAATCATGTTGTATAAACTTTGTTTTTGGGTAAAACATATTTTGGAAAATTATTTGTGGAACTATGTTTACTTAAAAAGTATTGTGTTGTGACCCTATTATATATGATTATATACGAAAAGCACATATGTTTAATATTGCATATGAGGAAATGCATGATTTATTAGTATGGAAGAGATAAGCATCTTTGATATAATTCTTGGGAATGGATTTTATGAATTTATTGCATTATTTACAAATTCTAAAGATGTTTTATCTTAGCTTGTATTATTTGGAAAATTCTCGCAAAATATCTATGACAAAAAATAGTTTAGAGGTCTTTGAGAATATTGTGGCTATTTGGTTATTGAAATATTTTATGAAACTACTTGGAAGTGAACTGTGTATTTCAAATACTTTCACTTGTGAGCTTTTGATGTGGTTTTGTCATTGTGCCATAATATTGGTGATTACTCATCAGTGTGACAACTCCGTCTGTGTGACGATCTTGTCATGTGGCCTTGGGTGAGGTTTCTGGATTTGAAATGGTATTGGATATTTTATGGCTCACAATGAATAATATGTAGTTTCATAATTACTTTGGGAAGCTTGGTGCTACAATATGTCTATCATTCTTGTTATGATATTAAAGAAATTTATTTTGCAGAATTCAAATGGAAATTCCCAAATTTTAGCTTGTCTGTAAAATGTTCATTATGTTTATTATCATGAAACTTGCATTTCCCCTACCCTTATTAATTATGCTACTTACTGGGCTCTGTTTCATTCCATTATTTTACAATATTTTTTAGAGTAGGCAACTATCGTTTTGTGACAGCTTTTTGGTGGCTAGCAGTAGTTAGACTAACTGCTGATGAAGGCTGACTTTTGTGATAGAGATAATTGATGATGTATAACTTAGAGTAGGCTTGACCCAATTCTTTTGTATCTAATAGTGGTTATGCATTTATTTTCAATAATGAAACAAGTTGATGATATGTAATTATTTATAGACATGACAAAACGGGCAGGTCATGTCGGGTTCGGGTCGGGGTATTTTTCACATGATTTTTTTTTTTTAATTTTTATAAAGAAAACAACATGTATCTGTCATTTGGAAAGTTATGCAACAAGTTACTTGATATAAAATGCATTATTTTGAATTCACCACTTATATCAAGAATGAACTCAGTTAAACTTATTAATACTTATTCAATAATTTTAAAATTATACAAATCTTAACATTACTATCTAAAACAAAATAACACAAAGATAAGTAAAACAAATACACAAGTTTTATTTCTACACAATATCAACATTCCAAAATATAAAACAAAATTACAAATGACTTATTGGACAACTCATTTGATAAAGAATAAAAACATATAAGAAATTTACAATCTTGAAAATTAATTTTATAATCTATTATCAGTTATGATTGACACTCTATTTCAATTTGAGATATACTTTAAAATTTGATTGCTTACTTATTTATACATGGTCTCTTTTATGAATATCATATTATTGTTAAGCAACACACACTCTAGGAAATATCGTAATTTATTTTGAAAAGCCGTTTATTTTGGACATAAATTATTAAAAAATAGGTCTAAGTATTCATAATTTATGCTAATTTGATACTTTAGCTTCACTATTTTCACACCTGTGAATGTTTCTCACATGTCTACCATTTTAAATCTATATTTTTAACTTTACTGTAACCAGATTATCTTGGCATGTACTTTACTATTTGATATCTAAAAATATTTACTCATTACAGAATGTTCAACCATTTATCTTTCAATTAATTTGCATGTAATTATGTAAATGTATCAATTGTTTCCTTAAAGTTCACAATAAACAATTAAACCAATATTGTCTTAGTTTTACTATTTTTTTACCCAAAAAAAAAAAAGGTTTTAAAAAAATGGTTCCTGTTTGGGTCAGGTCGGGTTGAACCGCAAAAAACACAGGTCGGGTCACGGGTCAACCCGTTTTTGCTTCGGGTCAAAAAAAATCAGGTTCGGGTCGAGTATTTTTCTGGTTGGGTCGAGTCCGGTTAGAAAATTCTGACCCGTTTTGTCATGTCTAATTATTTATTTAGACCTCCATTCTTTTGTGACTAATGATCATTGTATTTATTGCATAGAGCTCTGACTTACTTTGTGAGTATATTTAATGGAATTATTATGATAATTCTTGATGTTGGTACTTGATATGATTTCATTTGGATTGCATTGCCAAAAGGAACAAAATCTACAGGTACATTCTTTTGTTTCAGCTTCCACCTGCTATTCCTTTTTCCATATCTTTTTTTTTTTTTATGCTAACCTTCTATGTTGCCTTGTGATTTACTTGCTTGTTTCTTGGGTATAGGTATAAGTACCTTGGTACACTGTGCCTCCTAGAAAGAAAGCATGTAAAGTAAGGCATGTAGATGAGGTTACAGCTCCAGAGCATGGCCATAGGCAACGCCAAGAACATGAGAGATCTGTCACTCCTGATGATGGTGAGATTGATGAAGTGGCAGATAGGATTTATGCTAGGATTGCTAGAGCGGTCCAGGGTGGTGAACGTAGGAATGAGGGTTGCTCTTTTGGGGAGTTCCATAAGCAAAACCCTCCAACATATGATGGGGAGCTTGATCCTATGGCAGTAGAGAATTGGCTACTAAAAATGGAAAAATTACTGAGAGCCCTTAAATGCACTGATACTTAGAAGGTGTTGTATGCCACTTTTGCTCTTCAGGGTTCTGCTGAAAGATGGTGGTCAAGCACTGAGCAATTGTTGAGGATGGAGTTGGGAGGGAACACTCCTATTACTTGGAGAAGTTTAAGAAATTTTTTAATGAGACATATTTCCTTGATTCCGAATTACTCTAATTTTTATTGTGTATTTGGAGCTAGTGGAGGTTTTACATTTGGGGTTTGCATTGGTGGGTATTGTTATATATGTTGTTGTTTTGTGGGTCTCTTGAAAATGACATGTATATTGAGGAAGAAATTCATAAAGTGTTAGGATCTCTTATGGTAAAGGTGAAGCTTGGAATGACATGATGATAAGTTGGAGTCTAAACCTTGTAAATGAAATTGTTGATAAACTTTGGAAGTGAAATACATTATTTGTGAAGTTAAGTACTTAGGCTTGCCTAATTAATTTCTTATCTAACTATTTATAATTCGTAGCTAGATAAAATGTCAAGCCTTATGCTTATTGTGATAGGTTTGTTTGGTATTGTTTAGGTTCTAACTAATCTCCTTTGGAGTTTTGGAACTAAAATTTTTGCGGGTTGCAAGGTAAGTTGCTTTTAATGGGAATTTTGGAAAATAATCATGTTGTATAAACTTTGGTTTTGGGTCAAACACATTTTGGAAAATTATTTATGGAACTTTGTTTACTTAAAATGTATTGTGTTGTGACCTTATTATATATGATTATATATGAAAAGCGCATATGTTTAATATTGCATATGGGGAAATGCATGATTTGTTAGTATGGAAGAGATAAGCATCTTTGATATAATTCTTGGGAATGGATTTTATGAATTTATTGCATTATTTGCAAATTCTAAAGATACTTTATCTTAGCTTGTATTATTTGGGAAATTCTCGCAAAATATTTATGACAAGAAATAGTTTATAGGACTTTGAGAATATTGTGGCTATTTGGTTATTGAAATATTTTATGAAACTACTTGGAAGTAAACTGTGTATTTCAAATATTTTAACTTGTGAGCTTTTGATGTGGTTTTGTCATTGTGCCATGATATTGGTGATTACTCGTCTGTATGACGACCCCGTCTGTGTGACAACCTGTCAGTGTGACGATCCCGTCTGTGTGACCTTGTTATGTGGCCTTGGGTGAGGTTTCTTGATTTGAAATGGTATTGGATATTTTATGGCTTGATGTGCATGAAATATATACAATAAAGTACTCACATATCTACATATTTAGCCTTACTTATTTGTTATTTTGTTACTGATTATATAATATCTTTGTATTGTAGGTAACAAGGGCTTTACATGCAAAATGGGGTTAGACCAATTGGATCAAGCCAACTTACATCCGGCCAGGCATGAAGTTAAAGAAGGCCAACCCAATTAAATTTAAGTCCAATTGGAGTAAGGAATCAAAGGAAATTTGCACCAAATCCAAGTCCAATTCGGATTAGGATTCTAGCCTACACATCAATTAGTATTTTCAACATAACTTTCGACTCAGATGTCTAATCGAGATGATTCAAGTTGGGCTGGAAAGGTAACTTAAAGGGATACAACTTTGTAGTTTACCAAAAGCCCGAATTCTGACGTTAAATGGGCCAAAATAGTCGGTTAAATGAAGCCTAAAAGTCTAGGATTTTCTCCAAACGGGAATTCAACTTGTAATAAGATTCCTTGACCTATTTAAAGGCTTTTTAGGGCAAAATTCAGGGAGCTGAGGCTAGTGCTAGGGCTGAGGGCTGAATGTATGGAGAGTGCAGCTACTTCTTTGGTTTTCTTCCATGACAGTTAGTTTTAATTTATTTGTTTAGTTTAATGTTTAGTATTTTATTTTTGTGTTTTCTTTCAATTACCATGAGTAGCTAAATTTATAATTAGGGTTGAGATTTATGTGATTTGATTTTTCCCACAATAATGGTTCTTTAATGATTTAAATTGTTCTTGCTTCATATCAATTAAATAAGATGAGATTCCAGATATGAGTTCAATCATGGTTTTCTCATGATTTAGGATTTATTTTAATTAATTGAATGTTTGGTTTATTAATTCTTGATTATAAAATTGGATATCGTTTGTAATTTTCCTGTCAATAGATACAATTTATGATTTGATTTTTAGAAATGGATATATCTTGTGATTTGTTTGGCTACGGATACAATTGATGATTTAATTTTATACTTAAGAAGCGAAGAAGAACATGCTTTAGAATTTTATACATAAGTTTTAATGATGATATTTTCCATGATAGCAAGATTGATTTCTAGATTATCATGCAATGGTTGGGAAAAATTAATGATCATAAATATATGCTGATATGACTTATAAGGCAGATTCCAAAACCTTAATTCATTTCCCTTGATAGTTTACATCTTTTTATTGCTTTATATCTTTTGTTTAGTTTAACTATTTGCTTAATTTTATTATTTTATTAGTTTATTTAATTTCAAAACAACCAATTTTTATTAAACTAGATTAAAATTAATTTGGTTAAGATTTGATTAATTTTCCTACGTTCATTCAAGTCCCTGTGGGTTCGACCTCATTTTTGTCAAACTATATTTCGGTACGGTTCGTACACTTGCGAGTACTTTAAAATTTCACAACCAGTTTTTAGCACCGTTGCCAGGGACTTGGTTAGGAAATTAAATTAGGTCTTAATTGAATTTTTCCTTCTACTAGTTGTAGTTAAATTTTTTTTTTTAAATTAAAAAAAAAAAATTATTTCTTTGTGCTTGGTGTATGAGAATTTGGATACGTGATAAAGAAAATCGTCTTGCTAGTTTTGATTATCCATCCACAGTGGCAGAAACAGGAGATGATTCAAAAACTCTTAGGGAGTTGTTCTCACCCATAACCACCAACCCTCCATCTTGCATAGTATTGCCTACAACCACTGCTGCACATTTTGAGTTAAAGCCACAGATAATCCACCTTCTTCCTACTTTTCATGGATTGGATAGAGAAGATCCTTATATGCATGTAAAAGATTTTCTTGAGATTTGTGCTACTTGTAAGTTCCAAAATTTCACTGATGACTCTGTTCGCTTGCGTTTATTCCCTTTTTCCTTGAAGGATAAGGCAAAAGCATGGCTTAATTATTTGTCACCTGGATTTATCACTTCATGGGAACTGTTGGTCACAAAATTCCTCTCTAAATTTTTCCCAATGGCCAAGACCAATGCTTTGAGGAGAGAAATTGCAGATTTTTATCAGGATGAACAAGAGAAATTTTATGAGAGTTGGGAGCGATTTAAGGACTTGATCTTAAAGTGTCCTCATCATGGTTTTGAAACATGGAGACTAGTACAATATTTTTATAATGGTTTGACTCAGACAAATCGTAACATGATTGAGTCTATGAATGGTGGTGGATTTTTGAGTCTTGTAGATGATGAGGCATACAAATTTCTTGAGAATTTTTCTGAAAGTTCACAACAATGGGATTTTTCCAACCGTAAAGAGAGATCTACCCTTGCAATTAAGAAAGGAGGATTGTATGAAGTCAGTGAAGATTTAGACATAAAAGCTAGGTTGGACAATCTCACTCATAAGGTTGAAGCTTTAGCTTTAGGTAAAGGGATGAATTCTGTCAATCAAGTTCAAAGTGAAACATGTTCTATTTGTGCAAGTCCTATGCATACAACACAAATGTGTCCTTCCGCAGCTGGGTACCCTGATTTTTGTACTGAGCAAGCAAATGCACTGAATAATTATGGAAAACCATTTGCTAGTCCATTTTCAGAAACATACAATCCAAATTGGAGGAGCCATCCTAATTTCTCATGGAGGCAAAATCAACCTCCCACAAATGTAGGCGGACAACAAGTGCATCAACAAAGTCAATTTCATCTACCTACTCAAGCACATCCTCCCATTCCTCAATCAACACCTCAGTTTGTAGCACCACCAAGACAACAACCATCTTTGGAGGAGTCTCTCAAAACTTTCATGCAATCAACTAGCCAAGCCATTCAAGAGATGAAAAGTTCCACCCATTTGAATACTCAAGCTATTTCAAAGTTGGAAAATCAAGTTGGCCAGTTAGCAACCCAAGTTGGAGAGAGGGAAAAAGGAAAGTTTCCTAGTCAACCTATACCAAACCCAAAAGGGCAGTATGCAATTAATGGTTCTTCTAGTTCTACTCATGGACAAGAACATGTTCAATCTATTACTACCCTTAGGTCTGGTAAGCAAGTTGATAATCAAGTGAAAATGCCAGAAGTGGAGGATGATGAAAATATTGTGTTAAAGGAAAAAGGAACTCATAGTTCACATGATGATCATGGAGAAAAGCAGGACAACCCACCCTCCATTCCAATTAAGGATCATAGTTCTCCCCTTGATAAGAGGTTTGTTCCTAAAGCTCCATTTCCTCAAAGGTTAATCAGTCCTCAGAAAAGTGCACAATTTGGAGACATTTTAGAGGTTTTTAAGCAAGTGCAAATAAACATTCCATTTCTTGATGCAATTCAGCAAGTTCCTGCTTATGCCAAGTTTCTAAAAGATCTTGTGACAATGAAGAGAAAGACAAGTGTCCCTAAAAAGGCATTTTTGACAGAGCAAGTTAGTTCAATCATTCAGAATAAATATCCAGTGAAATGTAAGGACCCTGGATCTCCTACAATTTCATGCAAGATTGGGGATCATCTCATTGAGCGAGCTTTGCTAGATTTGGGGGCAAGTGTGTACTTATTGCCATATTCAGTATACTCACAGCTAGGTTTGGAGGAGTTAAAACCAACAACCATGACACTTCAATTAGCTGATAGGTCTGTGAAAATCCCTAGAGGTATTGTTGAGGATGTGCTAATTAAGGTAGATGCATTCTATTTTCCTGTTGATTTTGTTGTGTTAGATACTGAGCCTGCTCTAAATGCTAGTACACAAGTCCATGTCATTTTGGGTCGCCCTTTCTTAGCCACATCCAATGCTTTGATTAATTGTCGGAGTGGTGTGATGAAGATTTCTTTTGGAAATATGACTGTTGAGCTTTATATCTTCCACATAAGTAAACAAGTGCGAGACAATGAGGATATCTGTGAGGTTGACATGATTGAGAGTTTAGTCCATGATACTTTCCTACAATCAAGTTATGAGGATCCTCTAGAGGCTTGCTTAAATCTTTTTGGTTGCAATTTTGATATTGAACACTCAATTGAAGAGGTCAATGCATTGTTAGATTCTGTTCCTCTCTTAAGTACTGATAGTTGGCAACCAAAAGTGATCCCTCTTCCACTTTCTTCATCCCCACCCCCATCTGCTGTGGAACCACCAAAGTTGGAGTTGAAACCATTACTGACACACTTAAGTATGCCTTTTTAGGTTCTTCTGAGACCTTACCTGTCATTATAGCTTCAGATTTGGATGATCTTAGGGAACGCCAACTAATAAGTGTACTTCAAGAGCATAAGGAAGCTATAGGTTGGTCAATTGCTGATATCAAAGGTATTAGTCCATCTGTGGTTATGCATAGAATTCACTTGGAAGAGAATGCTAAAACTTCACGTGAACCACAGAGACATCTAAACCCTATTATGCAAGAGGTAGTGAGAGCTGAAGTTTTGAAGCTTTTGGATGTGGGTATTATTTACCCAATTTCTGATAGTATTTGGGTGAGTCTAGTTCAAGTTGTACCAAAGAAATCTGGCATAACAGTTGTTAAGAATGAGGATGATCAGTTAGTCCCAACTCGTGTGCAAACAGGATGGAGAGTATGCATTGATTACCGTAAGTTGAATGCCACGACAAGAAAAGATCATTTTCCTCTTCCTTTTATAGACCAAATGTTGGAAAGGTTAGCTGGTCATGCTTATTATTGTTTTCTTGATGGATATTCTGGATATAATCAAATTCTCATTGCACCAGAAGGTCAAGAAAAGACTACCTTCACATGCCCCTTTGGGACATTTGCCTACCATCACATGCCAATTGGTTTATGTAATGCTCCTGGTACATTTCAGAGGTGTATGATTAGTATTTTTTCTGATATGGTGGGACGATTTTTGGAGGTATTTATGGACGACTTTTCAGTATTTGGGTCTACTTTTGAAGAATGTTTGCACCACCTATCCTTAGTGTTAGTGCGGTGTAAGGAGAAGAATCTTGTTCTTAATTGGGAGAAATGTCATTTTATGGTGAGAAAGGGAATTGTTCTTGGGCATGTCATATCAAAAAATGGTATTGAGGTTGATAAGGCCAAAGCAGATTTGATTTCTAACCTTCCACCTCCTCGATCTGTTAAGGAAATTAGATCATTTTTGGGTCATGCAGGATTCTATCGAAGGTTTATCAAGGATTTTAGTAAAATCTCAAGGCCCTTATGCAACCTTCTTGCCAAAGATGTCCCATTTGTGTTTGATGATGAGTGTCTCCATGCATTTAAGAGACTAAAAACTGAGTTGACTTCTACACCTATCATTCAACCACCTGATTGGAAAGTGCCTTTTGAGATTATGTGTGATGCCTCTAACTCTGCAATTGGTGCTGTTTTAGGACAGCGGGTTGGAAAGGTTCCCCATGTGATTTATTATGCTAGCAAGACTCTAAATGATGCTCAAATGAACTACTCTACAACAGAAAAGGAGTTGTTAGCAATTGTTTTTGCCTTGGATAAATTTAGGTCCTATTTGTTGGGGTCTAAGGTCTTAATTTATTTGGATCATGCTGCACTGAAGTATCTTTTCACCAAAAAAGATGCTAAAGCTCGACTTATCCGATGGATTTTATTGTTACAAGAATTTGATCTTGATATTCGGGACAAGAAGGGAACCGAAAATGTAGTAGCTGACCATTTGTCTAGATTAATTGTTGAGCACACTGATGACAGTTTACCTATTCTTGAATCTTTCCCTGATGAGCAGTTGTTGCATGTATCCCATAGACCTTGGTATGCTGATATTGCAAACTATCTTGTCACTAATCAAATGCCTTCGTATTGGACTAAACAAGATAAGTCTAAATTTTTGGCTGAGGTTAAGTATTTCTTTTAGGATGATCCATACTTGTTTAAGTACTATTCTGATCAAATAATTAGGAGATGCATATCTAAGAATGACCAACAGAATGTTATCTCCTTTTGTCATGATCATGCTTGTGGAGGCCACTTTAGTTCAAGAAAAACTGCTGCCAAGATTTTGCAATGTGGATTTTATTGGCCTTCCATTTTTCATGATTCCCATGCATATTGTTCAGCTTGTGAGAGATGCCAAAAGTTGGGAAGTATTGGAAAAAGAAATATGATGCCATTGAACCCTATTTTGATTGTTGAGATATTTGATGTTTGGGGTATTGATTCCATGGGTCCTTTTCCTAATTCTTTTGGTAACTTATACATCCTTGTTGCTGTTGATTATGTTTCTAAGTGGGTTGAGGCCATTGCATGTAGAACTAATGATCACAAGGTTGTAGTCAAGTTTTTGAGCAACTAATGATGGAGGAAAGCACTTTTGCAATAGAGTTTTTGAGCAACTAATGAAGAAATATGGCATCACTCATAAGGTTGCAACACCTTATCACCCATAGACAAGTGGTCAAGTAGAGATATGTAATAGGGAAATCAAGAGAATATTGGAGAAAACAGCTAACCCTACTCAGAAAGATTGGTCTTTAAGACTCAATGATGCATTGTGGGCATATCGTTCAGCATTTAAGACTCCCATTGGAATGTCTCCCTATCGAATTGTGTATGCTAAGGCTTGTCACCTCCCTGTTGAGTTAGAGCATAGAGCTTATTGGGCTATTAAGCGGTTAAATTTTGATCTTGACAAAGCAGGTGCTGAAAGGAAACTCCAAATCAATGAGTTAGAGGAAATTCACAATGATGCATACAATTATGCCAAATCGTATAAGGATCGAAAGAAAAGGGTTCATGATAAAAACATCTTGAGAAAATCATTTGAACCTGGTCAGAAAGTTCTTTATAATTCTCGTTTGCATCTCTTCCCAAGCAAGTTACGATCTTAATGGACTGGTCCATTCATAGTTCGCACTATTTATGCCCATGGTGCTATTGAGATTGAGAATCCTAAAAATGGTGATATGTTTAAATTTAATGGCCAACGTTTGAATCCATTTTTAAAACTTGAGCCTCCAAAAGTTGAAGAAGTCCTCTTGGATGATCTTGTTTATCAGGATTGATCCCAGTTGTATTTATCAAGTTTGCATTTTTTTTCTTTTCCTTTTCTCTTGTTTATTTTCTGCTTCTAGATTAGACCTTGTGTTTATTTTCTTGTTTAGTTTTATTTTCTTTTGTTCTAGCTAATATTTGACAGAAATTGAAATTTATAACAATCAGCTTGATCAAGGTACGTCTCCTCCTTCTCCTTACCTTACTTGTTTCTACTTGGTTCTCATGTTGCATATTAATATTTTGCTCTCTTTTCATTCAAGACATATATTTGAGAGTACCATTTTTAACATTGAGGACAATATTTAGTTTAGGTTTGGGGGCGATGTACATAGATTTCCATCTTTTTGTTTTGTTTTGTTTAGTTGTGTTAAAAAAAATAATAATAATAAAAAAATCTTTTGCCTAGCTGGAGGTTTATGTTTTGAGTTCATTATACTACTCTTGCTTAAAGAATTTCATTGCTTTCATGCTCAATTTATTGAACATGCACGTAGCCACTCAGACACAACTTGTTGTTGAAGGATAAAAATGATTAGAAAATCTTGATGATAACAATGTGAAGACTATAACCCCTGTGAGTTTTGAGCCAATCATTATTTTTTGAGGGTTATTTATTGTTTCTAATCTTAAAGTTCATTTGGAAGTGCGTAACATATTTCCCTTGTTTTAGTCTCATTATTCTTTCTTTTGGCCAAGATAAAATATATGATTTTATGCCACACTTGAATGTTTTGAAGTCATTGATGTTGAATGAACTATACTAGTCTTTGAGAGATGAGATTATGTCATTTTTGTCTACTTTGAGCCATATATGTGTTCTTCTTTTTTTTGATACATTATCGCTAGTCACCCCGTTGAGCCTTTTAATTAGCCTTTCTTTCTTAAAGCCCTTATCCATAGTGTTTCAAGATGGAATTTGATCAGTTTGTTTCAATGTGGTGGTTTGTGCGAGAATTCAAAGAAAAAAAAAAGAAAAAAAAAAAAAAAAGAAGGTAAAAGTGTCCAAAAGAAGAAAATAAAAAGGGTTCTCATCAAATTTTGAAAAGTGAAATGTAAGGAAGGGGTACTGCTTTGAAGAAGAAGAGTTGAAAAAAAAAATAGTTGAATGAAAATTTCAAAAAGAGTTGACATTCCGACAAATCTTGAAAACACTTCTTGTTATTTACCTTCACCCATTTTGATTTCAATCCCTTTTCTTTTACCCTACATTACATCCTAATAAAGTCCTTATTTGATCTTGAAGATTGTATAGTTCAGATATTGATATGACTGAATAAAAAGTGTGGTATAAATTCTTTTTAGCATCCTTTCATGAGACTACTTGTTCTTTCTTGATTAAGCTTTTTTCATGTGATTTATATGTGAGATGTTTGATTTTGCTTACATTATTCTGCTCACATATATTGTTGAGAGTATTGCACTCCAATTCAGAGTGATTTCATTTGTTGAGTGATAACACCGAAAAGGTTTGAGTTGAAGCATACTTTCAAATAGAGATTCGAGTCAAGTTTATTCTAAAACTAAGAGTATGTTTGGGTTGGCTACCACTTTTCACTCACATTGAGTTTTGATGGCATGAGAAATTTCTTTAGCATTTGTAGTGTTTTTGAACTTGAACTAATCCTCTTTGCAAAAGGCAATTGAAAAAAAAAATGTTTGATTTTCTTTGTTTTGTTTATTAGTATTTTTTTAGTATTCATTCTTAGAATTTTGTGGGTATATTCCCTGCAAACCCTCACGAGACTACAACTCATCCACTAGTGTAAACTAGGGGTTTAAAAGCTTGTTGCATACGCTAAATGCAATCGAAATTTCCAGCGAAAGTGGATTAGTTAGGATTTCCTTTTTCTTTGTTTTTAATTTCTTTGTTTTGTTTTACTCTTTATCTGTTTTGCTCGAGGACTAGCAAAATGTAGGTTTGGGGATATTTGATGTGCATGAAATATATACAATAAAGTACTCACATATCTACATAGTTAACCTTACTTCTATGTTATTTTGTTACTGATTGTATAATATCTTTGTGTTGTAGGTAACAAGGGCTTTACATGCAAAATGGGGCTAGGCCAATTGGATCAAGCCAACTTACATCCAGCCAGGCATGAAGTTAAAGAAGGCCAACCCAATTAAATTTAAGTCCAATTGGAGTGAAGAATCAAAGGAAATTTGCACCAAATCCAAGTCCAATTCGGATTAGGATTCCAGCCTACACATCAGTTAGTATTTTCAACATAACTTTCGGCTCAGATGTCCAATCGAGATGATTCAAATTGAGCTGGAAATTTAACTTAAAGGGCTACAACTTTGTAGTTTACCAAAAGCCCGAATTCTGAAGTTAAATGAGCCAAAATAGTCGGTTAAGTGAAACCTAAAAATCTGGAATTTTCTCCAAACGGGAATTCAACTTGTAATAGGATTCCTTGACCTATTTAAATGCTTTTTAGGGGAAAATTCAGGGAGTTGAGGCTAGTGCTAGGGCTGAGGGCTGAATGTATAGAGAGCGCAGCTACTTCTTTGGTTTTCTTCCATGACAGTTAGTTTTAATTTATTTGTTTAGTTTAATGTTTAGTATTTTATTTTTGTGTTTTCTTTCAATTAGCATGAGTAGCTAAATTTATAATTAGGGTTGAGGATGAAACCTTGTTAAGGATTGTCAGTAATATTTATGTGATTTGATTTTTCCCACAATAATGGTTCTTTAATGATTTAAATTGTTCTTATTTCATATCAATTAAATAAGATGAGATTCCAGATATGAGTTCAATCATGTTTTTCTCATGATTTAGGATTTATCTTAATTAATTGAATGCTTGGTTTATTAATTCTTGATTATAAAATTGGATATCGTTTGTGATTTGCCTGTCAATGGATACAGTTTATGATTTGATTTTTAGAATTGGATATATCTTGTGATTTGTTTGGCTACAGATACAATTGATGATTTGATTTTATACTTAAGAAACGAAGAAGAACATGCTTTAGAATTTTATACATAAGTTTTAATGATGATATTTTCCATGATAGCAAGATTGATTTCTAGATTATCATGCAGTAGATTATCATGTAGTGGTTGGGAAAAATTAATGATCATAAATATATGCTGATATGACTTACAAGGCAGATTCTAAAACCTTAATTACTTTCCCTTGATAGTTTACATCTTTTGATTGCTCTATATCTTTTGTTTAGTTTAACTATTTGCTTAATTTTATTATTTTTTTTAGTTTATTTAATTTCAAAACAACCAATTTTTATTAAACTAGATTAAGATTAATTTGGTTAAGATTTGATTAATTTTCCTACGTTCATTCAAGTCCCTGTGGGTTCGACCTCGTTCTTGTCAAACTATACTTCGGTACGGTTCGTACACTTGCGAGTACTTTAAAATTTCACAACATGGCTCACAATGAATAATATGTAATTTCATAATTACTTTGAGAAGCTTGGTGCTACAATATGTCTATCATTCTTGTCATAATGTTAAGGAAATTTATTTTGCAGAATTCAAATGGAAATTCTCAAATTTTAGCATGTCTGTAAAATGTTCATTATGTTTATTATCATGAAACTTGCATTTCCTCCACTCCTGTTAATTATGATACTTACTAGGCACTGTCTCATTCCATTATTTTACAATCTTTTTCAGTGTAGGCAACTATCGTTTTGAGACAGCTTTTTGGTGGCTAGCAGTAATTAGACTAACTGCTGATGAATGTTGACTTTTGTGATGGAGATAATTGATTATGTATAACTTAGAGTAGACTTGACCCAATTCTTTTGTATCTAATAGTAGTTATGCCTTTATTTCCACTAATGGGATAAGTTGATGATATGTAATTATTTATTCATACCTCCATTCTTTTGTGACCAATGGTTATTGTATTTATTGGATAGAGCTCTGACGTACTTTGGGAGTATATTTAATGGAATTATTATGATAATTCTTGATATTGGTACTTGATATGATTTTATTTGGATTGAATTGCCAAAAGGAACAAAATCTACAAGTACTTTTGAGAGATGTTTTTCTCATGCTTTGGACCCTTTCGAGTTTAGGGCGTGACAATCTATATGCAAGAGTAGTGATGGGTTTGTGAAGGTAGAAAATGTTCCTCTAGTTGCGACAATGACGATGACAGTAAGCGCAAACAAAAGAAGCACTTGCTCCTTCACGGCCTCAATTCTCATCCTCAATACCCGACATTGTTGCAGAACCATGTCCCTTACTTTGAACCCTTACTACTTAGATCTCCCAAATTCGAATTTCAATAATCTAGAGGTCGAACTCAAATTCTCTCGGTCTCCCTTCTCCCTCTTTCCCCTCTCGATCTCTCTTTCCCCCTTTTTCTCCCTCTTAGTATCTGACAATATTGGGTGGGTGGGGATTCAATTTAGTTCTTCAATGTTGTTCTCCAAATAGGATGTAGTTTCTTAATCTAATTTACGGTTTTTTTTTAATTAACATTTTCTTAAAGTTAATAAATAATTAAATAAATGACAAAAATGGCGTAGTTTTGCTATAGATAACAGCAACAACAAACAGATTGCTAAAGGAGAACTTAATTGAGAATAAATTAAATTTAGAGGACTGAAATGACAAATTTCAAACTTAGAGAATTGGAATGAAAAGTTGTGAAACTTAAAAAAGCTGATTTTTGAATTTTGGCCAAAAATTTATTTTAAGAATAGAAAGTAATATAATCCCCTATGAAAGCTATATATCTCCAAAAATAAATTTTTTGATAAATTATATACAAATAATTAGGCAATATATTGGAATGTTTGTATTTTTATTTTTTTTAAATATCTGGTAGGAATTCTACTCTGTCTTAATTTAAGTGTCTATGTGTGTGACACTCTTTTCTAGAAGCTAGAACCCCAACCCTTCCCCCCTCACACCCTATAAGCACTTATACTTATGGAGAAACCACCGCACCAAGGGTGCGTAGTGGTAGAAATGTTTGTATTGAAACTGCGGTTTTCAAGGCTTTCCATGCGGCAGCAAATTATTACTCTAATGACGTGACAATTGTGAAAGGCTGAAAATGAACTCTATAAAGTATAAACTATAAACAAACTACATATATCGATTATATGCATCTCGCATTAATCATTGAACGATAATGACAAATTTCGTGCTAAACTTTTCTTGAGTGATATTTTTACTTTGTGGTCCCTGTGTGTTTTCCTATCAATTATTACGTTTAGGCTACTTGCTTAAAACTTGTGTGCTTTTGCATGAAATTCCTTCTCTCAAGGGTGTTTGTGTGCGACAAACTCAGATAGAAGAGTTCATAAATTCAAAGGTGCAGGTGGTCACCTGAGTAAGTACTACAAGAGGTAGTTTTAGATTTAGGGAAAAATCTATTGTAAAACTTTCATTCTATCATAGTGAATTTATTGTCTTGAGGATAGTTTAGGTTAAATTCTCCCCAGGTTTGTTACTTTGAAATTGTTGGTTTCATTAATTTTCCTGGGTTATTATATCGCTGTCTTCTTTACTTTTTCACACTTAGTGATATGATTGTTTGTGTTTAACCTAGATTTAAATAATAAAATTAAGTAACAACTTGGTTAATTAATTAGATTAAACAGTCTGGTTTACAGGGGTCTAAACGAACTGACATATTGTTTTTTAATACAATAAACATATTAATTATTGTTGCTAAGATAAAATTTTAGAAATTATCTATTGTTTCTAAATACAATAAATATATTAGTCATTGTTGTTATAAGTGAACTTTAATTATTATTGCTTGGAATGCTTTTTTCTATTATTTTATGTCTTTACTCATTACGATTATTTTATTTACCAATTCAACTCAACTTTGACAATTAGTGGCCTTTATAATTGTATTAAGAAAAAATTTTGTTGTGTTAACATTTGCATTTATCTTCACTCAATCACTCCCATCTCATGCCCCTTGTCCGTTTTCTTCTTTTATTTTTTAGAATCACTCTTGTCTAATTGTTTAATTGTTTTTTAGTGGAACATTTCCTGTTTAAAAAAGCTAAGATATTATCAAGAAGATCGTATTTAAGCTTATTTCAATTGGACTTAAAAAAAATGAGTTAGGAGTTCAAAATTTTATTTTAAAGGATATAAACAAAATTATTTTAAAATTATTATAAATAATTCTTTTTTTTTTCTTTTGGCCAGCTCAAGGGGTTCAAAAAGCTTCACTTGCCGCCGTCTCTGCTAATAGCATCAAAATACAACAACATAATAATGTTTGAAGGCGGAAAGTCAAAGGTCGTAAAATCTTGTTGCCGAGTGACCCTATTCTTTGTGAGTTTATCTAGACACTAATTAGCTTCCCAGAAGTAATAGCTAACCTTCACCCTCGGAGTTGACCCAAAAGATACGAGATGGGGAGAGAATGAGCTATGTAAGTGCAAACTATTCAAAAACCATGACTACTTTTGCATCCAATTCTACTTTGACAGCTTGCATATTCTTTGCAATGCAGATCTGAAAACCGTCTCTCTCAAGGCCCATAACTCCGCCTCAACGCTGATTGCTATTTCTATAGCTCTGGAAAAACCTGAAACTCAAACACTTAGGACCTATTTGGTAGAGGTGTTTGAGTATAGTTGTATTGGCTAATGAATGAATCACATAGTTGAAGTCAATTATTCTTAAAGAAAATAACACTATCTGTAAAATAAAATAATAAAAATTTATTTTTACCACATTGATTAATACAATCATGCGCTATTTGGTTAAACATAATTCTTTCCTTTGATTCCTAGAATTCCCTCAGCGCTTTGCCATTTTATTTTGAGCTAAAATTACTTACTACCTCCGTCCCATTTTTTTTGTCCTCTATTTCATTTTGAGATGTCCCAAAATATTGTCCTATTTCTAAAAATAAAAGCCATTAATTTACTAATGTTCCTATTATACCCCTATTAATTTACTAATTCAATTTTTTGATAAATTTTTTTAAGGGTAGTTTTGGAAACTTATACATTTTTAAAAGATAGACAAGACAATAAATGATGTTCCCTTAAAAAGTTTGACTTTTCAAACAGGACAAAAAAAATGGGACGGAGGGAGTATTTAACATTTATCTCGGACCATGTTAAGCTTTCTTGTAATGTCAAACTTTATTCAAAACAAAGCTTGGCCCACTCATAGTTATGGTATTCAACAAATCTAAATTGCTCGGGTTAAGTCCAAGAAAAAGTTTACCTATGTCAAGTTATTTAGTAAATATGTTCATTTGATTAATAGCATAAATTTGTGAAGTGGTAAAAAAATATCAATCGTTGTAATTACTAAATATGGTGTGCAGAGTACCATAGATTTTTAAATCTAATAACATGTTTATATTGGCTAATAAAATCACATGGTTTTAGTTTTAATTGTCCTTGAAAAAATAAAATGCATTTTATTTTATTGGTCAATACAACAATATAGTTGTACCTAAAATTTGTCCCAAGTTAAAAAGCCTTTTGATCATATGAGAATTCCCCACTAATAATTATGAGTGACAAACGGGTAGTTTTCTTAGAAAAAATAGAACAAGCAAAGTTACGTTTTTAACTTTTTGGCTAAGGAAAAAGTAGAGTGAAAACGGTTCGGTCTTATCGGTCTTTTGCATTTTTTGGATTAGATCGGTCTGTTCAGTTTCTTAAAACCCTGGACTAAACTTGACGGGATAGGCCACCAATTTCAACTGGTCCTAGTCCAATAGGTCCAAGTCAGTTTGATCAAGATTTCAGTCTTGGGCCAGCACAGTTGCCCTTCCAATTTTTGGGCTTTTGGCCAATAATTTTGGGTGATTTTTTAAAGAAATATAAAAATTGATTCAAAAGGCTTAAGTTCAATTTTAATTATGTAACTCAAAAGGTTGTCTGTGAGTGAGAGAGTCTGGCAAAAGAGTTATGGAAACTGAAACAACTTTTTTGTCTTTCGAATTATGAGAATTAAGTTACAATGGCAATTTTGTAAATATAACCAATGAGTGGGACTCACATGGCTGAGTTGTCTCTATCAGAAATAAATGATTTATATTTACTAAGTTTTCTCTCTCTTATCTCTTAGTCCAGAACACTCTCTCTCTCTCTCTCTCTCTCTCTCTCTCTTTGCTCTTGCATCTCCTCCAATTCACCTCTACCACTCCAACTCGACAAATCCTCCACCACGAGACCAATCAATGAAGAAGCAAGTCAGAGATGGAGTGGGTTGTGGGTTCCGATGGTGAGATCTGTGGGACAAGGGTTGTGTTTTGTGCAGTGGTTGGGTGCTTTGTGTTGGGTTTTTAAGGGTTGGGATCGGTGAGTTTTTGTGGGTTGTAATGGTTGTCAGTGGTGGTAGGAGGCGGAGTGGAAGAGGATCTTGGCAGTGTGACACAACTTGGTGCGTTTGTGAGGGAAGGAGGACGAGGAGCAATGGTGGCTAAGGAAAGGAGGTGGAGAATTGTGACTTGTGAGTATTGTTACTGTTTTGACTAGTCAGATTTGTGGGACCACTATGTTGAGTTAAAGATGAGTATTTTTAGATGGAAAACTGAACCCAAACACATTGGGGGAACAAGTTAAGAGAAAAGGAGAGAATAAAATTAGATATGGCAAAACGGACAGGTCAGGTCTGGTTCGGGTTGAGTCAATCGGGTTGCGGGTCAAACAGATTGCTGGTCAAAACGGGTCATTTTAAGCGGGTTAAAAATGGGTTTGGGTCAATCGGGTTGCAGGTCGGGTCAGGTTGACTCGTATTTTTTACATGAATCTTTTTTTTTAAGAAAACAATATGTATTTGCCATTTTGAAAGTCATGCAACAAATTACTTGATGCAAAATGCATTGCTTTGAATTTACTACTTATATCAAGAATGAATTACACTTATTAATACTTATTCAAGAATTTTAAAATTATACAAATTCTAACATTGCTATCTAAAACAAAATAACACAAAGATAAGTAAAAAAAAAAAAAACACAAGTTTTATTTCTATAAAATATCAACATCTCAAAATATAAAATAAAATTACAAATGACTTATTGGATAATTCATTTGACAAATAATAAAAACATATAAGAAATTTACAATCTTGAAAATTAATTTTATAATCTATTGTTCATTGTGGTTAGCACTCTATTTCAATTTGAGATATATATTAAAGTTTGATAATTTACTTATTTATACATGATTTCTTTTATAAATATCATATTATTATTAAACAACACACACTCTAGGAAATATCATAATTTATTTTGAAAAACCGTTTATTTTTTTCATAAATTATTAAAAAATAGGTCTAAACATTCATAATTTATGTTAATTAGATACTTTGACTTCACTATTTTCACACTTGTGAATGTTTTTCATACATGTCTATAATTTTAAATCTATGTTTTTAGCTATACTGTAATCAGATTATCTTGGCATGTACTTTGCTATTTGATATCTAAAAATCTTTACTCATTACAGAATCCTCAATCATTCATCTTTCAATTAATTTTCATATAGTTATGTAAATGTCTTAATTGTTTCCTTAAAGCTCACAACAAACAATTAAATCAATATTGTCTTAATTTTATTTTTATTTTTTACCCCAAAAAAAAGTTTTAAAAAATGGTTCAGGTTCGGGTCGGGTCGGGGGTCAAGTCAGGTTGACATGCAAAAACACAGGTCGGGTCACGGGTCAAACCGTTTTTGCTTCAGGTCAAAAAATGGTTCGGGTCAAGTATTTTTCGAGTCGGGTAAGAAAATTCTGACCCGTTTTGCCATGTCTAAGTAAAATATGAGATATGAGAATGAGTACTAAGTCATGAAAATTGAGATATGAGAAGAGAGATATGAGTGATATGAAAACCAAACATACCCTAAGAAACTTAGGTACTTATGTTATTATGGTTTTTAAAAATATATATCAAATTCAAAAAAAAAAAAATTATATTGTACAGCACCTCTCACCTGGGCCCATTTGGGCCTGGGACTCTGGTATGGATCTAAGGCCCATAAACACGATCTCTTTCTACCCAGCGGCCCATCCCAAAGCCACACATGCTGCAGGCCCAAACTTTGCCACTTTATCATTTCTCGACAATACTCTCCCGGGCAATGATGAAGAAGCGACGTTCGAAACATCCCGTCCTTTACATATTCGGCCGTGCCTCAGGAGGCGCCACTGCCGAGAATAGTTGTGAAAGTGGGAACCAAGTTCCAAAACCATTCTCACCGCTTCCCACTCCCACCTAACCACCCACTTATGGTCAATAATACTGGACCGCTTGTTGCACTAACTGGTAAGTGATCATGACCTCTCCACTAACTTTGAACTATAAATATAAGAAGTTTGGGGAAGATTTGGGGTTGGAAAATTTATGGTAAAAAAGGGAGAGATAGATAGGGAGCAGAGTGAGAACAAGGTGATTCAGACCATTGAGAAGAGAAAAGTGATCTCATTAAGTCTCAGTGCCAAGAACGACCCAGTGTAGGAAATCCAAACCCATCATACAAGTAAGTTGTGAGTCTGAGTGAGGCCCAGCCCAAAAGGCTTTATTTTCGGCTGCGCACATATATACTTACAAGTTTTGTCTGCTCCATCCTTTTTTTTTTTTTTTGGCAAATTTGGAATCGGGATAGAAACCAAAGAATTTTAAAACTGAGGACCAATTAGACCAAATCCATCAGAAAATCAAATCAAACTTAATTTTTGGTCCAATCTAGTTGATTTGTTCGGCCTAAATGGTTTTTTTTTTTTTTTTTTAAGAAAAAGGGTCATTCCTTGATTCTCACAAAAAATAAGAGTCTGATCAATAAAATTAGCAACTAGCCTTCTTTTTTTAGGGAGTATTGAAAACAACATTGTCCCAACTACTCTACCATATTAATCCAGTAATGCATCTCATATTTTTTTAAAGGAAAAAAAAAATGTACTTGTCCCCCTTTATGTTTGGGGTAATTCACAATTTTCCGCATAATCTTTGAAACCAAATAATGTCTTCTTCTATATTTTGGAAGTGAGCAAATACTCCCATTTTCTTACTCTCTCCATTAAACTTATCGGTTTATTCTTGGAATATTCCTTTGTGTAATGTCTAAAAAAGCCTAGCTAATACCAAAATCCCAAAAATACCCCCATAACTAAAACCTAGTAAATACAATCACACACATAATTTTGAATAATAATAAAAAATTATATTAATGTGCTTGGGTATAATTATACCAAATGTAGTGAGTGCTGTAATAACAGGATGATGTTATAGAATCCCACAACCATGTGTTCATGTGCGATTAACTTCTCAAAAGAAATTGGGATTTAAATCGGCAACTCACACAAAATATCGCCTAGAATCTATGTGATTAATTTTTTTGTAACTTTACAAATCTATGTTAATAATTAATAAATAAATTATAGTGGAAATTATATTATTTGGACTACGTAGATAAAATGATTTCTTTTATAAATTTATAAAAATGAGATTCACCAACCTTTTTTTGTTGAAATTCATATATAACTTTTTCTAAAAAATGAATTGTCTACATTATCAATAAATTACAAATAATAATATGATATCTTGTGAATTTATTCGCAAGCTTACACAAAATCCAATATAAAGTCTGTATCAATATATATATATATATACATATATATTTTAAATCAAGTCTCATACTCATAATCTTGTTCATGAATACATTATTTTGTTTGAATTTGACTTATTAAGCCTAAAGTTGGGCTTCAACTTGCCTCCTTTGCTAACTAGACAAACATAAAGTTTTTTTTTTTTTTTCTTCTAAACTTGGCTCATTTACATGTACTAGCTTGGGAGACACATGCTGTGCCTCTTGAGCGAGAAAATTAAGATAAAATTCTATTTGAAAAAGTATGAAACCATGTAAATAAAATATGCATGTTATATAATGTTAATCTCATTTTTATAAGAATTTTGATTACATAAAGTTAAGGTAGATATTTCACATATGAATATATATTTTACTATAAAAGTTTCTTCGTACCTAATTGCTGAAGGCAATATCCACTTACTAAAAACATCTAAAAATGATGACGAATATCATTATCTTCCAATAATAATCAACTTATTTTGCTAAAACATTGTCACAATATTTAATTTTTTGCAATGAATTAATAATGTCATATGCTACAATTGAAGCTCTTCGTCCAATACCTGCAATCATGCACAATGAAAATTTTGTAATATTCATACTCCCTTGTTTATCTTTACATTTTATGAGCATATGTGTGATGTTTAGCTCACTTAGTTTTTAACGAATGCCCATTTTAAGCAAGAAAAGAAATTAAAAAATAAATAAATAACAAAGGCAATGTCATCGAATTTTCCATTAGCGAAAATCATATGTCTAGAAGATTTAAATCTAACAAACCAATATTCTTTAGGTAACATATAAAACATCCTATATCACAATTCCAACTTTCCAAGCATTACCACCACCTTAAACTCAAAATACATGAATAAAATTTATTGGGTATATTTTAGACATTATACAATGAAATATTTTATGAATCATAAGATTTCAATAGGGTTTAATTGAGAGAGTAAAGAATGGAGTATTTGCTTGTTTCTAAAATATTAAGGGGAAGATTGCTTGATTTTAAAGTGCCGGGGGGGGGGGGGGGGGGGGGGTGAATTGTGAACTATCAAAAACATAAAAGATAGAAAGTGTTTTTTTCCCTAAGTTTGTTTGTTTGATTTTTGGGAATCCCTTTTCTTTTTTTTTCTTTTTTTTTTTTTGTAAAAAAACTATGTGTTTTTTACTTAAAACGGGGCGTTAAAAAAAAAAAGAAAAAAGAAGAAGCAAAAATACAAAAATTTAACCCAAGAAAATTACATGTGAAATAGTAAATTTTAGCTCATTAAAATTGACAAAAAAAATTTTAGAAATACAAAAAAAAATGCCACAACATTTTCACAAGACCTTTATTTTTTTTCTATAATAGATTCCAGTATGATATTTTTATTATTTTATTTAAACCTATAAGGAACTAACACCTCAAAAATTGAGAAAATATTGTGAAAATTTGTTGTGTATGTTTTACTATTTTAAAATTAAAAGACTACCGTGGTAGCTCATATACATATATATAGTTTCAAACCAAATTGGGCATTTATAAAGACAAAAAATGAAACGAAGTCAGAACAAAAGTGGCAAACTTGGGCATTTAAAAAGACAAAAAAAGAAAAAAGAAAAGAGAAAAAAAGAAGGCAGAATAAAAGTGTCAAACGGTGAGTTTTGCCTTAGTGATTGAACAAACCAAATATTACCGTGGATAACCTATTGGCTCTTTTTATAAACTAGTTTGGGTAGCATGTACAAGCCACATGGTGTCCCTTGAGTGAGAAATTTAAGATAGAAATAGTGTAACAATTAATGATTTTTGGCTCACATAAATTGATTAAACCAAAAAAGTTTAGAGACATAACAAAATTTCATAATATTTTTACAATAACTTTATTTTTAGCTGTGGTGGGTCTCGGTCTGATAGTTTATTATTTTATGGTGACCTATAAGAAACTTACACCTTAGTAGTTGTGAAAAATATTGTGACAACAACAAAATGCTATAATATTTTCACAATATCTTTATTTTTAATTGTGGTTAGCCCCGGTATAATATTTTATTATTTTATTTTATTTTGACCTATAAAGAACTTACACCTTAACAATTATGAAAATATTGTTACAACAATAAAATGTCACATTTTCACAATACCTTTATTTTAAGTTGTGGTGAGTCCTTGTATAACATTATTTTATTTTATTTTGATTTATAAAGCAACTAATAACTCAACAGTTGTAAAAATTTTGTAACAATAACAAAACCATCATCCACTCTCTTCCTTCATCCTCGAGAAAAAAAATTATAAAAACTAAAATTCACAACAACAATGCCTATGTATATTTGCACAAGTACTATAGCTAAAATGCATTTTGCACAATAAATGCATAAGTTGATGTGGGTGACTTTTTGGGTTGAATGGCAAAATTGGCTCTTATACCATTTTGCATGAGCTGATACAAATGCTCTAAGAAACTTAAGTTGTTCACAAGTTTCTTACACCTAATTGTAAAAATACTATAACAATAAAATGTCACATTTTCACAATACCTTTTTTTTATGTTGGACATATCCTAGTATGATATTGTGACAATACCAAAATGTCATAATTTTTTCACAAGAGTTTTATTTTTAGTTGTGGTTGATCTTAAAATGATACTTTTTTTGCTCAAAAAAAAAGACATGACACTTTGAAAATTGTAAAAATATTATGACAATTTATTATGTAGTATAATACTCCTCAATCAAAACACTGTATCACTGCTATTTATATTCAAAAAATAAAAATGGAACCGAACTCAAAAGAAACTGGTATAAATGGTGATTTGTAGCACTACACATATAGGTGTTTAAAAGAAAAAAAAGAGGCTACATGTCGTGAAACTGTGAGTTTTTTGCTCACCAAATTGACTCAGCTAAAAACACTATATAGACCTGCCGTAGTACATCAAGTTTTATTTCGGACTATCACTGAAAAGGAGTCTTGCTTTTTTGCAACAAAACGTAACGCTTGGACTCACAAAAAAAGACAAGGCACTTGACTAAACCAAAGCACCGTAGAAAGTGTCATTGACACTTTTTATATGGTTCGTAGATACAGATAAAAAAATGGAGCAAATCCTTCATTATGCCCTACAATTTGTTTCATATCAATTTGAAAAAAGATATGAAATTTTTAGTTTACATTGTATATTTTTTTCTTACAATGTAAGATTGATTCATAAATAATATACTAAATAAACATGTACAGTGTTATACATATTTTTTCACTTTATAATATAAATTTTACATTGCTAATATAATGTAAATTTATAATTACCCAAAAATTATATATATATATATATATATATATTTTTTCCTTAGACTTTTGCTAACCTAGTGCTCTTATGGTATACATATGATCTTTGAGTCTTCTGACTAATTTTACCTCTTAGTTAAGCTTATAAAAGTTTCTCATAAAATCTAACTTCTTCAACTTTTTATTTCTTGGGCAAACAGATTACAGATAATATTCTCCTCATCAACATGGACCAGGTAGTGATACGTGTAGAGTGAGCACCAACTTGTATGGTGAATCACCAGAATTTGATTCATCATAGAATGAAAAGTTGAAGAAGAAAACATGGCCGTCCGCATCAACTGTGGGTCATCTTTTTGTATAGTGCTTGCTTACTTCATCACGACTCATGGTTATAGCTGCTACTTTGGTTTGGTTTGGCTTGTCTTGGACACTCATCAATCTCTGCAGCCACATGTGGACATGTGGATTCAATTATTTTTGTGTTCGTAAAACCCAGAAAAAGTACACTGCCTTTGACATAAGTTTATTTATTTAATTTTGTGCAAACCACTATATATATTTGATTCCACAAGTTGTAATATATATATATATGATACTACTAATTAATTAAGATTTATATATTCTGCAGCATAATTAATTTTTGTAGTACATTTTAGAATTTGAATTCATCCAAATTCATTTTTCTCTCGGTAAGAATTATTTGAATTTTACATCATGTTGGTCATTTCACAAAATCACAATACATTCTTCAAACAGCTAGTTATTCTTTTATTTTTATTTTTTATTTTTAATGTAAAAAATATGTTATATATACACACATGCATGTACTCATTATAAATAAATGGCACCGAATTATGGTGTCAAAAAAAATAATTCATATGACACACACATATGACAATGACAAGTAAAGATAAGCACAGCACGTCTTGAATAATTATAATCAAAGAAAAAATCATTAGGTCTCTTATTAAAATAACAACCAATTATAAAGATTTTTATTATTAGTTGTCCACATACATTCATTATAAAAAGGTTTTAAAAGGGTTCTTTCGGCATGGGAAAATATACAAATTTTTAATAAAAATATGGATTTTAAGCTTAAAATAATTCGATTATATTATAAAATTTTATCTTAACCGATACACAAAGACACTTGAACCAAAACAAATATAAATAAATAAATTCAATGATTTGCATAAAATTATCTCACAAGTAATTGTTAAATAAGTGTGTAATTTTTATTTTTAAGAACTTCAACTAATCCCATCTGCTCTTGAAGATGATTTTTTATCATCAAATTAAAATATGGATCAATTTTTCGTGTAAAAACATTACTAGTTTAGATATCTGGAACTCATTACACGCTACTTTAAAAGTCATATTAGCCATTGATAAAGCTATGGAATCATCCAAGCTCTTCTTCCTAAAATAAACACGAGCTTGGCACGCGGCTAACTATTCCCACCTTAAAAGCCCTCGTATTTATATTCTCTTAAAACAAACAAACCGTCCCATGTAACTCTCTCTCTCTCTCTCTCTCTGTGTACGAAATGTCGGAAAGTCGAAACGCCTCCGAAATTTCAGAAGCGGAGACTATACGACTTGGGGTTGATCTCGTATCGGCTGCAAGGCGAAATATCGGGTTCTTGAGAGCTGTGGCCGAGTCTCAGTGGCTCCATGAGAAAGCAACCGTTGTTGAAGCTATAAGAAGGTAATAATAAGGTCAACTGTGTGTTATTACACTCATCGTGCTTTTTTTTTTCTTTTTTGTTAAGGTAATCTGATCGGACGGTGTTTGTTGTTGTTTTTCAGGTATGATGAGCTGTGGATGCCGTTGATTTCTGATCTGACGGTGGTGGGGTCAACCACTCCTATGGTTCTTCCACCTCTTGATCTTGAGTGGGTTTGGTTTTGTCACACTTTGAACCCGGTAATTAAACTGCACTTGCATGTGTCTGTTTGGTTGCTCAGAAAGCATAAGAAAAGAAAAGAAAGTTGTCATTTCTCTTTCTTAATGAGTAATGGGGAAAAAAATAGCTGGAAAGTAACTTGTCATTATATCTTCGTTTGGTTGCTAGTAAAGCATGGGGAAAGAAAATGAAAGTGGTATTCTTTAATAATTATTATTATTTGTTTAATATGGGGAATGAGAAAAAGTTAAAAGTTTCGATAATGCCTACATTTTGGATACTTGAAATGAAAAATAAAATCTCACTCAAGTGAGCTAGGTACGCCAGGTAGGTTAATAAATGTTTTATCTTCTTATGCTTTTTCCTTTTCTTTCTTATTCTCCAAACAAAATGTTAGATTATTTTTTGAGCAACAACAATATTATTCCTAACGAAAATTTTCAGAATTTATTTCATAATAACTATTGAGGGTGCATGTTATAATCAGTGTGTAGTAAAAATAGTGTATCAAGTATTGCACTATTGCTCCACTTATTCTTTTCCAGCTTGTGATATTTTATTTTATTTTATTTATTTATTTTTAAATTTTATCCTTAGACAGATGTGAGAATCTTGTTGGCCTGTTCAGATATTATTATATTAGGTAGATAATTTGGTAACGTCACACATATTACAATATATGGAAGAACAATGCTATTAGCTTTAGGGGGCATTATTTTTTGCACAATGCACACATTTGAAGGATGGAAGCAGATATATTAAATATAGAGAGATAATAATTTTTAATGTTGTGGAAGACATCATTTGTCTATATCTTATATATTAATTTTTACCATCATTGAATATATTTCAAAAGTTACATATGACACTTTTTTCGTTTTGATTTATTTAGTTTTTTCCTTTGCCTTGTGACACTGCTTTTTTCTAAGAAGCTTTAATAAGTTGTAAGTATTCTAATTTCCAGGTGAGTTACCAGCAATATTGCGAATCAAGGTTCTCAAAACTCATTGGAAAGCCATCAATTTTTGATGAAGAGAACGAAGAGTATGCACTGCTTAGATGCCAGAATATTTGGACTCATAAATACCCATCTGAGCCATTTGAGAATGAAACCGATTCAGAAATGCCAATCCCAGTTGTCACAAATGAAGAAATTTTGGTGGAAGTCACAAAACATAGATTCTTGTATTCCAAAATTTCAGAGGCATATAGGTCTGAAATTGTGTACTTAATTGCAGCAAGGCAAAGGTACAAGGGGTTTTTGTACATGGTGCAGAGTTTTTGTGATGAGTGTGCTCGTTTGGTGCCTGCCTCAGATATTCTACTAATGTGGTTGACACATCAGGTTGGTTTTCCTATTCATTGGATTTCTCTATGTTATTTTTATATATTTAAAGGAAATGCTAAAGTTATTAACAATTTTACTTAAAAAAAAATTACAAAGCACGAACTATTGTGTTAATTAATGTGATTGATGTCATACCAATAATATAATAAATAAATTTCTAAATTATTTCTTTTGTGCCTAAAAGTCAGTACACATCAATTTACAGATTCTATTAATAAAATTTGTAAATCACTTTAATTTTTTAATCCATATATATGCCTTTTCCTATGTTGTGTCTTTTGCATGATTAAGGTCTCTCTTCTTATTTTCCACATTTATGGTTTATATGTATGTTCTTTTCCTTTAGGATGCTTTCGTGATTTTTCTTTTTCTTTTTAAACACATAAATCTCTCATCAATTTTATGGTCAAATGATATATAACTAAAGAAGAGGTTTAATTTGGACTTACGGTGCTTTATAAGATTATTATATACTTCATTATTTGTTCAATCCAAAAAACTATACTATAAATCTCGTGATAAGAAAATGTCATAGAATTTATCTTGGACTTTTGTTAAAATTCAATGTCACATCCAAACTTGTTCTTGAACTTATAGGCAAAGATGATTTTTATTTTTTAAAATTGCGTAAAAGAAATTTTTAGTAATAGTATTACTCCATAAAGAAAAAGAAAACACACTGAGAAAAATGCTATCTCATTTTTGTTGGATTAACTTTATTTGCATTTATTAGACTATTCATTTTGGTATGTGTCGCTTCTTTTTGTACTCTCATGAATCATGAGTTATTGCTTTCCATTACTTAATGCTCTTTTTTTTTTCGAAATCAAAATAAGTATATCTAATAGGTGTACAATTTTGATTTTGTGGGTTGGAATAAATTAGAGCTACCCAACAGTATATGCAGAGGACTTGAAGGAGATAGAGGGTGATATGGGGAAGGTAGTAACTGTGTGGGAAAGGGTGAAGGAAAAGGAAATGAAAGAGACAATGATATTGTGGGAGAGAGCATTTGATCAACCTTATGAGAAAGCTGGTGGAGAGGTTGTGTTGGATTTGGATAGGGTTAACTTAGTCAAGCCACCAGTTTACTGGGAGGTATCAGATACAGATGTCAACACCAAATACAAGTCCATGCTACCAAGGTTCTTACTAGAGGTCAGTTTAACACACTATTTTTTGGTCTCTTATTTGGTTCTCCTATTTCTTAAAAGATTGTTTTCATGTTGAGGACCACAACTGTTTGCCTAGGCTAATTACTTCAATTCATTTTTTTTTTCATGTTATTTTAAGTTACATCAATTCAGATCTTGAGTATAACTTTTTTTCTTTCTTTCGATTGTTTATTCTTAGATAGATTTTCAACAAAATTTACGTTAGACCTTAGCACCAAAGGATCATGTTGGATTAATAAATTTAGAGGGCAGTGATTCTTTGTTTTTAATTTTGAATTTTTTCAAGTGTGTGATCTGAACTTAGATCCTCTTCTTGCTTAAGGATTTCTTTAGATTTTTACAACCATATAACTACATACTTTGTATTGTTTACCAAGCATTAACCATTATGTAAGGTAATTACTGGTATGATTTAGCAATTTATGGTTGGGTTAAGTACTGTTGCCACTTTCTCTGTGCACCCACTAACCGCAATTATAATTTCTTTCTTGGGTGAGTACTTTCTTTTTGACCAATGCAACATGCTAGCTCTTTTATATATATAAATCAAGCCATGTGATACTAGAAGTTACAAGTAATTTCTACAGTGAGGCAAAAGACCAAAAGTTATTGCTTCATAATGCAGTCTGTGACCAAGATTGGCAGGACTCATGGCAACCTTAAGATTCTTTTCATTGTACCAATATTTTATGCACTTGATCTATTAACCATCATATGGTATTCCACTATTCCTATTCCTATTCCTATTCCTATCTATTGCTCATCTTGACATGATGGTGTTGATTCAGCAAGATTTGGTAATCATGGGATAATTAATTTCACTAATAAATCCCATCTACAGGAAAAGCCAAGTTGGCTTGATGCCACTAATGGGCCCAGCTTAAAAAAAAAAAAAACATTCCACTATAAAAATGCTATCCTCATTTAAAATATTTTAGGACAGAAAAAAGTCTTTAAACATCATATAATATTAATATACTAGTTAGGAGAGAACAAAAACAATATACTTAAATTCTCATGAGGATTTAAATGGTAATTTCATTTCTTATGATGTTCAGGCTGTGGGCTTTTTTCTTCTCAAAAAAAAAAAAGTTGTGGGCTTTTTGCCATCCAGTGGAAATGGCCACAAATAGTGGGCTAACAAAAGGCAACCCTTAAAGCCCCATTTCAATGTCAAGGGTAGAGAAAGGAAACGTGCTTTAGGTTTCCTAGATGGGCCACTTGTTCTAAAACAGCATCAGTTTTGTGTGGGCTGGTGCCATTACATGAAGTTCACCATTCTGTGAATTACAGAAGGGATAATCAATTTTTCACTGTGCAATTATTACAGAATTCTACTTTTTATTTAGTAAACCAAGGAGAAAGTGCCTTCAGTATAAGTTGGGGTCAAACTAAAACCACATTAAAGGATTTGAGAGTTTCACAAAAATGAGGTGAGTTAATCTTAAGATCAAAACATTTCAATATTTATTGATTCAATGGAAGAGTGTTGAAGTAATGAAATATATTTCTTACTAATAATTTGACAATGTTGTAAAATATATATCTTCTAGATATTTTCATCTTCATTGGGAAATTTATGAGAATAGTAACTATTTAATATTGGTATGCTGATTTTGGGATTTCTTTGTTGGGGCTTACATTCTTGATTCTTGCAATTGAATCCAACACTTCAACATGTTGCCATGGGTTTTAGATGGTGAATGAAGTTCGGAAAAATTTAGTTTAATTTAACAAGATTTTTCTAATTAGAAGTACTTTCATAAGCAAGCTAGTTAGAGGTAATTCACTTGGGAAAGCCAGCTTCATATGAGAGCTTTTGTTATTTATTAGGGAGATTCATGTTTTCAACAAAAATCAGCTCCAATCAATTGAGTTTTTGTTATGAAATTAGAGATATTTCAATCCAAGTAGCCTTTTTTTTGGGTACCAAAAGATACGTAGAAGCACTTCATGTTTGTGTTACTTAAACTATCACTACTATTTTAAACACAGGTCTGTGTGTTTGTAAGGCTCAACTCTAGGATGAAGGCAACAGAACAGTCAAGTGAATTCCTCCGCCTTGGTATGTTAAGATGTCACAGGGAGTTGAAGCTTGAAAAATCCATCTCCAACTGTCAGTATGATTCATGGCAAAAAGCTTGGCATCTCTATTGTGAGTTTGGGACCAAGGGAATCATACTTAAGCTACGTCACCGCGGTGGCCACTGTTTCAAAGGAAGTAGCTTGCAAGAGACTGTTACATTCCATTGGAATGATTTACTAAGAGCATCTTCTTTAACTCTGGAAAGAGAAGTTGCTCAACAATTGAGAATTCATGCTTCAATAACTCCTCCAGTTCAAGCGCCATACTTGTTGAAATGTGTGCCTGACCGAGTCACTGATGATTCAGGGGCCATGATATCGGACGTTATTCTCAGAATGAATAGGTATAGGCCTCAAGAAGGGCGTTGGTTGTCTCGGACTGTTCTTGATCATGCAGGGAGAGAGTGTTTTGTCATTAGAATAAGGTAATCTTTCAAACCTCGAAGACAATTTTGGTACTTTTGAGAGAATATTATGAATTTAAGATGGCATTTTGTCTGTTACTTATTGACACAATTTGAACACAACTTGTAGAGTGGGAGAAGGGTTTTGGAGAAGAGGAGGTGAAGCTCCCAAGGCTGTGAAATGGGAGGATAGGATAATAGAGATACGAGAAGGCTCATGGTCTTATGTTGCTGATTCCATTGGAAGAGCCCCTGGTATGTATAAAATTTTCAGTTTAGTTTTTAACAAGGTGCATCACATGTACCTGGCTGAGATTTGATGCAAGAGCAGAATCTGATTTTCTGAAATTGAAGAGTAAAAATGCAGTCTGTTTGGCAACAGCTCTAATCCTTTTACCTTAATTAAAGTACAACTATATTTTAATTAACTTTCAGCAAATAAGCTTTATATCATTATATAGCCACTAAAAAAAAAAGAAAAGATAAAAGACTAGTAAAAGAAGATTCAAAGCTTTTATTTCTTTTCTTTCCTTGTCTGTCTCAGCACCCAACTGGACTATAAGTCACTAACTATAACAAATGAAAGAGTTAGAAAAACCATCATGCGTATGATTCACAACATTTGTGCAAGGACAACATAAAATTTATGCCTTTTCTTATTAGGAAAAATACATGAGAAACAGATTTTTCAGTTACTTTTACCAAAGGTGTGTGACAACCATCTGACATTGGTTTCTTAAGAAATCATATATGTTTGTGCTAGCTCTTCTATTCATCTTTAAGCTCAAATTTTAAACATTTTTTTTCCTGTCATTGTTGCCATCTAGTACAGAGAAAGGTAGGAACGGCAATGCCAAAAGAACCACCAGAACAATGGAAAGCTGCATGGAAATTTTCAACAGGAGATGAACTAATGATAGGGTGGGAATCATCTACATTTACATCTGGCTTGAGTTTCTGTCTGAAAAATCAAATGTCTCCAGAACCATCGGTAGGGGGAAATTTATTTTTTTCTTACAATCTTGGTTATCTTAATATTTTGGTGGATAATTAGATTCGAAACCATTAGTCACAGGTGAAGCTATTGAAAGGGCGAAAAATGCTGTACCAAGTAAAGAACATTAAGTCAGACTGGAAAGATGAAGAAAGCCGACTCAAGGATGAAGAAGAAGAAGAGAAAGAGGAGGATGAAGATGAAGAGGGGTTTGTAACACTGGTTAGATTCACAGAGGAGAACCCAACTGGAAGAGCAACAGCTCTTTTAAATTGGAAGCTATTGGTAGTTGAATTTTTGCCTGAAGAGGACGCAGTATTGGTTCTTCTTCTATGCATTTCGATACTCAGAAGTGTATCAGAGATGAAGAAGGAAGATTTGGGATGCTTGTTAATTAGGAGAAGATTAAAGGAAGCAAACTTTGGAGCTAGAGATTGGGGTTCTGTAATACTTCATCCTTATTCATATTCCTCATTTATCACTTCACCTTATATTCAACCTTGGTATCGGAATTCCAAGGCAGTGATTGCATCAGATAGAGCAGATCACATCACAAGGCAACCGGCTTCAAATTACTCGCCGGTAGAAGGTGGTGATAAATTGTACAAAAAAGGGATTATAACATGAGAAGATTCAGTGGCGGCTTTAGGGATTTTGTTTAGGGGGGTCATTAAAAAATTTTAATAAAAAAAATTTGAATATATCGAGTTATCGACAAAAAAAATTAATACATAAAGTTATACAATTTTCTTCTACAAATTTTCAAATTTTAAATTGTTATATGATAGTTCATTATGAGTATCTATTGCTAATGTAGGTAGCTATGAGCCTATGACCATTTTATTTTGTTAAATTTATCTAAAATTTTTATTTTTATGCAGTTGTTATTATCTATTTGTTATTGTTTTTATAAAAAGGGAAATGTTAACGAGTGCCGTTGGGGCATTGGTTAAGAATCCATTTTAAGAAAGTTTTGATATCACTTTTATGGGAAATGAAAAAAGTTGTCAAAACATTAATTGCTTTTTTTTCTTTCCCCATAAAAACTTTCTTTAATTGGATTGTTATAAAAAAAAATTTTAAATTAAATGACTAAAATAAACTCATTAACTTTGTATTAATTATTGACACACGTAACCACACCTATTCATACATAAACTTATACACTATGTATCTACTTAACCAATCAAATGCTTGGATAATCACTAACTTCACAATTTTTTTTTTCTAAATTTTACTAACTTTATAACAAAAAGTTATTATAACATGATAACAATACACACACATGTAACAAGCCATCTCTATTTCCTAATTATTAAATTACATAAATTTATATTATATTTATATTGTACATACAAACTTCCATACACATCATAATTCACACAAATAATATTATAACAAAAAAGTAATACATACAATTAATAATAGATACACTCACACACATAATATAAATTTATAAAAAAGAGTGATACTTACAATTTACAAACACTTACACTTTGCTCTTAGAGTTGGAAATACTTGTAATAAGGGTGTGCAAAATTTAAGTCACGGTGCAAAAATATTTTTAAAAATAAATTAAAGTATTAAACTAACAAAAAAATAATATTATATATATATATATATATATATTGAAGTCAGGCGGTTCATTTGAACCCCCTGAATATAGAGTAGAGCCGCCCCTGAGAAGATAAGCATTGGTTTTTTGCATCAATAATTTATAACTTAATGGGTGAAAGGTAAAAGAGAATTTTGCATTATCAAAAGTCAACGAAATCAGAGCAACAGAATGAATCACAAGAGTCCACAAGTTGTAGACCTAAAGCAAAGATCAACGACAAGCAGTTTAAAGTGTAAAGCTGCGTGTAGTATAGTGTTGGTTAGTGGGCATGTGACTTACACGTGACTGATTAATTGTACATTTCTGTTAGTTGCTTAAGAAGGTTGTTAGAAGTTTGTTAGATCAGGTTAGTCAGTTTTGGTTTTGGTTTATACTATAAATACCTGTAATTGTATCTATTTTTATTCAGATCAATAGAATCATTTTTCAGTAAATCTTCATATGGTATCAGAGCATTGAAGTCTCTCTTTTCCCCAAATTTCTAGGGTTTGTTCTTGAGAGCTTTGAAGCTTTGTTAATGGCTGAAGCAACAAATACTTTGTCTTCTTCCTCTGTGCAAGATCCTGCACTCGTGAAGGATATCTCAAATCCTCTGTTTCTTCATCACGCTGAAAGTCCTGGAAACATGCTTATAACTGAACCGTTAATTGGTGAGAATTACCATGCTTGGATTCGTTCAATGAGGAAAGCATTGGTTGCCAAGAATAAGTTTGGTTTTGTCAATGGTAGTATTACTCTCTCTTCACCATTGATAAAGACTCCAGCAGCAGTTGATGCTTGGATTCGATGTGACAACATGGTAGGTTCTTGGTTGATGAAGGCTGTGTCACCTCAAATTCGAGTGAGTATCACCTACAGGGACACTGCTCTGGAAATTTGGAATGACCTCAGGGATACACATTCTCAAGGGAATGGACCTAGGGTTTTCCAAATTCAGAAAGATATTGCTTCAATGTGTCAGGGTGAGTCTTCAATCACCAATTATTTTACTCAGTTGAAGTTATTCTAGGATCAACTTCAGAATTTTAGGCCCACTCCTACTTGCTCTTGTGGGAAGTGTACCTGTAATATGCATCAGAAACTTGAAGATCTTCGTCTTCAAGAATCAGTCATGCAATTTCTGATAGGGCTCAATGAGTCATACTCTCAGATCAAAGGTCAAATCTTGTTGATGGAACCATTACCAACCATCAACAAAGTTTACTCTTTGCTGATTCAAGAAGAGAGGCAGAGGAGTATAGGGCTTAGTAATTCTGTTCACATAGAGTCCACTACCCTTGCAGTGAAGGGTTCTAATGCCAATTTTAATCCCAATTTTCCTGGTTTCTTTGGCAATTCTGGTGTTTCTGGCAAGAATTCCAAAGGCAGAGACAGGTCTATATGTACTCAATATGGGAAGCTTGGACATGTCATGGAAAAATGCTTCAAGCTACATGGTTTTCCTCCGGGATTCAAGCCTAAAGAGAAGAACTTTATGGTCAATCAAGTCAATGTTCAAGAAGCTTGCACAGATAATGGTCATACCTCTGCTACTTTTCCTTTCACTCAAGAGCAATGTCAACAATTTTTGACCATGTTGGGGACTCAAATGCAAGCTGTTCATCTCACCTCTAGTGGCAATGAAACTCAGTTCAATTTGGGAAACAAGGAGACACACATGGCCAGCAATGTGATTAGGCCTAACCTGGCTGTGCCTTCTTCTTCCAATGCCACAGATGCTCTCTCCATGGCAGGTATATCTAATTCTACTTATCTTGATTTGAGGCATTCAGTTTTTTCTGCTCAAATTACACATAGAACAGCTTTTGGTGGTAATATTTGGGTGATTGATACTGGAGCAACAGACCATATAGTGTATTCTGTTCATTTATTGACTGATTTCACTGCTGTTGATTGTGTGGTTGCTCTTCCTAATGGTGAGACTGCCTTGGTAACTCATATTGGTTCTATATGTCTATCTGAAAATCTTGTCTTAACCAATGTGCTTTATGTTCCCTCTTTCTCTTTCAACCTTTTGTTAGTCAGCCAACTTACCAAGAAAATGCATTGTTGTCTCATTTTCTTGTCTGCCTTCTGTTTCATTCAGGACCTCAAATGCTGGAGGACGATTGGTGTGGGTGAAGTTCATGATGGGTTGTATCTTCTTCAAAATAGCCCCTCTGATACTTGTGCCATTCCAATTCAGTCCCAGGCTACTCCATCCTTTCAATCTGTTTTTAATTCTGTTTTTCAATCCATTTTTAGTACAAATAAATCTCATGTTGTCAATAGTGTCAAAATTCCTGTTTCTGTATGGCACTCTAGACTTGGGCATCCATCTGATGCTAAGATTTCTATTTTGAAACATGTACTTCCTGATCTCCATTCTGTTTCTAATGAGATATGTGAAATTTGCCCTTTGGCTAAGCATAAAAGGCTTCCTTTTCCATTTCATAATCATGTTTCTGAATTTCCTTTTGATTTGATACATTGTGACATATGAGGTCCCTATGTGGTGCCTACTGTTGCTGGTCACAGGTATTTTCTTACCATTGTTGATGATTGTACTAGATCAACTTGGGTTTATCTCATGAAATCTAAGTCTGAAACTAGGTCCTTATTACAATCTTTTTATACCATGGTTAAAACTCAATTTGATAAGTCTATTAAAGTCTTTCGGACAGATAATGGACTTGAATTTCAAATGGTTGAATTCTTTAAGCTTCATGGAATCATTCATCAACATAGTTGTGTTGCCACTCCACAACAAAATTCTGTTGTGGAGAGAAAACATCAACATATACTTTGTGTTGCTCGAGCTTTAAGGCTTCAATCAAATATTCATACTGCATATTGGGGTGATTGTATCCTCACTGCTGTTCATCTCATAAACAGACTTCCTTATCCATTTTTGAACAACAAATCTCCTTTTGAGCTTCTTTATAATAAGTCTCCAAACTACTCCCATCTCAAAGTGTTTGGTTGTCTATGTTTTGCTTCTACTCTCTCTCACAATAGAGGCAAATTTGATCCTAGGGCTCTTAGGTGTGCCTTCTTGGGGTATCCTTTTGGGGTTAAGGGTTATAAGCTTTTGAATTTGCAAACCAGATCCTCTTTCATTTCTAGAGATGTTCTTTTTCATGAATCTGTGTTTCCTTTTAAGTCTCTTCCTGCTTCTGTTCCTTTATCTCAACCTGACCCATTTTTCCATGATTGTTTTCCTAATGCTCCTCCTCTACCTGTCACTGATTCTATTCACCATTCTACTCCTGTCCCAGCCTCCTCGGGTCATGTTGATTCCACCATTCTTGAAGCACATTTTAATGATCTTCCTGAGGATTTATCTGTTTTTGTTCCTAATGACATTACTATTTCTATTCCTGATGCTTCTTTGTCCATTGAACCTGTCCCTGCCCCTCTTTCTCTTCCAGTCAGTCCTGGTTCACCCATTATTGTTCCAAGGAGGTCTACTAGAGTCTCCAGACCACCTGCTTATCTTCAAGCCTTTAAGTGCTCTGCTGTTTCCACCAAATATCCCATTACCAATTATATCTCTAATCACAAACTCTCTCCTTCTTACTCTCATTTTTGCAATAGTATCTCCACCATTCAAGAACCTAAGTTTTACCATCAGGCAGTTGGTGATCCTAATTGGGATGCTGCCATGGCAGCTGAAATTCAGGCTTTAGAACTCAATAACACTTGGTCTCTTGCTCCTTTGCCTTCAAATAAAAGGGTTGTTGGTTGTAAGTGGGTCTTCAAAATCAAATACAAGTCAGATGGCAATGTAGAGAGGTACAAGGCACGGTTGGTTGCCAAAGGATATACTCAGCAGGAGGGTTTGGATTATACTGAGACATTTTCCCCTGTTGCCAAGATGGTGACTGTCAAACTTTTCTTGTCTTTGGCTGCTGTGCAAGGCTGGACTCTTCATCAGTTGGATGTAAACAATGCGTTTCTTCATGGTGACTTGCATGAAGAAGTGTATATGTGTCTTCCTCCAGGCCTGCCCAGCAAGGGGGAGCTTGTGTGCAAGTTAAACAAGTCCTTGTATGGCCTTAAACAAGCCTCAAGGCAATGGTATTCCAAGTTTTCAACTACTTTATTACAATATGGTTTTCTGCAGTCCAAGGCAGATTACTCTTTGTTCACCAAGCACTCAGGAGCTTCTTCCATGGCACTTTTAGTATATGTTGATGATATCCTTATTGCCAGCAATGATCCTCAATCTGTAGCAGACCTAAAAGTTCTCCTAAATAATCAGTTCAAGCTAAAAGATCTAGGCAGTTTGAAATACTTCTTAGGCTTAGAAGTTGCTAGATCTAAGAAAGGTATTTCCTTGTGCCAGAGAAAGTATACCCTTGAAGTGATCAATGATGTGGGAATGCTTGGGTGTAAACCTGTTAAAACTCCCATGGAGATAAATCTCAAACTAAGCAAAGATGAGGGCAAGTTGCTGACTGATGCTGGCATGTACAGAAGATTGATAAGGAGGCTACTGTTTCTTACCATCTCTAGGCCTGATATCACCTACTCAGTACATAGGCTGAGTCAGTTTATGTCCAAACCTAGAGAGCCTCATCTCAGAGCAGCTTATAGAGTAATTCAATACCTTAAAGGTACTTCAGGACAAGGCTTATTCTTTTCAGCTCAATCCACCTTACACATCAAAGCATTTGCAGATGCAGATTGGGCTGCATGCATTGATTCCAGGAGGTCCATCACTGGTTACTGTGTGTTTCTTGGTGATTCTCTCATCTCTTGGAAGTCTAAGAAGCAAAATACAGTGTCAAGATCCACGGCAGAGGCAGAATACAGAGCAATGGCTGTTGCAGTGTGTGAAGTGACATGGATTTTGTATTTGCTTAAGGATCTGAATGTCAAACACAGTCAGGCTGCCTTGTTGTTCAGTGATTCACAGGCTGCAATTCACATAGGAACTAATCCAGTTTTCCATGAACGTACAAAACATATTGAGATAGACTGTCACATTGTAAGGGATAAGGTGCAAGCAAGAGTTATAAAGCTAATGGATATTAGAACTCAATGTCAAATAGCTGATTTGTTAACAAAAGCTTTAAGTTGGAATCAATTTTCCAGTCTTCTTACCAGGATGGGCATTTCAAATATTCATTCTCATGATGTCCATCCTGAGGGGGAGTATCAGAAGTCAACGAAATCAGAGCAACAGAATGAATCACAAGAGTCCACAAGTTGTAGACCTGAAGCAGAGATCAACGACAAGCAGTTTAAAGTGTAAAGCTGCGTGTAGTATAGTGTTGGTTAGTGGGCATGTGACTTACACGTGACTGATTAATTGTACATTTCTGTTAGTTGCTTAAGAAGGTTGTTAGAAGTTTGTTAGATCAGGTTAGTCAGTTTTGGTTTGGTTTATACTATAAATACCTGTAATTGTATCTATTTTTATTCAGTTCAATAGAATCATTTTTCAGTAAATCTTCATATGCATTGATAGTGTTCATTGCCTGTGTAGGATTAGTTTAGGAAGCATGTGCACTCCTGCCATCTGAATTAAAGATATTTGACCCTGCATGTGCATTTTGCATCAAGAGACCCTTTTGAACATATAACTTGCATACGACTTGTTGGTTTTACTGTCCCTAACCTAGCAGCTTTTGGCTTAATTGAGTGGAAAATATGCTATTAGAATAACGGATATTAGCCACAAGATTGTTTTGTGACATGGGATGGGATTCCCACAGGCAATTTGATTTAGGATTAAATAGATTAAGACATCTGGCCACACCGAGTGAATGAGTGCGTAGAGCTTTGCTTTTGAAGTTTTTTATAAAAATAATTCGATATTTAGGAAAAGATAAGATTTGAACCCTGTGGAACACTCACTATATTGGTAAGAATAATGTTAGGAACACATAAAATGATACAACTTCTATCACTCATAACTCGACAATAAACTTTTCTACGTGAGTGATAGAGGTGTGATGACATAAGTGATAGAGGTGTGATGGCATACACTTTGCCATGGGAAATGTCTTGCCTGTGTCGGCTCTTCAGTTATTACTCTAGTCATATGTCTCAAGTTCTACAAACAAAGCGACAATAAAAAGGACTTTAAAGTTTTTTACCAATTGGCAGAGAAATTTTGCCTTGACTAACTAGGTGGTCACCTTAATGATTTATGTGGAAGTTCTATTAGCACATGAACAATGGAATATTAATTAATTAAATAATAGCACATGAATGTTTGAGACGTTGAGGCTGATTATTGAATGCAGGGCCGCTTTAATATAGTTTGAGGCTTAGACAATAAATTTAAGAGAGATATTTTAATATTAATTAAATAATCTCTATTTAAATAATTAAATTATATTTATAAAAAAAATCTTCTTATATTTTGAGATATAAAATTAATAATTAAGTTTTTGTTTTTAGATTTATTAACATCTTTTTTGTTAATTATTATTTGGGTTTCGTTAAGGTGTCTATTTTACAATACAGGTTTGTAAAAATATACCTATTTTACACTCTAAAGCACTACTTTATTTATTTTACCAACTCATTTAACAATACACTCAACATCACAGTTCTTATTTTTCATACAACCTAATAAAATAATTATAAAAGAGAAAGAGAAAGGGAAAGAGAAAATGTATAGAGAATAAATGAAGGGGAGAGAAGTGAATAAAAGAGAATAAAAAATTATACAACCATGCTTTAATAGTTAATATATTTACCAACTCACTATACTCTATAGCATGGATGTAAAAATATTTAGATATACACACTTGGATAAAGTAAGTTTATTATATTGTAATATCACTTTTGTTGAAAATATAAAAAAATTATCAAAACAATTAATTCTTATTTTCTTTTCTCATAAAAATTTTTTAAAAATATTTTTTAACCAATATCCTTCAAGTATAACTTTTTCCTTACAATTTTAGGGTCTTTTTGAAGGTCAGGAAAGAACACAAAGCCTGCTTGATTTTTTTTCTTTTAAAAATTAATAGTAGTATTAATCATCATCCTACCATTTTTAGGAAATTTTGTACAATTTGGGTCTTCTAACTTTTAAATGGCGGACCTTAAAACCTTTATGTAAAATTTGAATGATGGGGCCTTTGGTCGAAATCTAAGTGGCCTAAGTCTAGACTTGGTCATGGGTTAATGATATATCATACATGACAAATTCAAAATGTTGAAATGTATGGTCAACAAAAAGGAAAGTATTAAAATGCCCCAATTTTATTCTTCTGTAAATATCTTTGCCATCAGAAAATTGATCCAAACAAGAAAGCTCTAGCAGTATTAATGTGGTAATGTCAACATTTTCCAGGCTAAAACATGTGAGATACTCAGAACTTGAGTGCATCATGAACAGGTTAATTATTTCATGACATATTGGTATGTGAGCTACGGTAACCATTTCACGCTATGTGACGCAATTGAAAATATTGGTGGCAAGAAGCCAAGAATCCTAACTTTTTTCAACTAATAGTACTTTTTTTCCCAGTTTGAAGAAGTGCGTCATGATCTCCTTTTCATATCCTTCCTAGAAATTTCAATAAGATTGGTTTTTTCATTTTTTCTTAAAACAAGTAAGGGAGAGGATTTAGCCTAAGAGAAAAATTGGTTAATGTTACACAAACACAATAATCTTGGCTAAGAGGAAGATCGACTGGTTTTCCAATTTAATGTATTAAGTTATAAGATGCTGGGTATAAAATTGGTTTTTAGTATCAAAGTCTCAAATACAGAAAACATATAATATGAGGCACATCCAAACAATCATCGAATAAAGAAATACTGAGAATGTGGGTTCCAGTTCAGAGGTGGCGGCAAGTGAAGCTTAGGGTTCAATTCAACCCCCTAAGCTGACAAAAAAAAAAAAAAAAAGGAATTATGTATAATAATTTTAAAAGAATTTTTTTTGATCCTTTAAAATAAAATTTTGAACTCCTGACCCATTTTTTTTTTTAAAGTCCAATTGAAATAAGGTTGAATATGATTCCAAAGTTGCATGGCTCCGTGGTGGGGATCGTAATACTCAGTTTTTTCATTGCAAGGCTTCTCAGCGCCGTAGGCGAAATTATATTACCAGGTTGCATGATGCTAATGGAGGATGGTGCTCAAGCCAAGATCAAGTTAATGCCACCATTGTAGACTTCTACCAAAATCTCTTTACCTCAGGTAGCCCTAGCAATTTTGAGGAGCTCATTGAGAATATTCCACAAGTTGTAACCGATGGGACGAATGATATGTTGGTAGTTGAATACAACATTGAGGAAATGGAGGTCGCTTTGAAGCAGATGGCACCCCTAAAAGCCCCCGGTCAGGATGGTATGCTTCCTCTCTTTTACCAAAGTTATTGGTCCTTACTTGGGTCTGATGTGTCAACCACTATTTTACACTATCTCAATTCAGGTTCTCTTCCTCAAGCCCTTTGCCATTCATTTATTACATTGATTCCTAAGGTAAAGGATCTCACATATGTCTCTGAGTTTAGACCTATTAGCTTGAGCAATGTTTTGTACCGTATTTTTGCTAAAGTTCTAACCAATCGTTTGCAAGCTATTATGCCTAATCTTATTTCAGAGCATCAGAGTGCATTCATGTCTAATAGATTGATTTCAGATAATATCTTGGTGGCATTTGAGACCTTACATTATATGTGGAATCACAATAAGGGGAAATCTAGCTTTATGGCCTTGAAACTTGATATGAGTAAGGCATACGATAGGGTGGAGTGGGAGTACATGGAGAAAGTGATGACAAAGATGGGTTTCCATCCTAGATGGATACAATTGATGATGATGTGTATCACTACAGCCTCTTACTCGGTGCTAATTAATGGGGAGCCCCATGGGCATATCACTCCCACACGTGGTTTGCGCCAGGGAGACCCATTGTCCCCCTATTTTTTTCTCATGTGTATTGAAGGTCTCTATGGTTTAAGTGACATTCAAGGTGTATCTCTTTGCCAGAATGGACCTAGAATCACTCACCTCTTTTTTGCCAATGACAGCCTAATCTTCTACAGAGCTAGAGAAGACGAATGTCAGAGCTTGCTTGAGGTGTTGACCAAGTATGAGAGAGCCATTATCTTCTTCAGTAAATCCACTCCTGCAGATACTCAAACAACAATTCAAAACTTGTTGGATGTTAATGTTGTTCAACAATACGAGAAATATCTTGGACTTCCTTCATTAGTTGGCCGAAATAAAAAGGAAAGTTTCACCTACATCAAGCAACAAGTATGGAAGAGGATTCAAGGGTGGGAGGGTAAGTTACTGAGTCAGGCAGGCCGGGAAATACTAATTAAGGTGGTGGTACAATCTCTCCCAACTTATACCATGGCATACTTTAAACTCCCTGCCTCACTTTGCCATGAACTTGAGAGCATGATTTGTAGATTTTTTTGGGGGCAAAGGGGTGATAATAGGAAGATTCACTGGGTGAAATGGTCGGAACTTTGTAAACCCAAGACACAGGGTGGTATGGGGTTTAAAGATTTGTCTCTATTCAATGATGCACTCTTGGCCAAACAAACTTGGCGCTTGCTCCATGACAAGTCCTCCTTATTCTACCGTATTTTCAAGGCAAAGTTCTTCCCTAATACCTCGGTTATGGAGGCAAAAATTCTAGCCAACTCCTCGTATGCTTGGAAGAGTATTATGAAGGATAGGAATGTGATCAAACAGTGAGCGAAATGAAGGATTGGGTCGGGCAGGTCTGTCCAAATTTGGGGTGAGAATTGGTTGCCAAAATCATGTAATCCCAAGGTTTTATCACCACGGATTGAAGGGAGGGGAGTGAATATGGTTTGTGACTTGATTGACCCGAACCTTAAGGAGTGGAAGACGGATGTCATTGATAGTTTGTTTTATGACTTTGAAGCAGCCCTTATCAAAAATATGCCTCTCTGCAAATCAATACAGGATGACGTCCTAATTTGGCCCTTTAACCCCGATGGAGTCTATACTGTCAAGTTTGGCTATAGGTACTTACATGAGCAACAGCAGCACGGCCTACCCGGGCCTTCAGATAGTTCGATGCTCAAGCCACTATGGAAGAAAATTTGGGGGCTTCAATTCCCAAATAAAGTTAAGCATCTAGGTTGGAAGGCTTGTAAGGATTCTTTGCCAACCAAGACTAATCTGATCCGTAGAAAGGTCATTAATGAGGGTTGCTGTGATGCTTGCAAAATGCATCAGGAAGATGTGGTTCATGCCTTGTTCCTCTGCCCAGCCTTACAACCTGTTTGGAGATCTCGGGCTCAATGGAACCACAGCATGCTTCAGGCATGCTCCTCTTTCACTGACATTTTTTAGCTTATTTTTGCAGGTAACAGGGAGCCCGACCTTTTTGCTACTATGCTGTGGACATTATGGAATAGGAGGAATAACTTGCGCTTGGGCAAGCCTACACTTCCACTCGGCCAGGTGGTTGATTTTGCTCAAGACCGAATCCTGGAGAGAATTTCTTGCAGTGTTGGTGTTCAACAATCCCGACACCATCAGGTAGCAGCTTGGAAGGCACCGGATCAACATGCCTATAAAGTCAACTTCGACGAAGCGACTTTTGCAGAGGATGGACTTGCTGGCTTGGGAGTAGTGATCCATAACGACGAAGGACTGATCATGGCCTCACTTACTCAGCAAATACCTCTGCCTGTTTCAGTTATAGAGGTAGAAGTCTTGGCTGCACGGCGAGCATTGGAACTTACACTTGAACCTGGTTTCAACAACATCACTCTTGAAGGGGACTCTGAAGTATTGATTAAATCTTTAGCAACAGGCTGCAACTCTCTGGCTCATTATGGTCATTTAATTGCAAATATTCATATTCTTATGTCTCGGTTTTCATCACTTAGTTTATCTCATGTTAGGAGGCATTTTAATAGATTGGCACATGCCTTAGCTCAACGAGCATCCTCTACCCCTAATATGTCTATCTGGATGGAAGAAATACCACCAGACCTTAACTCTGTATACATGGCTGATTTGAATGGCCTAAGCTAATAAGGTATTGCTATCTTGATTCTAAAAAAAAAAAAAAAAGGGTTGAATATGATTCTCTTGCCAATATCTTAGCTTTTTTAAACAGGAAATGTTACAGTAAAAAACAATTAAACAATTAGACAATAGTGATTCTTAAAAAAAAAAAGTAAAAAAAAAAAAAAATATATATATATATATATATATATAGACAAGGGGCATGAGACGAGGGAGTGATTGAGTAAAGATAAATGCAAATGTTAACACAACAAAAATTTTCTTAATACAATTATAAAGGCCACTAGTTGTCAAAGTTGAGTTGAATTGGTAAATAAAATAATTGTAATGAGTAAAGACATAAAATAATAGATAAAAGCATTCCAAACAATAATAAATAAAGTTCACTTATAACAACAATGATTAATATGTTTACTATATTTAGAAACAATAGATAATTTTTAAAATTTTATCTTAGCAACAATAATTAATATGTTTATTTATTAAGAAGCAATATGTCAGTTAGTTTAAACCCTTGTAAACCATATTGTTTAATCTAATTAATTAACCAAGTTGTTACTTAGGTTTATTATTCAAGAGTAATTCTACAGTACCCCCCCCAAAAAAAGGGGGGGTACGGTACCCACTAGTAGGTAACCTGCTACACCAGGTTACTTTTTTCTCACATTTGACGGTTCCAGCCTCACATTGTGCAACTCCAACATTACATGTGACAGTTTTTTTCTCACATTTGGTAGTTCCCTTACTTTTTTCTCATATATGACGGTTCCATCCTCACATTGTGCAGTTCCAACATCACATATGACAGTTTTTTTTCACATTTGGTGGTTCCCTTACTTTTTTTCTCACATTTGATGGTTTCATCCTCACATTATGCGGTTCTAACATCATATATGACAGTTCTTTTATCACATTAGGTGGTTCCCTTACTTTTTTTTTCTCACACTTGATGGTTTCATCCTCACATTGTGCAATTCCAACATCACAGGTGATAGTTCTTTTCTCACATTTGGTAGTTCCCTTAGTTTTTTCTCACATTCGACGGTTTTATCCTCACATTGTGCAGTTCCAACATCACATATGACAGTTTTTTTTCTCACATTTGATGGTTCTCTTACTTTTTTTTTCTCACATTTGACGATTCTATCCTCACATTGTGCAGTTCCAACATCATATATGACAGTTCTTTTGTCACATTGGGTGGTTCTCTTACTTTTTTCTCACACTTGACGGTTTCATCCTCACATTGTGCAATTCCAATATTACATATGACAGTTTTTCTCACATTTGGTGGTTCTCTTACTTTTTTCTCACATTTGACAGTTCCATCCTCACATTGTGCAGTTTCAACATCACATGTGACAGTTTTTCTCACATTAGGTGGTTCCCTTACTTTTTTCTCACACTTCATGGTTTCATCTTCACATTGTGCAGTTCCAATATCACATGTGATAGTTCTTTTCTCACATTTGGTAGTTCCCTTACTTTTTTCTCACATTTGACGGTTTCATCCTCACATTGTGCAGTTCCAACATCACATATGACAATTTTTTTCTCACATTTGGTGGTTCCCTTACTTTTTTTCTCACATTTGACGGTTCTATCCTCACATTGTGCGGTTCCAACATCATATATGATAGTTCTTTTGTCACATTGGGTGGTTCCCTTATTTTTTTCTCACACTTGACAGTTTTTCTCACATTTGGTGGTTCTCTTACTTTTTTCTCACATTTGACAGTTCCATCCTCACATTGTGCAGTTCCAACATCACATGTGACAGTTTTTCTCACATTAGGTGGTTCCCTTACTTTTTTCTCACACTTCACGGTTTCATCCTCACATTGTGCAGTTCCAACATCACATGTGACAGTTGTTTTCTCACATTTGGTGGTTTCCTTACTTTTTTTCTCACATTTGACGATTCCATCATCACATTGTGCAGTTTTAACATCACATGTGACAATTTTTTCTCACAATTGGTGGTTCCCTTACTTTTTTTTTCTTACATTTGACGGTTCCATCCTCACATTGTACAGTTCCAACATCACAAATGACAGTTATTTTGTCAAATTGGGTGGTTCCCTTACTTTTTTCTCACACTTGACGGTTTCATTCTCACATTTGACGATTTGTTTGATTTGAAACTCGTTGATTTTAAAATTAATGGATATAAAAAGCCTTGATTTGAAATCCGTTGATTTTTAAATTCCTTGTTTGGGTCTTTTTATACAATGACGGATTTGAAATTCTATTGTTTGGATACTTAAATTTGGATTTGGATTTGAATTTAAAAATCAATAAAATATTTTTTCCAATTATTATTTTTCTTAAACCTTCTACATTTTAATTTTAGTAACATTTTTTAATAAATACATGAGCTAATAAAAAAGCCATTGATAATCTAATTGACAAGATGATGACTAACAATTTGTTATCATAATCCAATTGTCAATAACTTTGTTTTTATAAGCACATGCTTTTGTATTTTTCTAAGGAGAAAAAAAAAAAAAAGAAGCAATGAGTTAACTTAAATAAAATAAATTGGACAATAAAACAAAGGAAAGGGGAAAAAAAAAAGCAGGACATTATGTGATGATTGTATTAGTGATAAACTTATGTAGAAATGAAAGGCATTATGTATTTGCAGAATTTTCTCAAAACAATCTTTAAACATGGACAAAACTTGTTATTGCTTGAAAACTACAATACCAGGAAGTAGTTAGCACACGGCCATATAGTTGAGTTAACCTTGGAAAGTCATTCAGTAGAACAAACATCACATATGACCCCCCCTCAACCATTTATTTTAAAATATTTGGAATTTTAAATTTCATATTTTACACAAGTGATACATAAACTAATGTAATTTTTTATTTTATTTTATTTTTTTGCATTGATTGGGCAAATTTTGGGTGTTATAATATTTTTGCTCTCTTGATCTGAATACTATATGAAACCATTTTTCCACAAGTTCATATACAAAAAAATAAATAATTCATTAGTTCTATTTTTATATGCCATGGATGGTCCAAAGAAAACATACCACCTACTTGCACTTGGAGCTAAATATAGTGTTTTTTACCTCATAATAACGATAACGTGAAATGATATACAACCCAATTTCATGCACTACAAACAAGTCTCTTGTTGTAAAGTATCTAAAGGAAACTGAAAAACTACAAAGAAATCCATTATAAGTACCTTGACTTCTACTTACTCTGCTACTTGCTCATCATAAGAAGGAAAAAATTCATTTACAAAGAAATCCACTACAATGTGTTTCTTCACATCTATATTTGAATACCATCATGACAATAATTGAAAAAGAGAATCAAATGCATCTTGCAATTGGTCTACATGTCTGGATTATTCATTCCTAAGTTTTGAACATGGCAACTTCTAACTTGTAGGAATTTCTTATTGTCCCTTTTGTAGCTCAAGTGGTAACTAAAGTATCTGCATTTACATGGTATAACTATCAACACTTAGAAAAATGAGATGTTCATAAGAGCACACCTCATTGCATAGAGAATTCTGGTAGTTTTCTGCACATCAAAGGGGAATTTATCAAATAAAGCATATAATAAAGACATTATGACTAAAGTGATAAACACAGAAGGAACACAAGAGTTAAAAATAAATTAATATCCTTACAATTTATAACAAAATATTGATAAGTTTTTGATAAGGTCCAACTCAAAGATTCATGCCTTTTGACAGCAAGTTTTTTTTCCAACTAATTTGTTTATTTATTTTTTTGATAAGTAATTTTATTGAAAAGTTCAACTAATTTATTATGTAGTTTCTTTTATAGGTAAGTTCTACACGCCTCTAAAGAGCACCGAGTCAAGCACATTCGTGCTACACCATATTTCCAAAGGTCACAGGTTTAGCGTATTGTAACTAAAAGGCTACTATAATGGTTTATAAAAAAAAAAATTGTGATCCACAGTGGCTTAACAATAGGTTCTTGCTCTCCAAATTTGTGACTTAACCATTGTCCTTCCTAAAGATCATATATTTACAATATTTTAATAGTTGCAAGTCAGAACAATAACAGCCTAAATCTAAGAGTTAGCCATGGAGTACCAGGGCCATTAAGTTCAAAGCAATTTTTAACACTTTGCATAATGAAAGTACCATTGAGAACTCCAGGAAATGAAGAAAGGTATCAACTTTTTTAGGTACAATGATATTAATCATGTCAACCAGGTTTAAGACAAAAATTTCATGTATCAAGCATTTTCATGTTAATAAATAATAAAAAATGAAAAGTAACAACAACAAATGAAGACAAAATTTGATGTATCTTATTTATACCTTTAAACTTGGGAACCAGATCAATACCGTCAACAACTCGAATTCATGAATCTGCAGATGTGATGAGAACTTTTGATGAACTACCTGGAGCAAACTGTTTAGATAAACTGATCAGCAACTAAAAAGTATCAACCAAACTTGTCTCTCAAAGTAGGCATACAAACCATCTTTACAAGTGAAAATCAGCTGAACAAGGAGACAGTAAAATAGAAAGAAATCGGCAAGTTAATTGTATTTGAATTTATAATAATCTCATAAAAAGTACAAGATGGTAGAGCCACCAGATTACCTGGAAACCAGAGATTTTCTTGTGATGAGATTTCTTCTTCTTGTTCTGCAGATTGATTTGGCTTTTTGGTTGCAACTTATTCTCTGAAAGTATGAACAGATAAAGAAGTTATTAACAAATAGTGCACAAAAAACTTGACTAAACCAACCATGCACACACAGAGAGCTTTCTAAACCAGTACTAGATGTATTGTATAAACGGCAACTCCCCTTGTGTGAACCAACTAGTGCACCCTTCAGAAACCAACAAATTTCTTAAGCCATCTGAAGAATTGTATTTTATATAACTTGAACTTTAGTCTTTGATATCAACAGTATTCATGATACCAATTGTATTTTATATAAGTTCTCTGCTTTTATGAATTAAAACATAATTTTTTCTTCTTTTTTTTGCTGAATTACTATGTCTGTTAGGAGTTAGGACAACTTGTTTCTATTTTTTTATGGAAAAAAGATGTTGCAATTCTCTAGAATTATTACTACTTTCATTCCAAAGCTCCATAAGTTCTTATTTTGACTATTTATTATCATTTTCAAAGGTTTACATATGGAAACTATGACGATGATGATCATAATAGTCATCATGATAGTTTCCACATGTAGACCTTTGGACCAATAAAGGCTATTTCTTAAAAACACTAAGAACACGAGTAAATCGTTAACATAGAATACTAGACATGATTTTCTTTCTTTTTCAGAAGAATTAAGACATTATCTTCAGGCTTAAATGCAAAGCTCGGCCAAGCATGGCAAAGCATAGCTATTGCCATGACAAGAAGCCAACCGAATCCAAACACATCAAAAACATTACAATGGCCTATTAAAGCCCTTTTTGGCATTTTTACAAACATGTATATGCATAAGCACTCTTAAAAAAAAAAAAAAAAAAAAAGCCCAAACTTTAAATGCAAAAAATTCCTCCATCCTGAATCCTATTTACTAACTCAATCACAATTCAACATTATCTTCTCACATCATAAAATCCAAGAAAATCAAAAGAAGAAAGAGAGGAAAAGAACCTTATGGCATGTACATGTCAAATATCAATTACATGGCATAAATTTCTATTATTAATTGAATTGGAAAAACCAAAGAAATTTTTTTCCCCAAACAGATACATGACCTACAAAGAATTTAAGAACCCATATTTTGCCAATCTAGAGGTAGGGATCTAGACTAAGAAATACCAACCTGAGGATGGTTAGAGTCGAAAATTTCTTCTGCTGGATATGGATTTGTTTTCTTGAAGAACGATTTTTTTGCCATGAAAATCACTGCTTGATCTCAGGTCGTATGATTTCTCCTCACTCAGCAGGGCAAGAAACGAGAGAATCGTATTGTAGAGATGAATTACCTGCAACAACCTATCTCTATCTTCAAGTGGCTTTTGATTAATTTGCAGATCGGAAACCTTTGTAAAATTTTGTAGCTTTTTCTATCATACCTAGAATGATAGAAAAACAGGAATATAATGTGACCATGAATATAAGGGAGTGGAGTGAACGCAAGAGCAAAATCTGAGAAAGGAAGAAGAAAGAATCGGAGAACCAGAGGAACAAGAAGAGAACGCAAGAGAAGGAGAAAAGGTTGAGATAGGAACCATCCGAATTTTTTTTAGCTTATATACACTGACCTACTTTACCAGTAACAGGTTTCCATTAAAATTAAATGAATGGCTTGGATTGAAACAATGAAAAATTAATGGCTAGGATTAGGGAGGGTACCGTACCCCCCAAAACAAATAGGGAGTACTGTTGAATGACCCATTATTCAAATCTAAGTTAAACACAAACAATCATATCACTAAGTGTGGAAAAATAAAGAAAACGTCAATATAATAACCCAAGAAACCAATGAAACCAACAATTTCAAGGTAAAAAACCTAGATAGGATTTAACATAAACTATCCTCAAAGCAACAAATTCAGTATGATAAAATAGAAAGTCTTATAATAGATTTTTCCCTAAATCTAAATCTACCTCTTGTTGGAAATAATGGAAAAATATTACTTGACTTTTCCTTGGAAATTACACAATATGATTTTACCAAAAGAGATGGCGGAGATGAGGTGTGGACCAAGTCACTATCTTGAGACAAATCGTGTCATCTACGGTATATCCGATGTAATTAGACAAATAATCTCTGCACGTTATCCCCAGAATACAACAACCCAACCACCTTTGCTGATTATCCTTGCGAGCCTATACTGCTCGTAGGATATAAGCTCTATATAGTACTTTCTTTTCCTGGAAAATTTAGTAAAAGAGAAAATATTTTTTGTAAATAGTAAGAAACAGTAGATGGTGAGTATTTAGAACAATAATAAAATTGTTTTTGAAAGTTTGTAGCCTTGTAATCTAAAAATAATGTGACATTGAAACTTTTATTTCTTTCAATAAATAAATAAATATATATATATATATACAAAACTTATATATATACAAAACTTAAGTACAGTACCTTAGGTGCTGTTCCTCAGGTTTCCCTCTTAAGATTCAGTCATGTGTCTACTTAACTAAAAAATACACTTCTATCACATGAGAAAAAATCCACATGATAAAATCTTAAAAAAAGAACCTAAGAAATAGCACTTAAGTACTGTAGCTAAGTCTTGCTCTATATATAGACACCGGACATGTATCTTGTCCTTAGCTAAAGAATCAAAACACCTGATATCAATTAATGGGTCATAAAGCTATTGAAAACAAATCAACATCCCATATTGTGTAGAAAATTTTAGAATTTAAAATGTTTCCAAAAGTTTTGACTTTCCATTATTGTTTTCTTTTGAAACTTTGACTATACACAAGAATTACAACTAGGAATGAAAAGCAACATGTAACGCTATAAACCATCAACGGTAAATTATATAAATATATAGTTGTATCATTTTATGATACATTCCATCTATAACATTACTATTAAATATATTAAAAGAAACGTTTTAAAGCAAAAGTTTATAAAGGAAAGTATACTACAAGCTGGCAATATATAGTTTCAAAATCAAATTAATTTTCAAAAATTTTCCTAACTAAAACCACTTAAAGCAACTTTTCAAATTCTGAAGTATGTTTGAATTTCAAAAATTTTGCAAATAAACTGATTTGTCATAAAGGGAATTATTTTCTCAAATCAATTAAATGAGCATTAAAATAAAATATGATATTTTTGTAAAAATACCCAACACCTCTTATAATACTTACTCACGTGACCACTTGCAACTCTGAATCCACAGACTTTTCTATCAGAATTTATCGCACACAAACACCCATGTTTGTGACTTTGAGATCCCACTCAAAGCTTTAAATCACCAGCTATGTATGATCTTGTTGCAGCAATTTCAAATCTACCTGTTCTAATAATGTGTAGATAGAATTCCAGTAGTGATTTTGAAATGAGAATGTACAGTACCTTTTAGATCTCAAAAGAGCACCTCCAAAGTCATAATAAAACGTGCCTTAGGGTTTCCTTTAAATACTATGAGAATTAGATCTAAAACCCTAATCACTTAATAGGCTTAATGAGCTATTGGGCTTTAATTAAATTATGTAGACCCATGTCTCGATCAGTCGAACCTAACATGTTTCAAATTTCATGAACCTGCAACTTCCTTTTTCTTGTATTCTGATTTGCAGCACCTTGAGCATTGTCTAATTATACATATAGACTTAGGAATCTATATCTAGACAAGTTTATGTTCACGGTTTGCCAATTGTTATAAACTTTTAGAACCTAATAAAATATATCAATGAATTTATAGTTTATCTTTTGTTCTCTTGCCAGCGCTATGGACAAATTGACAATAAGAAAACAACATAAACCGCAAAATCCATCTCATACTCAAGATTCAACTTCTTAATTCTTACTGACCCCCTTAAAAAAATCTTGGAGCCATCACTATTCCAGTAAGCTCCACTGAGAAAGTTTCTTATCATTAAATAAGAGAATTCTATGGTTGAATCCCTGCCTACACGAAAAACCAATTGATATCTTAGCTTGACAATAAAAAGTAATAATTATGAAATAGACATCATAGGTTTGAGATACTATTGTATTTTAAAAATATAAATAAATAAAAAATACTAATAACAATAGTTGTGTGGAATACAAACCAATTCTTCTGGCCATTTGCACAATGTGAGGCAATACTTTGTGCCAAAATGATTGGGCTTGACCAATTTGCTCAACTTTTTTTTTTTTTTTGAGAAACAAACACACACACACAGAGGGGAGAGGAAAAGGAGTTCTAACATAAAGGCACACCATAACTCCACTCAAAAGTCATGGTAACTTTTAAGGGTGGGTGAGGCAAGTTATACTACACACAACACACTCTCTTAAGCAATGTGGGACAATTACCCATTCTTTTATTTTTATTTTTTTTTATTTTTTTTTTTTTGAGAAACAAACAAACACACACACACACACACACACACACAAGGGAGAGGGAGAGGGAGAGGAAAAGTGGTTCTAACAAAAAAACACACCACAACTCCACTCAAAAGTCATGATAACTTTTAAGGGAGGGGGGAGTTATACTACACACAACACACTCTCTTAAGCAATGTGGGACAATTACCTTTTTTTCTTTTTTTCTTTTTTTGAGAAACAAACACACACACACACACAGGAGAGAGGGAAAGAGATTCTAATATAAAGGCACACCACAACTCCACTCAAAAGAGTGGGAAAATAGGGCTTTCAACGTACAAGTTACCAATAAGAGTGGGAAAATAAGAAGCAAATCAAGTGCACAAACGATCATGTAAGAAATATTGAACATTGCAACTTACTTTTTTTTTTTTTTTTGATAACTTGCAACTTACTTGATAATATAATAGCGCAAGTATAATGTCACTTGATTACAGGAAAACAAAGTAAGAGGATCTGCATTCAATTTTTAAAAAAAATTTTATCATTTAGCAACTGAAAATGCTATTTTATCTATCTTAACACATCATTTTACAACTTACCCAACATCTTATCTCTTATTTTTCACATCACAACCAATACCATTCGTTTATTTATTCATTTCACTCTCTTGCTTTCTTTTCCCCAACGTCTCTCTATCTCTCTTTGTGCACTTCTCTCCCTCTCTCTGTCTGACCCACAGAAAAACCACCATAACTAACACCCCACAACCCGCAGACAAAACCACTACCACAACCAACAATCCACAATCGGAGTAAAAAATTCCAAATCCAAAAACTCAAATTCAAAAATCAAAACTCATCCTAAAATCAAAACCCATAGCAAAATCCAACCCCCAAAACCCATTAGAAGCCACCCAGAATCAAAACATACGAACCATATATCACCCACAAATCATGAACCATAGATCGACCCATGAACCAGCAAGATCAATTATTTAGGCGTGAGAGTGGAAAGAGCGGCAAGAGAAGAAAGACTAAGAGAGATGCAAGAAAAAGAGAGTGAGTTACAGTTAGAGAGAGATTAAAAAGCAATTAAAAAAAAAATAAAGTAGGAGATGTTACAGTTAACTCTAATGTAACTAGGTTTTAAAACACTCATTGCTAATGCTCTAAAAGCATTAGCATCAGTATGTGCAAAAGTTTTCTTTTATTTTACAATAAAAACCTAATTTTTTCTATTTTACAGGATCAATTTGTAAAAACACCTGCATCAGATTATCTATAATACACCCTCTTTTATTAAAATAATACTTTTTCACATTTTTTTTAATTATTTCCCTTACCCATACACGGCCCCACCACCTTACCTCACTTCTCTGAAACACTCTCTCTCTTTCTTTTTCTCCTTCTTCTTTCTACTTGCTTCTTTCTTCTGCTCCTTTTTCTTCTACGTTTTTCTTCTTCAACATCTTCTTTCTTTCTTCTTCTTCTTCTTCTTCTTCTTCTTCTTCTTCTTTTGCTATTCTTTCTTTCTTCTTCTTCTTTTTCATCTCTAAAAAAAAAAAAAAAAAATCTTTCTCTTTCTCCCCCTCTCTCTCTATCAAATCAATGCTCTCTTCCAATCTTCAAAAAAAAAAAAAAAAAAAACTCTCTACCAAGCTTCCATGGCTCAATACACTCACACTCTCTCTCTCATGGAGGCGGCAAGCTTGGGTTTTTGGTTGATTTGTATTTTGCCAAATGGGTTTTCTATTGTGTTTCATTTTGAGTTGATTTTAAGTCGGGTTTGTGATGATTTTCATTAATTTTGGGTTGATTGTGTTTGGATCAAATCAATGCTCTCTTCAAATCTTTAAAAAAAAAAAAAAAAAACTCTCTACCAAGCTTCCATGGCTCAATACACTCACACTCTCTCTCTCATGGAGGCGGCAAGCTTGGGTTTTGGGTTGATTTGTATTTTGCCAAATGGGTTTTCTATTGTGTTTCATTTTGAGTTGATTTTAAGTCGGGTTTGTGATGATTTTCATTAATTTTGGGTTGATTGTGTTTGGATTAAATTGATGTTGTAATGGGTTGGTTGTGGTGGTGGTGGTGGTGGTGGTTGGTTGGTTGGTTAGTTGTGATGGTCGGCTTCTTCTTCTTCTTCTTCTTCTTCTACTTCTTTTTGGCATTGAAGTGTGGGTGAGAGAGAGTCTGACAAGGTAAGGGAGAGGAGGGAGAAAAAAAACATAAAATAATAGATGGAAGAGCTACAATAGCCATGCATATATGCACAGTTACTGTAGCAATTGTGCATAAATGCACAATTTTACACCCACTGATGTGGGTGTTTTTTTGCTCAAAATGTGTAAAATAAGCAACTTTTTCTTTTTTGTAAGACTTTACATGTACTGATGCTAATGCTCTAACAACCTAATATCAAGATTACAAGAGCCTACTTGCCTACAAGAAACTTACTTGATTAACTTACAAAAGCCTACTCCTACTCCTAGATAGTCACATGCAACGAGATCCCTATGAGCATTGGATCGGTCACTCTTAATAGAGGATTACATTGTTGAATGATGTGCTGGAAAGGGTTTGCTTGTAAACTTCAATCTTTCAATAGTAGGCAATAGGTAGTGGCAATATTTATCCAATAACTACCCCATAATTAAGGAAGGGGTGGTTTATGTGTAGGAAATAACTATCATTTACAAGTGTCATCTTTTGTCAATCGGTCACATAAATAGCATAAGTGATTTATTTATTTATTTATTTATTTTTATATAAACAATAGTCATAATTCATCCACATTCATCACTTTCACTCATAAGATGTCTTTTTTCTTTTTCTTAGATGAAAGATAGAAATTTTATTCCAAAAGAAAGAAAGGCTAAAGTGCAAATTACATTCCTAAAGTTTGAGGATCTTTAGATTTTATATCCAGAAGTTTCAAAATTTAAATTTTACCTCATGAAATTATATTCGGTTAGCATCAATAGCCCCTCCATCTATATTTTATTATTTTTTTGTTAACTGTCACATAAGTTTGTCACGATGACATAAGTTTGTCACGAGTTTTTAATTCGTTCAATTAAATGATGCAATACCATTTTTGTAACCTAGAAAAATTTAAATAATTAAAATAAAATATTATGTGACATCATTTTATTGGAGGAACTAAACACAAAAATGTGGACAAAGGACAATTAATACATACGAAATATAACTTTAGAGAGTAAAACTTAACTTCTAAAATTTCAAGCGTGAAATTGAAAGACTATCAGGCTTTACGAGCGTAATTTACCCTCTAGCCCATCAGGATACATCAACCCGTATGACAGAAAAAAGCCCGGTTTCAACAAAACATGGACAACTCTATTCCATGTGTCTAAATAGATTTATACCATACATGGGAGAAAATGACAATTTTCATTGGGCTGATGATTGCTTTTAGTTCTATCCTCTGCCACGTGGTCTGTTGTCGTACTTACACAGTGTCGTGTTTTACACAATGGCCTCCAAAGCCTCAGACTCACGTGAAATGAGACTGAGGCCCAGGCCATTAACCCATGATTTTGGAAGTTTAAAACACAATATTTTGTTAGAGTATATATATTGCTAGAGCCATAATTTTAGTTAGGATAAATTTTACAAACCACTTCTGAGGTTTGTGATAATACCAATAAAGTCTGTGTTATGTATTCAAGAATTAGATTCTTTTGGATATACACTACTGTTAGTTTCTTTAAAATCTTCTCTTCCTCTCTCTTTGTATGTTAAAATACATAGTATTCTCAAAAAAAAATCCAAAACATTTTAAAACCTACCGATTTCGACCTAAAAGACAATTTTGTCCTTGAACTTATAAAAAAAACGCCTTTTTTTTTTTGTTCTCTTTTTCTTCTATCTTTTGTGTGTTAAAATACTTAATATTCTCAACAAATAAATCCAAAACATTTTAAAACCTACCGGTTTCGTCCTAAAAGACAATTTTGTCCTTGAACTTATAAAAAAAAAAACGCCGTTTTTTTTTTTTTTTTTTCTCTTCTTCCTCTGTTTTCTGTCTCTTTCCTCTCTCCCTCTCTTCTTTGAGTTCTCCGTCTCAGAACTCTCTCCCTAATGGAACCTTAGCCACGGCAAAGCCCATGACTTGGTCGCTGGTAGCAACACCACCACCAATAGAAATCTCTTTCGAAACTATTAGAAACCCAAAAAAAAAAAAAAAAAAAAAAAAGCAAAAATCCAGCCCAAACAACACACATAAATATCTTTGAAAATTCCTAATGAAATCTCCTAGAAATCCCAACAAAAATTTTGAAAAGTGTCTGTGTAAAATAACAGAGAATGAAGAAAACTATTTTCTTATTAATCTCAACAACAAAATGTACAGAATGAATTGAATTAATAATCACCACCTATGCTCTTTATATACAATCCCAAAACAGAGCTTCGTTCCCCTAGCGCCAAAGCTAACTAACTGTAATTTAACAAACTAACCAATTACATCTTTACAGCTGGCCTTCTCCTCTAACTGAATCTGTGTTCCTTCACATGTGCAACTCGTGTGCCTTCATTAATCAAAACACTACGTTTTGCCTTTGTCGTTTCACTCTTCAAGTCTGATTTTCTTCTATCGTTTTTAGTCTTGCCACTTCTGCCGTTTGTAATGCTTCTAACTTCAACACTCCCCCTCAAGTCCAGAGTATTAGGCTCTGTGACTTGAACTAAGGAAGCTACCTGTGAATACTTAGATTGCTCCTTCAACAGCTTAGACTGGAAAATGTCTTTCAATCCTAGTTTTTCTGTCAATCTCACAAAAGAGGAAAAACCCAAAGCCTTAGTGAAAATATCTGCAACCTGTGAGTTTGTATCAACATGGAAGGTCTTGATCATTCCCTCTAAAATTTTGTCCCTCACTAAGTGACAGTCAACTTCTATATGCTTGGTCCTTTCGTGGAAGACTGGGTTTGCTGCTATATACAATGCAGCTTGATTATCACAAAATAACATGGCAGGTCTTGAATGCTCAACCTTCAAGTCTTTCAACAATTGCAATACCCAAGTAATTTCACAAGCCACACTTGCCATGGCTCTGTACTCGGCTTCAGCTGAGGACCTGGACACAACTCCTTGTTTCTTTGATCTCCAAGAAATCAAGGAATTTCCCAAGTACACTGCATAACCAGTGAGAGACCTCCTTGTATCTGGGCATCCAGCCCAATCCGCATCACAAAAGGACTTAATATGCAACTCTGTGTTGCTGGGAAAAAATATGCCTTAACCTGGTGAACCTTTAATGAATTGAAGTACCCTGTGTGCTGCCTGCAAGTGTGGTTCTCTTGGCTGTGCAACAAACTGACTCAACCTATGCACTGCATAAGTCAAGTTAGGTCTTGTCAAGGTAAGGTATAAAAGTCTTCCAATCAACCTTCTACACTTGCCTGGTTCTTCCAACAACTTGCCTTCATACTTAGATAACTTCAAGTTTTGTTCCATGGGAAACTTGACAGGCTTGCTGCCAATGAAACCAGTGTCCTTGAGGATTTCCAAAGCATACTTCCTCTGATTGAGACTAATTCCTTCATCAGTCCTAGCCACTTCTAACCCCAGAAAATACCTCAATGAGCCTAGATCCTTCACACCAAACTTAGCATCAAGAACTTTCTTCAAATTGTTGACACAATCAATGTTGTTTCCTGTCAAGAGTATATCATCAACATATACCAATAAAATTGTGAATGAAGCCCCTTGTGTATGAGTGAACAAGGAGTAATCAGACTTGGATTGGACAAACCCCATTTGAAGAATGGTTGAAGAAAACTTTTCAAACCACTGTCTAGATGCTTGTTTGAGACCATAGAAACTCTTGTTCAGTTTGCAAACCAACTGATGATGCGCCCCCCTTGCTGTGAAAGCCAGGTGGTAAGCACATGTAGACATCTTCAAGCAATTCCCCATGGAGAAAAGCATTATTGACATCCAGCTGATGAAGAAACCACCCTTTCACAGCAGCTAATGTCAAAACAATCCTAACTGAGACTGATTTTGCAACTGGAGAGAAAGTTTCTGAGTAGTCCAGCCCAAGTTTTTAAGTAAAACCTTTGGCAACAAGCCTAGCTTTGTACCTCTCAATGGTGCCATTAGGTAAATATTTCACTCTATAAACCCATTTGCAACCTATGGCTGACTTACCAGGAGGCAAAGGGGTTAAAGTCCAAGTGTCATTCACCTCTAAAGCCTCAATTTCTTTGTCCATGGCAGCCCTCCACTCAGGAAATTGCACTGCCTGTTGAAATGAGACAGGCTCTGAAGGAGTGGGGGAGACAGCCAAGACAAAAGAATGAAATGTAGGTCCAAGGTGTGAATAATCCAAATGATCTGAAAGGTCATAAGGCAAACCTGAACTGGGTTTGCTGCTAGCAAACTTGCAAGTGTAATCAGACAAGTATGAAGGAGGGTTGTGAGACCTAGTGGACCTTCTAAGGGGAACAATGGAATTAGAAGTACAAGGAAGAGAATTACAAAGTTGGGAAGAAAGAGGGTTATCAGGATAAACATGAGGAATTGGATCAAGAACAATTTCTGCAGAAATAGGGTTTGCAGAAACTGGTTCTGCAGAAACACATTCTGCAGAAACAGGTTCCACAAGAATGGAGTTAATGATATGAGGTGAAGTAGGATGAGGAATGGATGAAGAACAGGAAACAAGGTCAGAATTAGTGGAGTTTAGTGTAGTGTGAGGGAAAACGAAATCATCCAAGTAAGAATTTGAAGGTTGGGAACATTTAGCATAAGGAAAAATGGATTCATAAAAAATAAAGTCTCTGGAAATATAAATGGAATTGGTCTGAATATCAAGAACCTTATATCCTTTAATGCCATGGGGATAGCCAAGAAACACACATTTTCTGGCCCTAGGTGCAAACTTGTGCCTATTGTGTGATAATGTAGAAATGAAACACAAGCAGCCAAAAGTCCTCAAATGGTGATAAGGTGGAGAAGAATTGAAAAGCATTTCATAGGGACTTTTATTACCTAAAGCTTTAGAAGGAATTCTATTAATAAGGTGAACAGCGGTCAAGATGCAGTCACCCTAAAAGCATAAAGGGATTTGAGATTGAAATTTCAAGGCTCTTGCAACATTGAGAATATGCTGATGCTTCCTTTCAGCAATGCCATTCTGTCGGGGAGTATCAACACATGTAAGTTGATGCAAAATGCCATTGGACAGAAAAAAATCTTTTAAGAAAAACTCAGTGCATTGTCACTTCTAATGGTTTTGATTTAGCTGTCAAATCGGGTTCAAATCATTGAAGCAAATTTAGGAAACAAAAACTGAGTTTCAGATTTATGGTTTAGTAAGTAAACCCATGTGCATCTAGTAAAATCATCCACAATAGTCAAAAAATATTTGTAACCATCAATAGTACTAACAGAAAAAGGACCCCATAGGTCACAATGAATCAATTCAAAAGGCTTAGTGGTTACATGAGAACTAGAAGGAAAAGAAAGCCTTCTTTGCTTTGAAAAATGACATACATCACAGCAGGTAGTCTTATTTTGAACATCAATATCAACAAAATGCTTCAAAATTTGAAGTTTAGACAAAGAAAGGTGTCCTAGTCTAGAATGCCATAAATCTGAAGAAGAAATGTGACTAACATTATTGGCAAGAGCAGCTGATCTTGATGGAGGAACAGAATCTTGAAGCAAATATAAACCATTGCTTTGCTTACCCAGACCAATCATGCTCCATTGAGCAAGGTCTTGGATGACACACCAATCACCAAAGAACATGAGACAACAGAGTTTATGCTTAGTGAGTGTACTGACAGAAATGAGATTGAAATTAAAAGATGGAACACATAATACATCCGTGAGTGTGAGTGTAGATGAAAGTTGCACAGTCCCAATGTGTGTTACTACAACAGTTTCCCCATTTGGCAAATAGACACAAGAATGAACATTGGAAGTGATTGTGGTTAATTGTGACACTGAGTGTACCATGTGATCAGTAGCACCAGTGTCAAGAATCCAAGAATTAGACTTAAAACAATGTCTATCAATAACTTGGGCTGAAAAAATAGAATGAGATAAATTGGGGGCAATCCAAAAGGGATTACCTGAGAAATTAGAAAAGGATGATGAAGCAGTTGTAGGAGACGAAGTGACTGGAGTACAAGGAAGTGCAGGTGCCATCACTGAAGCAGCCTGTGGAGCAGTCTGAGTACAAATGCCATTTGGAGCACCAAAACCTGAACTGGATGCAGTATGAGCCTTTAGAAAATTGAGAAGTTGTTCACATTGAACCTGAGAAATTGGGCATTGAGGCTGAGTGGTCTGTTGACAATTCTGAAAACCAAAACCACTAGGAAAACCTCCAAAATTCTGTTGTGAAACACCAAAAGAAGTCTGAAGACCAGTCTTGAACTGATTAGTATCACAAGGTTGAACATGAGGGAGACCATCAAACCCAAAACTTCCTGTGATTTGATTAGCCATAGCCTTATTTCCACCCTTTTGCTTGTACCCTGGAGGATATCCATGAAGTTTGTAGCACTTATTTGCTATGTGACCAGTGAAGCCACAGTAAGTGCAAACTGGTCTCTCTTTCTTGAAATTGCCTCCTTTACCTCCATTGTTTCGAGCATTGCCTTGATTACCTTGAAATGGCTTGCTGCCATTGACATACATAGCAACAGGATCCAGTTGCTGAACCACATTCTGAACCACATTGACAGTGTTGCCTATGTTTCTCCTTTTCTCTTCTTGTAAAACCAATGAGCATACTTTACTGAGAGGAGGAAAAGGCTCAATAAGAAGGATTTGCCCAATCAAGGTTCCATAATTGTCGTTCAAGCCCATTAAAAACCTAAAAACGTGCTCTTTATGCTGTGCATCTAGCTGAGATGACCTAGAACCACAAACACAAACACAATTACACACTGTGAAGGGTTGATTATTCACAAACTCATCCCACAGAGTTTTGAATCTGGTGAAGTAGGAGCTCACTGAGAGCGATCCTTGAACCAAATGCGAAATTTCCTTTTGAAGCTCAAATAGCCTTGGAGTGTTGTCTTGAGATAACCTATTCTTGAGATCAATCCACAAATCTCTTGCTGAGTTAATGTACATCACACTAGCCTTAAGATCAGGACTGAGTGAATTGGTCAGCCATGATAGGATCGTTGTGTTGCACCTATTCCAGGAATTGAACAGAGACGAAGTTGGATCTGGTTGCAAAATTGCACCATTGACGAATCCAAACTTATTTCTGGAGCTCAGAGCCAGAAACACAGATCTCGCCCAGGTCATGTAGTTCACAGAACCAACGAGAGGCTGAGATGTAAGAATCAAACCAGGATTTTCATTCGCTGGTAAGAAAAAGGGGTTATTAGCATATTCATCTGCCATAGCTACACTTCCAGTTGGTGTAGACGAAGAAGAAGGTGCACTCGATGAGTCTGAAGTCATGAGGAACCAAGAAAATCAAGAAAAACAAGAGTAAATTTCTGTTTGGCAAGAGAGAAAAGAAAAGAAAACATGCTCTGATACCATGTAAAATAACAGAGAATGAAGAAAACTATTTTCTTATTAATCTCAACAACAAAATGTACAGAATGAATTGAATTAATAATCACCACCTATGCTCTTTATATACAATCCCAAAACAGAGCTTCGTTCCCCTGGCGCCAAAGCTAACTAACTGTAATTTAACAAACTAACCAATTACATCTTTACATCTGGCCTTCTCCTCTAACTGAATCTGTGTTCCTTCACATGTGCAGCCCGTGTGCCTTCATTAATCAAAACACTGCGTTTTGCCTTTGTCGTTTCACTCTTCAAGTCTGATTTTCTTCTGTCGTTTTTAGTCTTGCCACTTCTGCCATTTGTAATGCTTCTAACTTCAACAGTCTGAAACAAAAGCTAACCAGTGGAAATAAGAAGGTCAATGGCTTTGTCGTTGGGATTTTCGCTGGTGACGGTGAAGTAACGGCGCTGTACGGTCTCCCGATACTCCGATGAAATCTTACCAGAGATTATTGAAACTCTCCATCGAATCCTTCAGCTTCTTCCTCAACCTGTTCACCACGGAGGTCCTAGTTCGATCCGAAGACGAACCGGGTCCACAGCCAGGCAGGCTCCAGTTCAACGCGTTGGACCAATCCAACGCCTCGAGCTTGACTTTGATCAGCTTGGTCTTCTTGAGAGCGAGGGACACGTCAGCGTCCATGCCAGATTAGAGGTCCTTCACGGCCTTGGCATTGTGGAGAGTCTGGGAATTGTTGTGCGAGGAGCGCAGCGTTTGGTTTAGCCGGTCGAGCTCTTTGAGCTCGTCTTTGACGGACTCGACATCTTCGAAGAACTTGTCAAGGTTAACTCCGAGGTGCCTAGTTTGGCCCATTTCGATATCGTGGTGTTCAAGTTTCTATTGGTGGTGTTGTTGATGCCAGTGACCAAGTCATGGGCTTCGCTGTGGCTAAGGTTCCATTAGAGAGAGAGTTCTGAGATGAAGACCTCAGAGAAGAGAGGGGGAGAGGAAAGAGACAGAAGACAGAGGAGGAAGAGAAAATAAAAAAAGTAACGACATTTTTTTTTTTTTTGGTTTAGGGATAAAATTGTCTTTTAGAACGAAATTGGTAAGTTTTAAAATGTTTTGAACTTAGTTCATATTATCACAAACTTCAGGGATGGTTTGTGGAATTTACCCTTTTAGTTTTTTTTTTTTGAGACAATACCCTTTTAGTTATTTAGTTTTATCACAAGCTACTTTATTTTTTATTTTTTTTATCTTCTCACTTTATAAAACACCCAACATCAGTGATTTTATTTTAACTTTCAACACAACATCAATGATTTTATTTTAGCTTTCAACACAATAAAATAACATAAACAACACAATAAAATATTATATCTACTATAATAAACAATTCATTTATTTATTATTATTTTTCTCTATTTTTTGGTGAAAATGGCCAAATACCACCATTTTCAGAAATTTGTAGCAATTAAGCACTATTTCATAACTAAATGGGAATCTACCACTTTTTATGTACTCGAGCTCAATAAACTCGAGTTCTAAATAGTACTCGAGTTTAGTAAACTCGAGTTTCTAGTTTCATTCCACTGTGGCACTGCTGACTTGGAATTTGTGCAATTAAAAAAAATAATGTGGTACTCGAGCTTGGTAAACTCGAGTTCCATGCAACACAATACTCGAGCATACTAGGCTCGAGTTCTTTGTAAATAAAATGCTCGTTATTTTTTTTCTACGGTACTCAAGCTCACCAAGCTCGAGTTCCTTGTAATAAAAAAACTACTTATTTTTATGTTTATATTTATTTGTCGATTATCCCCAAAAAAAAAAGTTATAAGGAACTCGAGTTTACCAAGCTCAAGTTCCTTATAACTCTTTTTTTTTTTGGATAATCGACAAATAAACATAAACATAAAAATAAGTAGTTTTTTTATGTTTTTATTTATTTAAATAGAAGCATTGTAAAATATAGAGATTTTAATTTCAAAATATGAATTTTTAGGCCACTCATACCCCTTGTTCATTCATTTTTAACACACTCATCAATTTCTTACTTCTCAGAAGTGTTATGGTCAAATTGGTTAAAATATTGGGGTTACAATGAGAAATTAGAACAACATGTAAAAGAAAAATCTCACTCCATTTTTAGCCATGGGCACACCGAAAGAAGTTTAAGCTACATATTGTTACTTTATCAATCCTGTTCGAAATTATCGTATGGTCAAATGATTGATAAGTATTGCAGAAAGAGTGGACCACTCGGATATAAAGAATAACTTAAGCTTTACCACATCTGGATATGTAAGTTCTTGACTTGTAGTGTTTCTAAGAGGAATGTGAAACATTTTTTTATGTATATCTAAATGTTTGACTGATGATGTGAAAGTCGCCAAGCTCGAGTTCCTTATAACTTTTTTTTTTTTTAAGGATAATTGACAAATAAACATAAACATAAAAATAAGTAATTTTTTTATTACAAGGATCTCGAGCTTGGTGAGCTCGAGTGCCGTAGAAAAAAAAATAACGAGCATTTTATTTACAAAGAACTCGAGCCTGGTATGCTCGAGTATTGTGTTGCATGGAACTCAAGTACCACATTATTTTTTTTAAGTGCACAAATTCCAGGTCAGCAGCGCCACGGTGGAATGAAACTAGAAACTTGTGTTTACTAAACTTGAGTACCGTTTAGAAATCGAGTTTAATGAGCTCGAGTACATAAAAAGTGGTAGATTCCCCTAAGAGGATATATATAATGTAAAAAACCCCGAAAGAAAGGGGGATCGGAAAAAATAGAGAAAAACACTGTAGTAATCAAGGACAAAACTTGTAATCCAACTTAAGGATCAATATAAAAGAACCAATCTCCTTGGACTTTGCCGAGGACGATTTTCTTAAGTTTATACTTGTCTATCTTCATTCTCTAGTCATCAAGATCTACCTTATTTGTTGACTAATTCACTAAAACCCAGTTTTTCATCTCATTCTCTAAAATTCATTGTTTTGAGCTTTTTGGGCCTAAGTCCATCCATCTTTTGGGCTAGAGACTCAAATCTGGTCCTTACAGATACAAATTATTAAATTTTACCCAAAAAATAGAATTGGTAGCTAGTCATGAAAAAAATTGTAGATTTTTTTTTTTTTTGGGGCCTATGAGAGCACTAGTATTAGATGTTGTAAAAAAAAATGCTATTTTGAGACATCAAAAGGCTACATATTCTCTTTTAACACACTATTTTACAATACACCTTACATCACATGTTCTATCTGTAGCCACCACAACCAGCTATTAACTCATCCAACTATTGCCACCACAAGCAACAACAACCACTCAAAAATACCATTATAAAGCCCCTAAATCAAACCCCCACCACCACCACAAACCCTTCACCAGCTACCACCCACCACCACCTAAAACTTCCAAAATAAAACCCCAAAATCAACCCAAAACCAAAATAAAATCAAAAACAAAAACACATTAGAACCCCTTTTTATTTTCCTTTAAACACAGTAGATGTGCAAGTGGCCCTTTTCTTCTAGGAATCATCCTACCAAAACAACGACAACAATCACTTTTAAATGTAGCAATTTTTTAAAATATATACATATACAGAGATGAACCCAATTATTTACAACTGAAAACATAAAGCCTCCCCATATGTAATTGGTTGATTAAAGGGGTAAGCATTCAAGAATCACACACTATAATTGAGATGAACCTGTGGGCGAGTTGACGGCAATTGATGAGATCGGCAGAAGCTGGGACAGGGCAAGATCAGCGGAGGCCGGGTAGGGGCGAGATCGCCGGCGACTAGAGAGGGTGAGGCGACCGTGAGAGTAATAGAGGTGTGAAAGATAGGGATTGAGAGGCAACAAGAGAGAGAAAACGTTGTGTAGGAGAGAAGAGAATTTTTTAAAAAAAATTATAGAATTTTGTCCGTACACTTCCAAATTAGATATTGTATTGTCCATCCATGCCAAATAATTTGGTATTTAAGACCTCTTGTGTAAGAGACTTTTTTGGTGTTGGTTGTGCCAACTACCTAATATTTGGTATTTGGCACATCCGATGTTAGTGCTTTGACAATTATAAGTTTTAACTTATGAGACCAAGATATCAATTGAATTTCTATCTAATCGAAAATTGAATCTTAAATCTCTTATTAGACAGCAAGAGACTTCATTAGGAGTTTTTTTTTTTTTTTTTTTCCCTGTACGGCATACAGCAAGAGGCCCATTTCCCCTCGAGCCCAAATCTGAATCTACCCCTGAACAGTACTCGACCATGGGCCCACCATTCCTCATGGTTAACCTTAGGTAGCCCAAAGGCATCAGCCCATCATTTAGGGATTCGATGCATGGCAAGACAGTCTTCATAAGTAGTAGTGGGTGCACTGATGTTGCTCAGTTATACCTCGGCATGCCAGGATTGCCTTGGGAGACTCCGCTGCCAAGCAACTTTCAACGGCCAGTACCATTTCCAACATCCCAGCTCCTATTCCCAACAAAGCATATTCTTGTCAGGAATAATTAAATTGGGCCTCACCAACATGAGTGCTGCCAGGGGGCAATCATGATTCAACCCACTATCTTCAAGCTAAAAATATATAAAGAAAAGAGGGAAAAAGGGTTAGACATTTGAGAGGGGAGATTGAGAAAATAGCCAAGCATACAAGAGGAAGCTTTTAAAGAGAGAGGCTAGCTACTGTACTAGACACTTTAGCAAACCCGCCTTGGAGCTACCCATTGTAGGATACTTAAAAACCCACTAAACAAGTAAATTGTGAGCCCAATGACTAGGTTAAGCCTTCAGTGGAAAACTGGGTACGCACAATTGGAGCCATTTGTAGGAATCTCCTACTCAGCTGTAGTTCCACCGAGGTTCAGTTAATTAAGCATGTCCGACCATCGCTCAGTGAGCTACGCCGATAGCAGGTCAAAAGGGTCATCCCGGAATTCCATTTAGCAAGAAAGAAGGTATAAAAGGAATGAAGATCGGAGACACGGACGGAATGAGGAACACTCTAGTTCAGGAAAGGGATCGTCGTAGACATACAGATCAACGTCCGAAGTCCTCAAGCAAGAGCAACCTGATAGGAAGGGTCAGGAATTAGAGCGCCTGCTCATAATGGTAAGGGACCTGGAGTTTGAGGTACGGGGCAAGCACCGAAGAAGGGACCGCGATGAGTTTCCTAAAGGATCGGTAAGTGTGAGGGGTAGTCATGGAAAAGCATCCCGCCAGTCTGGTTCTCGTCAGTCTAGAGACATGTCATGAGGTTTCGTTGACAGGGACTTGATTTCACCTGAACAGCGTAGACCTCAGAATGTTGCAACGGATGCTATGAGTCGTGCACTGCGTAAAGCGGCTCTATCACCGTTCTCAGAAGAGATAGAATGAGCTCAGATGCCGAGCAGGTTTAGCAGACCACCATTCATCTCTTATGATGGGAAGATAGATCCCATGGAGCATGTCAGTCATTATATCCAAATGATGTCTCTATACAATCAAAATGACGTGTTGATGTGTAAAGTGTTTCTTTCTAACCTCAGGCCCACTGCCTTAAGGTGGTTTACTAGCTTAAGGAAGTGATTAATTCACAATTTTGGAGAGCTGATTTAGGAGTTCGAAGTCCGATTCATGACGTGTAGCCGGGTACCACAATTGGTAGATGCGTTGCTCTTTATGAAGATGGGAGCAATGAAGACTCTTTGGAGCTATGCTAATAGGTACTAGGAGTTGTATAATGAGATCGGAGGGGGTAATGAGAATGTTGCTACAAGTACTTTCAGGTTGGGTTTATCGAAGGACTTGGAGCTACGAGAATCGTTGACAATGAGACCCCCTGAGGATATGAGACAACTTATGAGGCATATTGAAGAATATAAAAGGCTAGAAGATAATCTGCAGGAAAGTAAAGGGAAGGCACCAGCCACATCGCAATATTCAAAAGAGTCACGGCAAGGGGGCTTCCAGCTGAGGCCCAAGAAGGAGTTGAGAATCTAAAAACCTAATACTTGAATAGGGGAGATCAATGTGGCATTTAAGGAACCCATGCATAAGATTCTGGATCGAGTAAAAAATGAACCCTACTTTCGGTGGCCAAGCAAAATGGGGGGTGACCCATCGAGAAGAAATCAGAACATGTATTGTACTTACCACCGGGACAAGGGGCACACCACAGAGCAATGCAGGATATTAAAGGACCACTTAGAGCAACTAGTGAAGTCAAAGCATCTAAAAAAAATTTCATGGAGCCGAGGAGTGGCGAAACTAAGCAAACCACAAGGCCGTGAGGGAACACACTTCCACCCTCGTTAGGAGTGGTAGAAGTTATTCATGCAACCTCAATGGGCACCTCGGTAACTCGATGAAGAGGGGTGTTGACCGTGGTGTCAGCAGAAGGTAACCAAGAAGACTGACCACCGGGACAGAGAATGAAGCGTACTCAGGAGCTAATTGCGTTTAACGACGATGATTTAAAAGGAACAACCCAACCACACGATGATGCGCTCATGGTTACCACTTGGATAAATGGTTTTATAGTTAAAAGGGTGTTAATGGACCAAGGAAGTGGGGCTGAAGTGATATATCCTGATCTATTTAAAGGGCTAGGTTTGAAGATTGAAGATTTATCCAAGTATGACACACCTCTGATGGGATTTGATGGCTAGATGGTGGTCCCTGAGGGGCAGATTTCACTTCTCGTGAACATGGAAGAAAAAGAGGTAATGGTAAATTTCATTGTGGTCAGTTCTTTTCCTCCTTATAGAGCTATACTCAGCAAGCCATGTATTCATGCAATGGGGGTGGTCCTGTCCACTTTGCATGTTAAGGTGAAATTTCATACTAACCATGATGTCGCAATAGTGAAAGGAGATCAACAGGCAGCAAGACAGTGTTTAATGGTGGCCGTAAACCGGGAGATAAAGCAAAAAAGAATCTGTTGAAGAGGTCCCTTTGTAGCAATTACAGAAGCCCCAAAGGGGCCAAAGGGCTGTCAATGCCGAGGACTTGATTGGGGTAAGCATAATACCCTATGAAAATAGGAGCTTTCAAATAGGAACAAGTATGAAGCACGAGGATTGAGTGAACCTATTGTTGCTGCTAGTCCAGAATCTACACGTTTTTGCATGAAGTCCTTATGAAGTGCCTAGAGTGGATCAAAATTTATAACTCATAAACTTAATGTGGACCCATCGTTCCCGCCTAAAAAGCAGAAGCCAAGGAGATCAACTAAAGAGCACGTTAAAACTGTTAAGTAGGAGGTTAAAAAGTTGAAGGAAGCCAGTGAGATAAAAGAAGTCTTTTTCCTAGAATGGCTATCCAATACCGTGGTAGTGAAGAAGAAGAACGGTAAGTGAATGGTGTGTGTGGACTTTACCAACCTCAACTGAGCGTGCTCAAAAGATCCCTTCCTGGTGCCAAAGATTTATCAATTAGTGGATGCCACGTACGGACACCCTAGGATGAGTTTTCTAGATGCTTTTCAGGGCTATCACTAGATTGCTTTAGCCACAGAGGACCAGGAGAAAATGTCATTTATCTCTCCTAAATCTAACTACCACTACACAATAATGTCGTTCGGCTTAAAGAATGCAGGGGTCACTTATTAAAGGATGACAACCATAATGTTTAGAGAGAAGATCGGCAATACGGTGGAAGTCTACATTGACGACATGGTGGTAAAGAGCAAGGAAGATTAGGGGCATTTCAGTGATCTCGCAGTTATATTTGAAGTACTTAGGCAGCATAGGTTGTGTCTCAATGCCGATAAGTGTGTTTTCGGTGTGAGGGATGGCAAATTCCTGGGGTACATGATCACCCACCAAGGAATAGAAGTGAATCCCGATTAGATAAGCGCCATAGAGCAGCTTAAGCCACTAGGTAATCCAAAAGAAATGCAAGTGTTGACCAATAGAGAAATTCCACAAATAAATATGAGCATTGAATATAAGATTTATTTTATTTAATTGTTTCTTTAGCCATATTGATTTAAAGTAAAGAATATAGAAATATCACAAATATATTTGAATACTGAATATATGATTATATATGTATATATATGTACTTGAATAAGATATATTTTTTGTTAGAAACTATAATTTCATATATATGATTATGGACAAATTGACTATGAATTGATTCTGATACCCAAACCAATGAGGGTTATTCATTGGTACTCTAATACCCAGCCAATGGGGGTTGTTCATTGGTACTCTGATACCCAAACCAATGGGGGTTGTTCATTGGTATTCTGATACCCAAACCAATGGGGGTTGTTCATTGGTACTCTGATGCCCAATCACGGGGATATAGCATGACCATAGTCATAAGATTGTTAATAATATGAATTACGTTTGAATATTTAACTATTTTGAGTCATTAAAACTGCTTATGTATCTTTTTTGGAACCTATTGTAAGTTATAACTTTTGATATATGGAAAACTGACTACTTTCTAAACCATCTATGATATAATTGTAAGATTAAAGTATGTGATCTATTTGCAAAGTATTATTTTAAGATCATGAAACTTCTTTAGCTATTTTTTTTTTAAACCCATAGCATATTATAACTTTTGAAGATTCATATTACATCTTATTACCTTACAGATCTATTGTTGGATAGAACTTATTCGGATTTTAGTTACTTATTGAGTTGTCAACTCACCCCCCTCTTTCTCCTTTCAGATTTTGATCAGGAAGAGTAGCATATGTTTGGGCTTCCGCTGGGATGTGCGCATGAGTGAAGTTAGGAAATCGATGGAATAAGATTTGAACTTTTATGTCTAAGATTACCTTTTGTGTTGTCCTTTGGATTTAAAGGATTTAGTTTATTTTTATTTGATGTTGGAAGATTATTATTTGGAGATCTTTTGAGAATTGCGTTATTGAGGATATTTTTAAATTTTATTGATGAAATTTTCTTGAGGATAATTCTTTATTTGTTAGGAAGGCCTTACACACTTGTAAGGTGTAAACTTTATAAGTGTGTGGCTGTTGTCACGTGCCTAGCTCTTACTTAGGTTCGGAGCATGACAATATTTATGGTATCAGAGCTCTAGGTTGGATCCTTAGGCATTGATTTATGAAACTAAATGGTGAGAGGGGTAGAAATTAGGCATTTGGGGATACATTGTATGATATATATAGTTGATCGGTGCCGTCCATTTTACCAGTTGCTGAAAAAGTGGAGAGGCTTTCAATGGACTAAGGAGTGTGAGAAAGCTTTCAAGATCTGAAGAAGTATCTGGTAAGTGCACCGATATTGTCTACCCCGAAGGCAGGTGAAGATTTGTTTATGTATTTATTGGTGTCTGAGCACGTAGTAAGCGCAGTATTGTTAAGAGATCAAGGAGTCCAAAAGCCAATCTATTACATCAGTAAGACCTTGGTCGATATGGAGACGAGGTATTTGCCCCTGGAAAAGTTGGCATTGGCATTAGTGCATGCAACTAGAAAGTTGCCCCATTACTTTCAAGTCCATACGGTGCATGTGTTGTTTGAGTATCCATTGCAATCCTTGCTTAAGAGGTCTGACTTCACAGGCCGGATAGCTAAATGGGGAACCAGACTTGGTTCATTTGATATACGGTATAAGCCTAGAAGCTCGGTCAAAAGTCAAGCTCTTACCGATTTTGTCACAGAGTTCACCCTATGAACGGAGTCGGGGATTGTATGCAATGTGGAAGCCTGGCCTTGGAAGGTATTAGTAGACAGTGTGTCTAGTGCAATAGGAGCAGGGGTTGGAATTGTTATAGTGACACCGGAGGGAATAAGGGTGGAACATTCTTTCAAATTGGGCTTTAAGGCGTCAAACAATGAAGCCGAATATGAAGCCTTACTAGCTGGATTAAGAGTTGCTCTTGGCCTTGGAGCGACTGATCTAGAAGTGTATTCGAATTCTCGGTTGGTTATTAGTCAGGTTGAAGGTAGTTTTGAGGCTAAAGATTCTCGGATGATCGGTTACTTAAGGCTAGTAAAGCAAACAATGAGTAAGTTTCAAAAGGCGAGGTTAGTTTAAATTTCTTAATGGCAGAATAGACATGCGGATTCCTTAGCAACTTTGGCATCATCACTGACCGAGGAGGTGCTACGGTTGATCAAAGTGGAAGTAGTGAAGGAGCCCAATATTGACATAAAAGTGAATGTCTCGGCCATTACGGTATTTGAGCCATGTTGGATGGACCCGATTATTGAATTTCTGGCTGAAAATCGTTTACCAAATGAAGGAAAAGAAGCTGAAAGGGTGCGTAGAGTTTCTACTCGATTTTGGTTGTCTGAAGATCGCAGATTGTACTGGAGATCTTTCGGGGAACCCTACCTATTATGCCTTTATCCCAACAAAGTTGATGAGCTTTTAACCGAGCTCCATGAAGAAGTATGCGGCAATCACGTCAAAGGACGGTCATTGGCCCACTGAGTAATGACTCAAGGATTTTGGTGGCCTAAAATGCAGAGAGACATTGCCAACTATGTCCGAAGGTGCGAGCAGTGTCAGAAGCACTGCCCATTGATACATCAACTTGCAGGAAGTTTGAATCCTATTAGTAATCCATGGCTGTTCACACAGTGGAGGCTAGACATCATTGGCCCATTTCCCCGAGCTACAGGGAACAAAAGGTTGATCTTGGTGGCATTGGATTATTTCACTAAGTGGGTCGAAGCCGAAGCACTAGATAATATTCGAGATGTGGATGTCAAGAAATTCATGTGGAAAAACATAGTGACCAGGTTTGGAGTGCCGAAATCCCTAATGTCAGATAATGGGTTGCAATTTGATAGTAAAGCTTTCCGCAAATACTGTGACGACCTCAGCATCAAGAATAGATATTCAACCCTGGCATACCCTAGAGCAACGGTCAAGCCGAAGCGACGAACAAAGTAATTGTTAATGGTTTGAAGAAAAGGCTGGAAGGGACCAAGGGAAAGTGGACCTAGGAGTTACCAAACGTTCTGTGGGCAAACCGAACGACCCCAAGAAGATCAACAGGTGAGACCCCTTACTCTTTAACGTATGGGGTGGAGGCAGTCATACCGGCAGAAATAAGTAGGATTTCAGATTTTTCCTCGGTCAAAAATGAAGAATTAATGTTGAAGCAATTGGATTCATTAGAGGAGTGCCGAGGAGCAGCAACTATCCGTTTAGCAGATTAACAGTAGAAGCTGGCTTAACGGTATAACAAGGACATGAAGACAAGGGAGTTTAATGCCAATGATCTTGTGTTACGGAAAGCAGTGGGGAGTGCACGGGATATTAATGTCGGGAAGTTAGCTTCAAATTGGGAAGGCCCGTATAGAGTCACTGCTAAAGCTGGAGCAGGAGCATACTATCTTGAGGACATGGAGGAAAGACTGCTTCCTCAGCCGTGGAATGTTCAGAATTTAAGAAAGTTTTATCATTAACTATATAAGGCATAATGATTTAGACTGTGTATGAACTGACATATGAATGATAATGTATATGTACGTAATGTTTGGAATCTGCTGCTTGAAACTACTTATTATGAAATATTCTAAGGACAACAGCCTTGGCTCGTTTCGATCTTGGTCACCAACCAGGTGGAAACCTTATACTTAAAATTTTCCTAAGGAAAAAATCTTTGGCTCGATTCGATCCCCGTCACCAACCAGGTGGAAACCCTATACTTAAAATTTTCCTAAGGACAGAAGCCTTGGCTTGGTTCGATCCCAATCACCGACTAGGTGAAAACCTTATACTTAAAATTCTTCTAAGAACAAAAGCCTTGGCTCGGTTCAATCTCAGTCACCAACTAGGTGGAAACCTTATACTTAAAATTTCCTAAGGATAGAAGCCTTGGTTTGGTTCAATCCCAGCCACCGACTAGGTGGAAACCTTATACTTAAAACTTTCTACGGACTAAAGCCTTGACTCGATTCAATCCCAATCACCAACCAGGTAGAAACCTTATAGTCAAAATTTTCCTAAGGACTGAAACCTAGGTACTGTTTAGTCTCGATCACCAACCAAGTGGAAACCTTACTTCCTAAGGACAGAAATCTAGCTAAGAAAACTTCATAAAGTATAAAACACCGACCGCTACAAAGTCGAGTAAACGGAATAGAGAAAAGGAAATAATCAAAAAATAATTCAAATTCAACAAGCTATGATAGCATTAAGTATTTATCAAAGGGTAAAAGTATTAGTTCTCTAAACCGAGATAAATCTGTCTCATCACCACATCCTGGTGACCATAAGCAATTTAAACTAAAGCAAATAAAGGGAAATAGCTATGGAAATAAATAAATTATTTTCTTCTTTCAAGTGATGGGGTCTTGCAGCTGATCTGGCTAAGCTGGAGTAACATCCATGGCCGGCTAGACATTAGGGTCTGGAAGCTGAGGTTGAGCTAAACTTTGCACGGCATTTAGGTCACTGGTGATCTCAAGATCGATCAACTTAGCATGGAAGTCAATCTCTTGCACCAACTCACTTATGCTTGGGGTATCTTCTTCTTCAGCATCTGTAGGGTTTTGAACTGAAGGAAGGGGTTCCGGGTAAAGGATCTGGTCGGGATTTCTGAAAGGTGAGTCTTCGGGCACTCCCATGGCCAGCACTATCGCCATCCATCCTTCACCAAACCCATACCGCCGAGATTGGAACATGATCTGCTCGGCCTAGTTCTCGACATTTGCAAAACCCACATTATACCATTTGTTCTCACTCTCCTTTAAGGCGGCCTTCAACTCAGCAATTTCATTGTCTCTGGCCAAATTTATGCTTTTGGCCCTAGCCAATCTGAGCTCTACATCCTCCAACTTGTCTGTCATCTCTGCCACCTTTTGCTCAACCAATTCTCGGGCCCTCTCAGCCGCTCTCGCCCTTTCCTCGGCATTCTCCACGAATGTGTTCTTCTCCCTCACCGTGGCCTTGGCAACTTTTTTTAGAGCTTTTTCCTTGTCAACCTCCTCCGCTGCCTAATAAGGCAACAAAGATGTGTAAATAAAAATAAATAAATACTAAAGAAGCAGTTCAACAGGTAAAGGTTAAATATTACTACAATGGTGTGCCATTGAAGTCTGACCGCTACTACCTCGTCACTGCCGTCTGCAAAATAACGCACATCATTCAGCAGTTGCAAAGCTTGCCCGAGACTCTGAGCAACCGACCACCCTCTCCAACAGACCAATTCCTTATGCTAGAAGTCACATGAAGAGTTTCGTTTTCAAGCATAAAAAAGCTCTGCCATCCAGTAGCAGGAGGGGCTGAAGAAGAAGCAACATTACACCCTACCCGCACGGGTGGACGAGTGCTTGTGATAGGCTCCTGAATAGTTACAACAGTTGTGGTCGGTGGAAGAGGAGTTCTCGGGGCGCATCCTTTGGCCTTTCAGAAGGTTGACTAGCATTACGAGGTCTTTTTCGACCTCGAGGGCAGGAGGGGAAGAGCCTATTATTTCGCAGTAGGCCGCCCGCTGGGCAGAAACCGGTCAGCGGTCATGTTTCGGCAGGTCACCATTTCCTCACCTGGGTTTTCAGCTTCAGCCGCTAAGGAGTCAACTGATTCAACTTCTACTTACTCAGCAGCCTGAACTCCTTCAGGGGGTTGCTCGACTAGTATGTGCTCGATACAACCATGAAAGATAGTATCTGCTGATCTGTCCCTCACAAGTAGTAATGATCCTACTCTGATTAGCCGAGGATTGAGATCTCAGGCTTCGCCTACTGTTAACTGCGGTGGCAAAAACCCTCGGTGCCGGATGTTGATGTAGGACAACAGAGGGCTACCTACAGTCAAGGCCTGTCTGGGATCCTTGTAGCTCGTGTAAACTAGAGTGCAATCGAGGATGAGGTGGGAAGCCCGCAACTGGCCATTGTAATGTATGAAAATTTCTAACCTGAGCACAAAGTTCAGGTCCCACACATGCACTGCGTTAATGTCCGGTTTAAACTTTTTATCGTCTGCATCACCGTAAACAAGAGTTATAAGCACATAGATAAATGTAGAAGTAATCGTAAATAGATGTTAAAGCAATACATAATAAAAACAAGTCCAACATGAACGATACCGACCAATATCTCAAGGTGAGGTCGGGCAAGTGAGTTCATTGGCATGCCAATTACCACTCACCCGAACAAATTTTCCAGCTGAGTTTCTACTAGAATCAGGGAAGCATGATATCAGCCACACCCGAGTATCCCTAACCCTTAAGTAGTACCCTAACCTCTCTGTACCACAAAAACTATACATGTAGTTTATATCATGCTGGTCTAAGTGCAGCCCATATAAATTGTTTAGCCGACTAACACAACTCACTACTCGGTAGAAATTTGGTGGAAGTTGTTCAGGACACAATCCATAAAATCTAAGTGTCCTAGGTAAAGGACAATACTATCTTCATGACAATATGCTACATTTACATCTGGAGGGATAGCAAACCTAGCCCTAAAATTGGCCAAGGCAACCTCTGTTCTAAGAAGATGAGAAAAACCCGTTTCTAACGCTAGTATAAAAAAGGTAACTAAATAAAGGTAACGGAATGAGCAAAGGGACTTACTGTAGGCTCTAGGAAGTGTGCTTTCGGAGGGAGAATCTATGCTCGTTGGGAGAATGTACGCTCAGTGATGATGAACTCAGAAAGATGAGGAAGTGAAAAGATGGTCTAGAAAGAGGAGGGTTATTATTTATAGGGGAGAAATAATTAATGAAGATTGGGAAGTGAAAACCTTTTCAAATCACTTTTTGCAACCTCCACATGCGTGGCCTCGGTACGCAAAGCATTAGGTCATAATTACCACAGGATGTGACAGGCTGTCATTATGTTTATTCCAAAAAATTAACTGTTGTCTTGTCTTTCATTAATGACTGACAGTTCGCATCCCCGAGGAATAGCTCATATGGTGACGTAGGTCTTTTATTCGTTCTCGAACGCCAAGAATGAATCAAGGGGGGGATATTGTATGGTATACAGCAAAAGGCCCATTTCCCCCTAGGCCCAAATCTGAATCAACCTATGAATAGTACCCGACCATGGGCCCACCATTCCTCATGGTTAACCTTAGGCGGTCCAAAGGTATCAACCCATCATTTAGGGATTCGATGCACGGTAAGACGGTCTTCATAATCAGTAGTGGGTGCACCGATGTTGCTCAGTTATACCTCGGCATGTCGAGAGTGCCTTGGGAGACTCCGCTGCCGAGCAACTTTCAGCGGCCATCACCATTTCCAACGTCCTAGCTCCTATTCCCAACAAAGCATTTTCTTATCAAGAATAATTAAATTGGACCCTACCCACACGAGTGGTGCCAAGGGGCAATCATGATTCAACCCACTAGCTTCAAGCTATAATTATACGAAGAAAAGAGGGAAAAAGTGTTAGATATTTAAGAGGGGAGATTGAGAGAATAGACGAGCATACAAGAGGAAGCTTTTAGAAAGAGAGGCTAGCTACTGTACTAGGCACTTCAACGAACCCACCCAGGAGCTACCCATTGTAGGATACTAAAAAACCCACTAAATAAGTAAATTGTGAGCCTAATTACTAGGTTAAGCTTTCAGTGGAAAATTGGGTATGCACATTTTCTTTTTGAGAATGAAAATTAACTTGAAAATTGAAACCACAGGAAAACAGTATTTTATTATTTTTTTTAACATATCATATTTTTCTATGCAAGGAATAACGAGTCAGGGACCAAATGAACCAAATTGATACTGGAAATAATAGGGATTAATTATGTAATTTATTTTTTCTTTTTTCCTGAATTTACGACTTTTGACTTTTCATCCTCTCATGAAAATAAAAATAAATACCAATTATTCTATGTCATTTGTAAGTTTGAGGGGACTCTTTTTTGTCTAAATGCAAGCTATTCAAGTCGAGTCAAGACCCATATAATATAGGGCACCGTAGAAACTGTGACTTGGGCTTCTTTTGAAGGCAGGCGAACAATAGTGTTCACACATAACAGAGAGGAAACGGTGGTCTGGGGATTGGGGTGTGCAAAAAACCGAAGAACCGAAAAAATCGCTTCAAACCGACCGAACCGATGCAAAAATTTTGGTTCGGTTTTAGTTCGGTTCGGTTTCAGTTTTTTATATAATAAAACCGAAAATTTTGGTTCGGTTTTCGGTTGCAAATTTTAATGCACCGAACTGAACCGATATATATATATATATTTATGTAATACCCTGTCACGTTGGAGCTTGTGGCTTAGTGGTATGATGTGGATGTATTGACTAAGTGTTTTCTTGTTCGAGCCTTCGCGGAAACCTTTTTGAGTTTTTTAGGTTTTTTAAAACCATTAAAACTTAAAAACCCTAGCATCCATTTTCTTGTTCTGCCCTTTTCTTTCTAGCCGCCCCTCCTTCTTTTTTTTTCTCTCTAACCATTTTTTCTCTCTCACCTGGAAATAGAGCATTTTATTCCTTTCTCTTCTCCTCAGCGCCGACCCCCTCCCCAATCTTTTACTTGATTTTGTTTCTCTCATTTCAAAACCACCCATGTTCTTCTCTCTTTCTTGTTGGTTTTTTTTCTCCTCTTCAAATGTGTTGGCTCGACGAGGAGTCCAGTCTTTGATGGCGTCGCCGGCGACATCCACGAGCCACGCCGGCCAGCCTTGTTGGTTCCTAACCATGCAAGGTTCGACATTCTCCATAATTTCATCTCTCTTTTTTATATTCTGGGTTTGTTTTTTTTTTTTTTTTTTTTTAGATCTTCAATTCTGGGTTTGTATTTTTTTTTAGATCTTCAATTCTGGGTTTGTTTTTTTTTTTTTTTTTTTAGATCTTCAATTCTGGGTTTGGGTTTTTTTTTTTTTTTTTTAGATCTTCAATTATGGGTTTGTTTAATATTAAATCAATGCTATTTTTTCAATTTTTATGTGCAAATAAAGTTAGGGTTGTGAAAAAACCCATGTACTTGGTTGTTTATATTCTGAGTTTGTTTATTTTCTCAATTTCCTCTCTATTCTAGGTTTTTTTTTCTTTGTTTGATTTCTTGGAAAATAAATGATGAGGAAACCGAAAAAAGGACCGAAACCGACCGAAACCGAAATCCAACCGAAACCGATGGTTTTTCAACTATTTCGGTCGGTTTCGGTTGAGAATTTCACCAATCGAAAATTTCGGTTTCGGTTGTCCAACACGTAGAAAACCGACCAAAACCGAACCGACACACCCCTATCTGGGGATGTGTTGATTTTTTATTTATTATTTATTTTAGGTATCTAAAATAAGAAAAACAAAAGGTTAGAAATTACTTTTGGTCACGTCACTGTATTTTATGTTAGATTTTTTACTAATTTTATAGGATGTAGAGAAGCGGTATCCAATAAAATTTTTCTCTAATCAAACTAGCATGTAACTTATGTAAACACATAGATGTACTTAAAATTAAATACAATTTTTATTATAAAAATATAAATAATTAGTCAAATTAGTTATTAAAAAAAACATGTGACACATGCATACCTAGGGATATATTTATAATTAAACACAATTTTTATCATAAAAATATAAATAATTAGTCAAATTATTTTTTTTTTTAAGTAAACATAATTAGTGACATATTAAAATTCTTACCTAAATTTAATACTACTTATAATCATTTTTTTTTCTAATTTTTAATAAGATAGAGTGTGTGGTAATGTGGGTTCCAGTTAGCTAAACTAATAAAGTCTCTAATGATTGAATAAGAGATCTGGGGTTTAATCCCCACCTACACCAAAAATTGATTGGTGTCTTGGTCTGATGATAAAGAATTATCATCAGGAGCCATAAGTTGAAACTCTTTAAAAAAAAATGTGTGGTAATTTTTGTTGCGTAGTGATTTTTATTATTATTAAGTATATGTGATTGATTTTTTTTTTTTTTTAAGTTTTGTAATTTATTAATATTAGATTTTTAGTATTTTGCACTCATTAATTTACTTGGCATAAGGATTAAAAAAGTTAAGTGGATACATGACACAAATTTAAATAGATAATTTTGGTGTAGTTTTTATATATAATTTAGACATTTGACACAAAATTAGATTCTAATTTTAAATTCTAATTGAAGTTTGGCTTTAAGTTTGTATTCGTACTTGTTAAGTCTGCATGCTATTACTAAAATAACCCTACTTTAATGGAGAAATGGAGAAAAACGTCAACACGTGTCAAGTAGCATATGAAACATCAAATGTTGCATTATTTTACTTAAATACCCTCTCAACCATTTTTACCATCTCCATATTTTTTTAGCATTTTCTCCTTGTGATTTCTTTCCCTTCGTGTGGCTTCATTGTTTATCCTTATCATTTGATTTTTTTTTCTTCATTTCTTTGCTTCTCCTTCATGGCTACAAATCTGGGTGGCACTTTTTTTCTTTTTTTCTTTCTTTCTGGTGGGATCCAGGGACCTTTTGAACTTTGAACCCACCCAAAATTTCCCCCAACAAGTTTTCAGTTTATTTTTCCTATTATTTATGTTCCCCTTTCCCTTGTGTTCATAGAGAACTAGACCAGCTGCCCACTTACATTTGCCATCGTGGCGCTGCCATGGAACTCAATTTACAGTGGAGTTTTGGTAGCCAAGATCTAGACGAGGTTGATTTGCTTGCAGAGAGCATCGTTTCAACCTAGTCAGACTCGCTAGAGCTTATGGCTGCTTAGCAAGCATTTTGTTGAGTACGGTTTTATACAGATTATCTCCTCCCTCATTCACACCCAAAACCCATATGAAGTTTTTAATTTCAGATCAAATTGTTCTTATTTTTGTAAAAGAGTGTGATTTTGTAGTTTTTTGAGAGATTTGAAACTGTTGTTTGTTATGGTTTAGAATTTTTAATGAGGCTAAACGAGTTTTGAGCGTAAAAGGTGAGGAAAGTTAAAAGATAAAAGAAGGGTATTTTTGTCTTATAAATAACAAATTTAGTGGTTTCTCTTTTCTCAATAAAAGTTACTCCACGTGTAAAAAATTATTATTAAATTCCTACTTTACGGGTGCTGCACAATAAGAGAAATTATAAGGTCCTCATGGTGGATAAGTGATGTGGTCCACTAAAAAACTGTATAATTTCTCACACAACACCCTATAATAGGACCCTTGAACTTTCTTTTGCCTATTAACTCACTCTCTCTCTCTCTCTCTATATATATATATATATGAGATGGGTTCAAGTTATACATTTTTTAAACCATTGAATTTAAGTAGATCCAACGGTCAAAAAAGACACTCATTAATGCTAATATTTTGATTAGGATCTCATTAATTATCTCTTATTTATTGCATTCCATACTTATCTCTAAACCTAAAAAAACACAAAAAAAGTATACATCTCTTTCTATTTTTTTTTCCACCGTTTCTCAAAAAAATTATTCCTCCACTGTACATCTCTCTGTCTCTCTATCTCTTTCTCCTCCACCGCTCTTCCATCTCCACGGCCAGGTCGCCAGCAGGAAAAAAAAAAAAAGAAGCCGCTGGTTTCACAACTGGTTATAACAAGGGAAAATTTAATAGTTAAGATAAAGGAAATGCGTTGGATAAACTTTCTCAAGAAAAAAAAATGTTCATCCTATTTAATTAGTATTTTTTTTTTTTTTTCATTTTTCTTTGTCAAACACCTCAATGGAAAATTCTTGATTTTGAAATATATGACATAGCTCAATATTGAACTATACTTATGAATGTCAAATTATATATTTGTTTATCTTTGTTTTTTAGGGTGAAGTGTGTGTATTGGTTTAATCATCAACGTAATTGCCTTCACAAAAAAAAAGAAAAAAAAAATCATCAACGTAATTCAAACTCCATTTGTGGCATGCCTAGTGAATTTTTTATGGGTTTTTAATACAAAAAAAATATATATATCTGTTGTAAAATAGCGGAAGCTCAAATTACCAATATTGATTGTGAAAATATTTTTAGGCTTGAGAAAGATCTCCAAACTAATAATAGGAACGAAGAAAATTAATCCAAAAGAAAATAGACACAAAACACCAAGATTTACGTGGTTCGGCAATAGCCTACATCCACGGGCGACGACGAACAAATTTCACTATAACAAATTTGGGATAATACAAATTGGTGTAAAAGTACTCTCACAAACCCAAATCCCAAATACACCCAAATAGCTCTCTCTCACAAATACAAACCAAAGAACCAAAGGTTCACAAATACCAAATACGAATACCAAATACCAAATACGAGTTGCACACAAACCAAAGAGAGAGCCACAAGTCAAATTCAAAAGTTGCAATGCACCAAGAGAGAGCAAATCACCAAACCGCAGAACCAAAACCAAGCGGCAACAAACCTCTCTCACTATTCCAAATTGCAACCCACAAATATCAAAGAACCAAACAAGAGAGAGCCTATTTTTCTCACACACACTCACATCTCTTTTTCTCTCTAATTTTCTGTAGCAGCACTATGCTTATATAAGAGACTTGAGTAGGCTAGAATATCCAAAACCAAGAAGGACTAGACTTCTTTTCCACACACAAAAGGAGAATCACTCCTATTCCAAAAAGAATTCCAAATCAAGTAGTAGATAAGAGTTCTAATAGAGCTTGATAACTTCAAATAACAGTAACCCAAAAGGAATAAAATTCCTTCCTTATCCAAATCCAACAAGGAGTCGAACTCCTAATTCAAGCCATATTCTACAAATCTCCACCTTGGCTTGAATTCCATCAAGCCTCACAAATGACATTTGCAGACCACCAAATACAAATCCTTAACAAGTCTCCAACTTGACAAGACATCTCCTAAATCACAAATGCAAAGCGCTCAATAAATTAGAGTTTTCAACAAACAAAGTGCAAATTATCCAGAATTACTTCCAAATACACCAATGAACACCAAATGCACCCAAAGATGGTGCCAAATCCAAATAAGAGTCCAAAACAAAGTGCATATCACCATAAAACGAAACTTCTCCATCGCCACCACCAAAGCCCCTACGAGCTAATTCAAATTGCAAATACCAAACAAGTCCAAGCAACACTTGAACTTGTGCAAAGGCTTAATCACCATGTCACCACCAAAAATAATATCCTTGGCCAAACACAAACGAATAGTGCCACAAGCTTGTCTATTAATCTTTTCCCAATCCTTGTCTGACATCCCTTCAGGTTTGTCTTCCAAAGTAATATCCAACTCTTGTTGGACCAAGACATCCACAACTTCGCATTTCCACATGCCAAAGTTATTCGTTCCATCAAATTTCTCTACTTCAAATTTGGCATTAGAAACCATCGTCCTAACCGCCAAAGGTTTTACAGAAGACTCTAACAAAGATTTTCCAGAAGAATCTGCCGAAGATTTTGTAGAGGAATCACCTAACATCTTTCTCCCTAATAATCAGATCCACGAACCAATCACCAAAATCTCCAAAGAGAACAAATCCAAACGCCTAGGTAGCGAACCTTGGCTCTGATACCAGTTTGTTGTAAAATAGCGGAAGCTCAAATTACCAATATTGATTGTGAAAATATTTTTAGGCTTGAGAAAGATCTCCAAACTAATAATAGGAACGAAGAAAATTAATCCAAAAGAAAATAGACACAAAACACCAAGATTTACGTGGTTCGGCAATAGCCTACATCCACGGGCGACGACGAACAAATTTCACTATAACAAATTTGGGATAATACAAATTGGTGTAAAGGTACTCTCACAAACCCAAATCCCAAATACACCCAAATAGCTCTCTCTCACAAATACAAACCAAAGAACCAAAGGTTCACAAATACCAAATACGAATACCAAATACCAAATACGAGTTGCACACAAACCAAAGAGAGAGCCACAAGTCAAATTCAAAAGTTGCAATGCACCAAGAGAGAGCAAATCACCAAACCGCAGAACCAAAACCAAGCGGCAACAAACCTCTCTCACTATTCCAAATTGCAACCCACAAATATCAAAGAACCAAACAAGAGAGAGCCTATTTTTCTCACACACACTCACATCTCTTTTTCTCTCTAATTTTCTGTAGCAGCACTATGCTTATATAAGAGACTTGAGTAGGCTAGAATATCCAAAACCAAGAAGGACTAGACTTCTTTTCCACACACAAAAGGAGAATCACTCCTATTCCAAAAAGAATTCCAAATCAAGTAGTAGATAAGAGTTCTAATAGAGCTTGATAACTTCAAATAACAGTAACCCAAAAGGAATAAAATTCCTTCCTTATCCAAATCCAACAAGGAGTCGAACTCCTAATTCAAGCCATATTCTACATATATCTTCATACCAAGATTCATCACAAGTACTGGTGATGATATTGAACTAGTGCTACTATGTTGATACAAATCCGTTTACAAATGCAGTAGCTGTAAAACAGTGTTAGCATATACATTATATAGTTAGCGAAAAAACGAAGTACCATTTGAAAAGATCTGCAATGTTGGACCATATGAAGAAAATGAGCAATGTGGTGATGGAGACGTGACAGAGAAGGGTAACGAAATTGTACTTGACAACTTAAAAAAATGGGAGACTAACCAGTTGTGCAACCAACGTCTTCTTCCTTTTCTTTTCTTTTTTTCTTTTTTTATGCTGGCGACCTGGCTGTGGAGGTGGAAGAGTGGTGGAGGAGAAAGAGATAGAGAGACAGAGAGACATGCATTGCAGGAATTTTTTTTTTGAGAAATGGTGGAAAAAAAAATTAGAGAGAGATGTATAATTTTTTGTGTTTTTTTTAGGTTTAGAAATAGGTATGAAATGCAATAAATAAGAGATAATTAATGAAATTCTAATCAAAATATTAGCATTAATGAGTATCTTTTTTTACCATTAGATCTACTTAAATCTAAAGATTTAGAAAATGTATAACTTTAAAGACCAAGTATAACTTGAACCTATCTATCTATATACACGTGCGTGTAAAGTTTTTATTTATGAAGTATAAAAAGAAAAAAAAAAAAAAAAGAGGTAAGATAAAAAGATTTGGGGTCAGGCCAAAGATTTGAGGCCAGACAAAAGACTCTAAACCAAACATAGCCTGATTAATAAAAAATTTAGGGCCTGATTGGTTATCAATCTCAAATTCATATTTTCACATTTTAAACAACATTACACATTTTTTTATTTATATATATTTTTCAAATTACAAATAATATTTCTCAAACTAATTTACCAAACACCTCCTTAAAATTCAAAAACAACACGCAGTGAGCTATATTCCACCTGCTAACCTAATTAATAAAAATTCAAAATTCGAAACACCAAGCAGTGAGCTGTATTCCACCACTTAGTAGGGACCACCTATCCACCCCAACTACCACTACGGTCAAATTGGCTGTTCGTTTTTTTGAGGAACCAGCCAAATTGGCTTTATATGCCATGATACCCCCACTAGCATTTGTTCCCTTCTTTATTAGAGCATCTACATCCACGTCCAGATTTTATATCTCATTTTATTTTACCATCTTAAAAAATTATTTTATCCATTATACCATACCATTTTACAATACATCCAATATCTCAAAACTCTATTTTCCTCTTCTACTCATTAAAATAATATATCTAAGTAATAAAATATTTTTTTCTTTTTTTTCTTTTTCCTCAATTTTCTCCCCCACACGCGTCCCTTCCAGAATCCTCAATTCCTTTACTTTTCACCTTCTTCCAACCTCCTCCTCTAATCCATCATCCATATCAACCTAACTCCTCCACACAACTCCTCCATCATCCATATCAACCCAGATCGGCGAAACAGAAAAGAAAAAAAGAAAAAAAAAACCATCATGCCTATCACAACGCCACAGCCACCACAACGTCGATCACATATACCAGCAAACCCAAAAAAAAAAAAAACCATTAACACCCACGCCGATCACAACGCCATAGCCAACACAGCTCCACCGATCTCCGCCATGCCACAGCCACCACAACGCCGATCACATATACCAACAAACCTAGAAAAAAAAAAAAAAAAAAGTAGCCACCACAGCTCCACCGATCTCGCCACCCACCGATCTCCACCACGCCACAGCCACCACAACGCTGATCACATATAACAGCAAACCCAAAAAAAAATAAAAAATAAAAAATAAAAATAAAAAACACCATTAACATCCACACCGATCACAACGCCACAACCACCACAGCTCTACCAATCTCGGCCATGCCAATCTCGCCACCAACCGGTCTCCACCACAGGGTCTTGGGGTCTAAAGTGAGCAGATGAGAAAGAAAGAAAGAAGAGAGAGGAGAGAGAAATTGTTGGTTAAAATGAGAGAGGAGAGAGAAATAAGAGTATTAAAAAAATATTTTTTTTATGTAATTTAGTTACAGTACCATCTTACATTTGAGATGGTACTGTAGCAATATCTCAAAATAAATTTGGCCTTTAGCATTTGGCCTTCCCATTGTTGAGCAGTTTTGGGGCTTAAATGTCAAATGTTCCTAACATTTGGCATATACAAACCCCACTGCTGATGCTCTTATTCTCTTTCTTTGGTTGTCATATGGCCCATTTTTCAAAGTAGCTAAGCGGTCTTTGATATGATGGGTCCCACACCGTTTGAAATATTGTAAATTTTGATTCCTTCTGTAGAAGCTCATGTTTATTATTATTTTTTTTAGGAAAGAAAAAGAAAAGCTTTTGGTAAGGAGTTTGGCGGAAGTTGGGCGAACAACTTTATGTCCTTATTGCCCTCCCCCATTAAAGAATTTTAGGGATTAAGATTCGGTGCAAAAATTACATTTGACGCAATTTTGATAAAGGGTTGAGATTGATAGTTATAAAAAGTAATTTTCAATCTCAACCATTGTTTAAAAAGTTAAGAAAAAAAAATTAGAGTAGAGTAAAAAGTAAAACTTAAAAATGTAAAAAGTAAAATTGTTTTGTGAGACATGATAGAGTGAATTGCAGGGTATTGCACCAGATCCTAATCCGAATTTTGGATCTCTGCTTCTTCCAGTGACACCTATCTTCTTCCTACCTCGCCACACCACGTGAGTGTTTGGATTGGGCGTCTGCGTCTTTTAGTGTGCGTTTTTAGATTTTTTTTTTTCCCTGCACATGAACAGTACAATCACATGGATGTACTATGCAGGGGACAATTTTTTACTGTAGCAGTACTGTTCATGTGCTGTAGCGTCACTGTTTATGCATTTAAAAATATTAAAAATGGGTCCCACAATACTATTCACACATTTTAAAATTATTTTGCTACAGTGTTTTCAGTTTTCAGTTTTAGCAACAATAAGTTCAATCCAAACGGACCCTACGTGTCTTTTGTCACTTCTCACCCGTAGGATTAATGAGCCATCCCAACCACAAATTGATCTAACGGTCTATACACACTTTCAATAACTTGTACTATGTGTGTTGGGAAAAAAATTATTTTTCCCAACTTATTTTATCATGCAGCTTATTTTTGCTACTATTCATAGGTCGTACAATACTATTTCAGCTAACTTTTACCTTTATCTATAGTACTTTCAGCAAAAAGTTTTCAATTTTACTAAAATAAGCAAATCTCAAACGGACACTACATGATAAGCCGATTTGATTCTCCAAAATACCCTTTTTATTATCTCTTTCCTATATATTAAAAGGATTCATAAAGTTAGTTATGCCTTCAAAAAATTTCAAAAATATCCATAATCTAATTAAATAATCCTTATTCTTAAAAAAATAAAAAAAATAGGGTCAAAATTGTAATCTAACAAAATTAAAAAAAAAAAAATACTAGAGAAACTATTTTCCTAAAAATTAACGCACTTTCTATCTAAACATATCTCACGTACTTTTGATACATTTTTTCCTAAAAACTAATACACACTAAACCCAACAATTTACTTCATTTCAAATTCTAAATTTTAGTTCAATAAAAATCATTTCCTGCGTAACCTCATTAACAATAGATATATTCAAATCGAAAAATTATATTAAACTCAAAATAATAAAGCTCTTTGCTAAGAAAGATGGAGGGGCTAATTAGAATCTAACTATGAGAGAGTATTTTGGGTGGTTAGAACTCGAAGGATACTATAAGAGCTTTAGAAAAGATAGATCACAACGATGTTACAAATTTTACTAATACAATATTGTATAAATTAATGTGTTACTAATTATAATAAATAATAAATTATTCTAAGAATTTATTAATAGACAAAGTTTAGTTACAAAATTAGTTGTACATTTAGACTACAACTTTACTCAATATCTTTTTATTGGAGGTGAATTTTGACAAATTTATTATTGGATTACATTTTCCTCTTATACTCTCTATGCTTGCAAAATTTCTAGAAAATTAAAGATCAATAATTATATCATCAATAAATTGTTTATTTTACAAGTTTTTGTAATTTAAAATTATGCATAAAATATAAGCTTATAAATTATATAGAAAAATAGTATCCAATTAACACAAAATTTGACATGTGTATGAAGAATGTAAAGAACATGCAATTCAATGGTTAGATTTTCATAATATTTAGTAATATATATTTTATTGAGTAAGGTTATACCCTTAGGCTACAACCAATTTTGTAGCTAAACTTTGTCATTCATTAATAAAATTGTTAAAATTCACAAATTACTTGGCACATCAATTTGCAAACATTTGTAGATAAAAATCGAAGTTAATTTAGCATTTTTCTTTAAGAAGAGTTGAATTTAGCAACATAAATAGTAAATAATTATAGGTAAAGTTGGTACAAGTTATGGGTGAAAGTTAGTAAGACTCACAAGATATAGCCGATGTGCTGGGAGGAGAAAGGATAGGTGTGGGTAGGGTGGGGAGGTTTCTACTTTTTTTTTTTTTTTTTTTTTTGGTGGAATAAAACTCATCAACCCTACACCGCGTGACAATAAGGGTAATACAATATGTACCACCAAGGCTTTGCTGGGACTATTGCTCCAACTACTTACCTTTTTTTTTTTTTTTTTTGAGAAGCAACTACTTACCAAGTGAAACAATTTGAATACTCCTACCCTTAAGTCACACCCCACGGTGGTGGGGAGTTTGTCATTTGGGGGAGCAATTTCTTTTAAAATTCCATTAACCTCCCCTAAAGTTTGGGCAAATACCACTCAGGTCCAAAACATTTCAAAATTAACCAATTAGGTCCCTAAAAGACAACTTAATCCCTAACACCCTTAACATTGTAACCCCTCTATCATTTTTTTTTTTGTCACTTAGACTTGTCTCTTGTCTCTCATCCCACTCATTCTCTCTTAGATCTCCCTTCTCTATCTTCTCTTTCTTGCCCCTTTGTTTCTCTCTTTCTTCCCCCTCTCTCTCTCTAACCGAACCCACTCTCTCTCAAGGGTGTTCATCATTTGAACCGTTGGGTACCACTGAATTATTGTAGACAATTTTCCTTTGACTAGTATCGATCAAGATCGCCTGAGGTTGATTTTCAAACATATATAGTGGTGGTTTCATCTAAATGTTTGTCAGTGCTTCGATCTTTGATAGGAAAAAGAGAATACCAACCACACAAGCATGTAAAGATCCAATATTATGAACCAAATCAGAGCCAACACAAACCAAATCTGGGTTAAAAATCGTTAGATTTGGGTTTAAATTGAAGCCAACTTGAAATAGATCTAGGCAAATCTTGGTTCGAAAGCCTTTATATTTGGGTTCAAATCAACGAAATCGACCGGAGCCACTTCTGATATGGGTGGATTTGCAGTGGAGGGTGGTTGTGGCTTCTGATGTGGTAGTAGGTTTGGTATGATTTTTTTGGATTTGAGTTTTGTTGTAAGATTTGGGTTTTGTTGTGGGTTTGGCTAGGATTTTTTTTGAATTTTTTGGATTTGAGTTTTATTGTTGTGGGTTTGGCTAGGGATTTTTTTTTTTTATTAATATAATTTTTTGGATTTGAGTTTTGTGGTAAGATTTGAGTTTTGTTGTTATGGCTTTGGCTGGGATTGGGTATGGGTATAACTGGAGCAGATTTAAGGTTAGAGAGAGAGATATAAGTGATGAGTGGTCTAAAGAGGGAGAGGAACGAGAGAGAAGAGACTAGAGCGAGTTAGAGAATGAGTAGAATGAGAGAAAAGAGACAAGTCTGAGTGAGGGAAAAAAATGACAAAGGGGTTACGATGTTAAGGGTGTTAGGGATTAAGTTGTCTTTTAGGGACTTAATTGGTTAATTTTGAAATGTTTTAGACTTGAGTGGTATTTGCCCAAACTTTAGGGGAGGTTAATGGAATTTACCCTTTTTTTTTACATTCATTTGTGTGTTGCCTGTGAAAGGAAAGCAGAGAGAAAGAGAGTGAGACGAGTAGTTTGTGTGTTGTCATGTCAAGTCGATTTTAGTGGGACTTACATTTTTCACAATATTTGCCACAATCCCACCAAATACGGCTGCTTGAATTCTAAAAACTGCTTTGAAGAGTTCTCTAAATACATTCTTTAAATCCAAAAATTATATATCTTGTACCCAACATATTTGCTGGGTACAAATATACCTTCTTAAAAAAATGTTCAAATACCATTGTTTTTTAAAATATTTTGCAATCTACTATTTTTTTTTAAATATGTAGGAATTTACCACTAATTTGGAACTCGAGTTTGAAGAACACGAGTTTTCCATGGTACTTGAGTTTCATGGAAAAAATTTGATGTAACTTGTGTACCATGAAAAATAGCACAACAAATTTGATGGCTATTTTTTCAAAAAACTCAAGTTTCTGGAATTCTGAGCCATTTGGTAATGTTGTTCTAATAATATTGTTTGTATTTTTTGGAAATACATGTGGGTGAAAAAGTGTGTGAAAATGCATATAATGTTGTTAAAAACCTGGAAACATATGTTTAAATACATATACCAAACGGGCCCATATTTTTTCAAAGTACTTGAGTTTTTGAAACTTAAGTTTCACAAACTCGAGTCTATAAAAATGATAAATTATTAAATATTTCCTAAATAGTGGTAAATTGATACATGAAGGCCATTTGGTAACGTTGTTCTAGTAACGTTGTTTGTATTTTTTGAAAATATGTATGAGTAAAAAATTGTGTAAAAATACATATAATATTATTTAAAAACTGAAAAATGTTACTTAAAATACCATATCAAACAGCCCATATTTTTTCAAACATTGAAACATGCCATTTTGACCCTAAAAAATGGGTAATTCTTACGTACTCTTAAAGCAATACTCCCCCCCCCTCACATTAAAAAATAGGCCCAATAATAAAAACATTGATCCCGAAGCGCCTAAGTTATTTCTCTCATATATATCCCAACAAAATTTTTCCGGTCAAAAGTGAGATCCGCATTTACACGGTATCAAAAAGTCAACCGCATAAAAAGTCAACGGCATTAAAATGTTTATGACAGTAGGTAAAAAGTTATCATGCGTCTGGCGCGTGAGGTACGTGGCAATTCCCTATTGGCATCTGAAGCGTCGCTGACAGAATATATATATATAAAAACTACGCCTTCACAATCTTCGATTTAGGTTTTTCAGCTTACTTTTCCTTGTCCGCAACCTTATTAATTTTTTGCAGATCACTGGACGCGTTCACGCTTCTCACGCCTTCACCTATATACACAAAATGCTAGGGCGCTTATTCATGCCATTCTCGGTGGCAGAGTGGTTCATATTCAAAGGTATCTTTTTCTTTTCTCTGGGTTTGTTGTTTGGTGCGGAGAAGGCGAGAGAGGAAAGGATTATCTGTTCCTTCTCTATAAGTTCACCCACTAGCTCCTCATCCAATACAGGGTTAATTTAATTTAATTGATTATTTAAATCTCCAGCTGATTGCTAGGGAAAGTTAAGCAAATAAAAAACAACCTATTTCAAAAATAGGTTACAGATCATCTGGATCTGGAGGATTGCCACCGAACTACATGTGCTAATATCTAATGTTTTTTTTTTTTTGTTACATCTTTACGGTTTTTGATTAGATCTATGGTATTTATGTGGATGCTTCTGAAATCTGGGCGTTCTCGCGTTTTAATTTTGCTTGAATGTGTATATGTATGGTCAAGTATTTTATTTGGTTAATCTTTTTTGTTTTGATTCCCAAATACCCATCCTTTTGTTGTCCATGATGCTTTCCATTTGAGATTTGAAGAAAAGAAAGAAGATGAATATGAGTGCTACAGCTTATTGAGAGGGTTTAGCAAAATGAGAAGTATTTATCTGGGTTTTTTTGTTCAAGTTTGATGGGGGTATTTGTGGTAAATCGTACTTTAAAAATGCGTTACACTTCTTAATGGTGTTTTCAAATTTGCTGGAGGTACGTTTGTAAGTTTGTTTTGAAATCTGTTTTGTAATGGCAAACGTTAGAACATGCATAGCCCAATGGTTAGAAACACATTATTTTTCTAAAAATGCGGAGCCAAACGAACCCTAATTATAACTTTATATATACTATATATTTATTTATTTTAAAAAGGATATCAAGAAAATGGACTCCCAGACATTTTATCATTCTCACTCTTTTTTTTTAATCATTTTTTATTTTTTATTTTTATCACTCTCACTCTTTTGGGTGGACATTTACTCTTTTTTTATCTAAAAGAGTAGATGAATAACTTTTTATTTAAATTGGACTAACTGTTGTTGATTTTTTTTTTTTTTTTAAATTTTTTTATAAAATGTTTTTGTTTTTGGTATTGGACTCATGGCCCTTCTTGGGAAATTCAATTTTTTCAACATTCTTTAATTAAATTCAAATTTATCTTTCTCACTACGCTATAACTTAGGTCCCATATTTTAAATTTAGAAAAAAAGCACCAAATCCCTTCACATCTATTAATTTTTTATTTTTTTATTTTTCATTCTCTTGACTCTTTTAAAATTTCAACTTTTAAGTTTTTGCTATGAAATTAAAATTTAAATAATTACATGAATAGAAAAAGAAAGCTGAATTTTAAATAATTTATTAAAAGTAGTCAAGAAAATAAGGTGATATTCCACTTTCTAAGTATGTGGCTATACTTTATAGTTTATATTGATTTATTTGTGAGTAATCGAATTTCATGTTTAAATTAGTTTTTATTAACAATGAATTAATTATTATTTTTCTATTAATATAAAAAAATGTCGATGGAAACTACCTAAGAGCATTGCCCCAAATTGCCATTTTATAGTAGCAAACCATAAAAAGTGGGCATTATTTGGGTAAAATTTTTTACAACCTAGCTAGAGTAATGTTTTACTTGTAAAATGTTACAGTAGCAAGTTGTTCTAATTTTCTTTTTAAAAATTTAATTTTTTAATCTCTCTCTCTCTCTCTCTCTCTCTCTCTCTCCACCACCACCATCGCGAGTGGTGGTTGTTCTTTCCAACCATGAAAGTCTTTGCCTCTCTCTTCATTCTAGTGTCGAAAGGCCTCTTGGCGGTGCGATGCTCACGAACTTGGGTGGAGGTCTATCTTACCGTGGCGTTGATCTTATCATGGCTATGGTGGTGACTATATGCCGTGTTTGTGGGTGTTTGGTGCTGACGAAATTTGTGGTGGTAATGGGTCCTAATCTTGCCCACACCAAAAGCCTTATACTAAAAAAACAATTGATGTCTTGATCTTACTTGCACCAAAAACTAATTGGTGTCATTATTATAGAGCATGCACAATGCTAAAATTAGTCAGCAGCAAGATTAGAAATTGGCTTCTTTAGGCTGATATGCATGTCCAGAGTCTTAACCATTAGGCCACAAGCCTTGCATCGCTAAGATATGGAAAATGATTAGATATAAACACAAATTTTGAATTAAATTTAATAAAAAATTAATAACACATCATGATTTAACCTTGATTGACCTTAAAACGGGTTTGGTTTTCAAAAAAACCATGGGATTCAGCATATCATGTATCAAGTACATGTGAAATTCTACATTTCCATATCATGTTTCAGTGTCACATCAAGCTCTACTGTCATTAATTATTTGTTAATATTACACAATATAATAAATTTTTTCTTGAAAGTTTTACGTGGATTACCGTTCAAGATTATAGTGTGCGTTTGAGAGCTGATATCAATGGATTATTGATTTTTTGGCCGTACTATTTGTGTGTCTCACATAACTGTTTTCAGCTGGTTTTTTCCTTTTGTTTTACAGATGCATGCGTTTAGCTTATTTTCAACTGTACTATTACTTTTGATGGTCCCTCATGCAGAAGGCTTCGGCAAAAAGTCATTTGTCTCTACAAAAGGTAATATTCAATATGTTTTGCTTATTTTTTAACTTTTTGTAAAGTATTTTCAGTTAAACAAAAAAAAAAAAACTTATTTTATTTAGCATTTAGCTTTTACCTACAAAACTTTCAACAAGGCAAAAAAAAATGTAATAAGCTGACTCTTAATATTACGTATCCTATACATAAACACATGTATATAAGTTTGAATTAAAAAGAAAATTTAAAATTGTATACTTATTTTTTGATGACTTTGACAGTTGGACTCATGATGCATAAATTCATTCCCAAAAGGTAATCCATGGGAACTCCTGGTAGGGATTAAACCTCGGATGATTGGGTCTATCGTTCATCCCAAACCTCCAACCACTAGTTTGCAGCTCATATTCTATATGATAAATGTCGGGTCCTAAAAGCTGTGATTTTGCCAAAGTGGCAATCTTCTATATTCAATAAGTTCAATAAGTTGCCACACATTATTTTTAGTAAATTAGTTTGTCTTTTTTGATCTTATCAATTTTTTTTTTGATTGAATTGTTCTTATCAACTTTTAGTTACAGTTTTTGTGAGAAATTACAGAGTTAGTGTGAGATTTTCAGATCAGGAAAGACATTTAGACCTTAGAGATGAGGTCAGAGTATTAGCATCCGAGGTTATATATGTATTCAGTCTTGGACTAAATAGCAAGATTTGGGATTTGGGTATATTTTCAATCTAAGGAACAATGCAAATGCAGTGTTATATCCTTAGTTTGATTTATTATCTTCACTTAATTAAAAAAAAAAATTTATGAGAAAATGAAGGAATAAAAAAGTATAGTGAGGTAGATTTTTTTTTCTTGGGGTCCCCTCTTTTATGTCCTAGGTTTCATTTGAATTTTTACTTTCATTGGTGAGAAAAAAAAAATAATTTAAATATATACACTCACATATGTGATCTTTTAGTGACTCTTGTTAAAATTTCACTTAACTTTCTGTTTGAATTTTTATTTTGATAGGTTCTATTTGGACGCTGTATCCAGCTTTGCACGCAATTTCTCTTACCTTATTCTTAACTTGGTTAGAAAACTTCCACTCTCAAAGGCATTCAATTTTCATGTAAGTCTCTTTACTTAATTCGGCTTTTAATATTTTAATTTTTTTTTGCCTCATTTGCCATATATTTGTTACCCATATATGATTAGTTACCCCATTAATTTCTTTTTTTGTATTTCTTAAAATATTAATTCTTATTATCATGTAATCACCATACCAGTGAACTAATATTGCCTTAGTTTGTGTAATATTTCCTTACTCTTCATGTGGAATGTTTTGTCATGTTAGAATCTGTTTTTGATGTTTTATGGATTTTAATTTAATGCATTATATATTCTAGATAAAATATTAATTAATAAATTGTATAAAAAATTGAGTGTGGTGTCGGTGGTTGAGGGGGGGGGGGGGGTACAGTGAAGTTGACAAACCACTCCTTTGCCCTTTCCACTGAATGACTTTTACTTTTCTTCTTTATTTTAATTTCTACCGTCTTTGTGCACGAGTATTCTTTTTTATTCATCCAATAAAAGAATTATATGCCAGGTTACAACAACTAATTGATGGAGGTAAATGTTTAAGATTGTTCTTTTAAATGTTCCTTATTTAATGGATGTACTCTATGGGCATGAAGAGTTGTGAATTATTTTTTTGACCGCAGAAAAGACTATTGATTCATAAAATGTTTAAGATTGTTCTTTTCATTTTTCTCTTGGATTTCAAAGATCTTAAAGCATTCACAGCAGTAAAGGCAAAATTTTAACTATTTAGCTACACAAAAAGTCACTTTATCTATTTTACTTACACACATGCTGCAATATAAACATCACAATAAAATAATATAATTACTGCAATAAAATAATATATCTCACTACTCAAAAAAACATCTACAGCACCCACCTCTACCATCAGCTATAGCCACAGCCACCACCACCACCACCACAACCACCACTTTACTTTGGCAACCACAACCACCACTTTACTTTGGCAACCACAACACAACATAGAAAAAAAAAAAAAAAACAAAACCACAACCACAATCACAACCCCATCGCCACTGATCACCACAAACCACCAACCATGACAACCACAACCACAACCACAACCCATTGTCACAACCACAACTACAATCATAAACCACAAAACTCATAGCCAAAATCCACAAAACCCACTGCCAAAGCCAAAATCATCTACCACCACCAGAGGCGGAGCCAAGGGGGGGCGAGAGGGGGCAAGTGCCCCCCCTGACTCCTCCAAAAATAGTCCATATGTACTACTATTAGGAATTTTTTAAAATGCTTTACCCTCCTTGATGCAGAAATTAAACACAAATCAGGAAAAAAACTTCCTGGCCCTGCTGAAATAAAGGGAAAATGACAAGATGCCCAATAAGTCAATGACACCGTGTAAGGAAAAAAATAGGAAACAGGAAAAAAGTTTCCTGGCACAAGCAAAAATAAATGGAAGAATTTCCCTTAGGCACAATAACACACACCAAGAGCTTTGACTTGTTAGCTGTTAGTTTTTAATTATCATGCACTTAAGCTTAGCATAATAATAATGCATTTAGTGTCTTTCTTATGACATTTCAATTGATAGTCCTATATTTTACACAATTTTTTTTTGTCTACAATTACTTGACATTTCAGTTTAAAATTGTGGGCTTATGCTATGAGCAAAATTTTTAATTATTTTGAAAAATAAATAGAAAGTCAAATTTTTCCTATAGTTTCAAAAACAATCAAGAAAAAATAGTGAGATGTGTATACAATTTTGCAAGTAAATTGCTATATTTTTAATATTTTTCAAATTAATTTATTTCCGCATTTTTTTTTTGGAAAGCCCAATCAAACTTCATTCATTAATTTAGAAAAGAAGAGCCAAACAACAAAGCATCTCGAGCTGGTGGTGGCGATTCTATAGTATTAACTTAAATGTCTAACTATAGTTTACGTATAATTAGTTTTTGTATGAAACTTATAGTTGTTATTATTATTATTTTTTTTTTGTTAATATAGATTTTTTTTTTGTTTTTTTTTTAACATTGACTTCTAATCTTGCCCCCCCTGAATTGAAAACCTAGCTCCGCCACTGACCACCACCACAACCAAAATCCACAAACTCACTGTCAAAATCATCTACCACCACTACCATAGCCAAAATCAACCACCACCACCACCATCATTTGTGGAAATCAACCACAAAAACAAAATCAACCAAAATCAACCGACCGCATCCGTGGAATTCTCGACGAAACCGTCGGCGAAGGCACCCATTTCCTTATCCCATGGCTCCAAAAGCCTTTCATCTTTGACATTCGCACGAAGCCCCCACTCTTTCTCCTCCGTCTCCAGCACCAAGGACCTCCAGATGGCCAACCTAACCCTCCGCGTCCTCTCGCGCCCTGAGGTCACGCGCCTCCCTCAGATCGTCCAAGCCCTAGGTCTCGAGTACAACGAGAAGGTCCTCCCTTCGATCGGTAACGAGGTCTTGAAGGCCGTCGTGGCTCAATTCAACGCCGATCAGCTCCTCACTGAGCGCTTGCAGGTCTCGGCGCTCAAGCAAAAGCAGGTGGCGTAGCAAGAGGCGAAGAGGTCGAAGTTTGTGGTGGCGAAGGTGGAGCAAGAGAGGCGCGCCGCCATCATTAGGGCTGAGGGAGAGAGCGAGTCGACGAAGATGATATCAGGGGCTACTGGGAAAGCTGGAACGGGACTTATTGAGCTTAGGAAGATTGAGGCCATGAGAGAGTTTTGAGAGATGATGTTTAGATGTTGTGACTGAGAGAGAGAGAGCACGGAGTGACAGAGAGAGAGAGAATTAGTTTTTGTTATTTTAATCGGGCGGGAGTAAAATATTATTATTTTTGTTTAGCTCTCAGCTACAGTGCACATCTATAGATAGATGTGCACTGTAGCAATTCAGCTAAAATTTTTAGCTATTGCTCCACTGCTGTAAGGGTGTTTTTTGTGTTTGTGGAGCTAAATTTTAGCAATATAGCATTATAGTTACACTGCTGTGAATGCTCTTAGGAGCCCGATGAGTTTACACAAGAAAGTAATGCGTTGTTATATTTTTTTGTAAATCGGCAAATGTCATTGATTAGAAACAAGGTACAAGTACAACAAAAACACTAACCGAGAGACTGAAACTTACTGAAAAAGAAACCCAAATCAGCTAACCAATTGTTAGATTCTCTAAAAAAGAAAAAACACAACATAGACTAGGAACCTCTGAGATTTAAGGCTGGCTCTGAGTCTCTGACTAAATTTACCCGCAATTCACTGTGGAGGGGAACGGAACAGCTGGACAAGACGCTGGCACTTGTGGCAGGTCAAACTGACCACTGCAAGCCTCCCGCTTATCGTTCGTAGTACACCTCTTCAGTTTCTTTTCTTTGTCTGTACAGAACACTATCTCCTTCAATTGGGGGTATCGTCTACCATTTACTTTATTGCATCGAAGGCTTGGGTTGAATGTTCTGCCGGCAATAGTAACAGAATCGAAATCTTTAACTTGATATCTGTTACCCATTTCAAGGGCTTTCCCTATCAGGGGAAAAAAAATTTCAAGTTAGCGTTTTTCAATTGTAAATAGGGAATTACAAAAACTTAGGAAAAAAAGTGTATCTTAAGTATATAGAACCTGAGCTTAAGCGCATTGTCATCACGTCTCCAATTTCTTTCGCAATAGCAAGAGCTGTTCGAAAGTATATTACTTGATTGCTAAATTCTAGAGAGCAACAGCCGTGCTTTGCATATTCACCTACCCAAAAATTTTCTGGGTAATTTGGGCTTTTTAGGTTTGGCCAGTATTTTTTCATCTCTCTCCGAAGACTATCTGTTATCTGAAAAAAAATTGGACAACATTAACGAACAACAAACTATAAAAATGGTGAAAGTTTGCCTCTGGGCTATTTAACACTGCAGGATACAAAAATAAGAAAAGAAAGGGTCAACAGGTAAATCAGACCTAGACACCACTAGTCAATAAAGTGGATCAACCACTCCAGAGGAGTAGGCCCAGCAAGGAAATGAAAACCAATTAACACATTCATCAAGCAATGGAAACTCGTTTGTTGCGGAGAAATTATGAGGAATGATTCAATTATTTTTGTTTCATTTATTTGCTCTTGCTTTCTCGTGAACCAAACAAAAGGGGATTATTTTGCTTCCTACAGTTTGATCCTGCGTGGTTGTGTTCTCTCTCAGACCTGATATGGTTTAATGTAAAATACCCAAATAACCCCATAGACTCAGGATCAAACAATTTCTCACTAACCCAAACGAACCACACAAAAAAGAAAAAGAAAAATAGACAGTCCTGACTTGGTGGCTGCTGGGTGTAAATCACTTTGTAACACAATCAGAGGGGAAAGGGAAAAAGAAAAGAAAGAGAAAAGGGACTGAAAAGTGTGAGATCTTGATGCCTCATATCTGACCAAGAAAAAACAATGGTTTTTCAGAATAGTGGAGAGGAGTTTGGTGGGCTAAAGTGTAAGCCATTTTCACAAATACTCTTTCAAGATTTGATCTTCGTTTTTACATGCTTTTAGTAGCCAACCTCAGCAAGGAAAGTGAACATACCTGTGGGGAGAGCTTGATGTGGGCGTCTTTTGCATTGCAATTAACAGGGTATGAATTTTTATTAAGCCATAAGCCATGCACTGTGAACTTGTCAGGGATACGATAACGATAATCACAGTTACTCATCTCTGTGTTACAGAATGAGGGTGGCCATTGAAGGACCAACAGAAGCTCATCGTATTGCACTGTTTGGCTGCTACAGCTGTACGTATCAGCCGTACTTGCCGTTGAAAACGCCAAAACCAACAATAAAAGATGAAAGATAGTCATTTTTGTGCTCCAATCCAAGTGTGACACTACACAATGCTGCTGTGTTAGGCTCTGGCTCTGGTGTGTTTATAAAGAGACCATTGTGAGTTCTTCACGTGGTAGAGAATGTACTAATGTACTAATATAATATGGTGGTGGAGGACAGGTAAATTAATATATTTTACTTATATGGATTATGTTATTTAGTAAAATATAATTTTTTTTATAAGTAAAATATACTGATATAATATATATCAGTCTATTTTACTTATCAAAAAAATTATATTTTACTAAATAACATAATCCATATAATTTTACAAAATTATATTTTGCTTATAATGAAATTTTGAAAGATTAATAAATAAAAAAGGGATTCAACTTGCTCGTATTTATTATTATAATTTTATGTTTGCCTTTATCGCCAGCTGGTTTTTGGCACATTTTAAAACAGAGTCAAAGTACTCCGTGTATTCTGGCTTTAGAACTTTTGCCCTTTGCCAAGGCAAGGAAATGTCCCTGCCCAGTTATTGGCTCAATACGCTTTTAATGTTGTGGATTTTGTTGTCAAGTGTCCTAATCAAAGGGAGCACGCATGTGCTCATGATGTACCTTCTTTTCCGAATTCTGAATAAAATATTAGTTAAAAAAAAAAAAAAAAAAAGCTTGTGCTTTTGAAATTTCGCTGAAGTTGCTTATACAACATGTGTCACACGAGAAAGTTGTCACACGAGAAAGTTGTTGTCACACCTAGTGATATCACCATATTATCATTCCCATTTGAAATATCACCAACCTTCTTTAACACTGTATTTGGTTGGATGGATTTTAGGGAGGATGGAAAATGTAAGAAGGAAAATGGGGTGGAAAGCTGATTTTTCTCTTGTTTGACAATAGAGTGAAAATAGAGAGAATGGAAAACCCTCTCTCGGGCCCACAAATATTTTCCTCCCAAATCGGAAGGAAAAGCAAGGGGGAGAAAACTGCAGTGAAGCAATGTTACCGTAATACCCTCCCACCAACCATCATTGAAGACCTTCACCGACCCCACTGAAGACTTTTGCCCCAAATCCTTATTACGTTTTTCTCATCTTCTCATCTTTTCCTTCAGCACACCGTCCACTGTTCCAGGTTCTCCTCTCTTTTTCTTTTTTTTTTCTTTTTTGTTTTTCTCATCTTCTCATCTTTTCCTTCAGCACACCGTCCACTGTTCCAGGTTCTCCTCTCTTTTCTTTTTTTTTTTTTTTCTTTTTTTTTCCTTCTTCTTCTTCTTTTTTCAACGTGATCTGTTGTTTCTTGTCCTCATATTATACTCCTCATTTTCTTGTTGATTTTTTGGTTTCATATGACATTCAATTTTTTTTTTGTTTCATTCGTTTCACTACCATGTACTCATTAGGTTTCGTTTTTTTTTTCTCCAGCCAAGGGTTCTTTTGATTTCCTCTCCAGCCGAGACAGGTATGATCTTCTCCATTTTTTTTGCTATTTGATTTTTTTTTTATTCCGTTCTTCCCAGATTTCTTATTTCTTGCAAACCCATTTGGGATTATTGAATCTATGCATATAAAGAATCTGTGTATTGTTTGTTTGTTTTCTTCTACTTCGGACTTCGGTGCCTCTCACTCTCACTCACTGCCTCCTCTGCTGAGAGCCTTCTCTGTGCTCTGCTTCGGACTTCAGTAGTAGCTGTATTTTGATTTGCTAACTTTTGTGGAATTAGCAATATTTGATGAATTTGTATTTCGGTTAAGACACTAGAAGATAATGTAATATTTTAACTTGTACTATGCTATGGATGAATGAAATTAATATCATTTTGCTCCAAAGTTTTGTACTTCTTCTTGGTTCAGATCTACCTTTTGTTTGATTTTCTTTAATGGGTCAGTTTCATTTTTTGTTTTAGTTGCTGAATTGGTTAGTGAGAAAGTGTGAGGAAAATGTGAAGTGTAGGAGAATTATGGGTTTCATAAGTTTTGTCATCAGGTTCAGTTGTGCGGACCATTTTAGTTGCAAAACATGTTACAGCTTTGTGTTCTGTGTCTTTGGCTGAATTGGAGTTGCATTTGTTGTTTATTTTGAGTTGTGAGAGTGTGTGATGTCTAAATTGAAGCTACATTGGTGGATAAGGTTGTCAATTTCATATTTTTTTGAAGGGTGCTTGAGGTAAAATACAGACAGATAATGTGTAATGTGTTTTTTTTTAACTTACGGTATAGTTTTCTATTCCTTTGGGATCCTTTGTTCCCATTGTGTAATGCATGAGATGAGACAAATCTTTTATTTCCCATCCTTTGTTCCCATTTCAAGCTTTATTTCAGTGACCATCTTTTCCTGTCATGTTGTGATCAATTAAATAGTTGGCATTTGTATATTTTGTATTCTAGTGTTTTATCTTGCCGAACGAGCCCTGTTAAGGGGATACAAAAAAAATAGCATATCACATAGAGTGAGAGTAAATGAAATAAAAGGGAGTCCTCAATGGGCAATGGCAGCATCATTTAACCTATGACTTGTTCCATTAATTAATGACCATGGCTTCATTTTATGACATGCCTATCCTTTGAACAATAACTGTTATGATACTTCTGAAGGCTCTAGTGCATTTTGTGCTCCACTGTACATATGATACATTTGATTGGTGTAAAAAATCCAGAGGAGAAATTTACTCTTGAATTATTGGGAGCATAGTCTTACCTATATGTTACTATATAACATATCTATTGAAGGTTCGTTCTTTTCGCATTATGGGAAAGGACATATTTTTATAACAACTTTTATTTTATTTGTATTTTGTTAGTTGAATTAAATATGTTGATTTAGGCATTCCATATAAACAACCAATTGAATGCCTTTTCCAAAGAAAGCCAAAAATCATTGTTCTTGAATGAGCAACCGAAAAGAATTTTGGTTTATGTATTGTTCCTAAGCATGAAGCATCTCTTGTAAAATATGAGCAACACCAAACATCTCTAGAGCCCGAACCTGCATTTCTCCAACTCGCTATGCCCATTGCTTAGCCCTTTCTCTCTAACGGCTATTGCATAACAAGTGTAGAATGCCCTTTGAAATTTCCAAGGAATTTCTTTGCTATATTTTTTAATAATGGTAAAAATTCAGGCTTATAACCAATATATCATCAAAATCTTTTGCCCACAAAAGTTTGCTGAATTGATTTGTTTGCTGACCACGTTTTTTAGGGCTGAATGTAGTGTAAAGTTGCTAACCACCTTTTTACCGGTTATAAAATCCTTTAACTAATTAAATTTATATGTACACTATTGTAATTTTTACATTATAATAATAAAAATAATAAAATAAATTTATATATATGATGTGGTAAATTTTATATTATTTAATGAGTACAAATAAATCTATTTTTTTACATATTATGTACCAAGGGTATAATAGTCAATTTATATAAATTACATTTTCCATCCTTCCCTTTTTCTCTCCAACCAGACAAAAGAGTTTTCCACCCTCCTACTTTTCCACCCCTCCAACCAAATACATAAGAAGGAAAACTTAAATATTTTCCATCCTCTCACTTTCCATCCTCTCACAATTATCCATCCTCCCACTTTTCCACTCCTCCATCCAAACGGACCCTAAGAGATCAACAACAACAACAACAACAACAACCAGTTTTGCATCAAACTCAATCTCAATCACCCAAAGATTTAGCTTACAACTAGTTATGTCTTTTTCTAAATGAGAAATTGAATAGACCAACAACAGCTATTTCTGTGTCTCACAGTTATGGATGTGATGAATTGAATTGCTTTCTTTTTGGAAATGTTTTTTGGTATGACCAAAATCTGAAAGGGTCCACAGTGATACCCATCTCAAATATACGTATACCTAAATAGTAAATAGGAGAAAGAGACAATGGCCAAACAGAAAAGAAAGAGGCATGCGCATGTGCTAAAGTAGAGAATCTAATCAAGTTCTTTAGTGGGGACTGGGGAGCACGTAACGTACCTATCTCCTTTGATTTTTGAAAATTAGGGCCATAAACGGTATCCAAAGCCAACAACTGTAGCAGAATCGTCATTTGCCAAAGCATGAAAAAATCGTGTTCATATGCCAACAAGAAGAAAAGAAATAACACATCCTCAGATTTTCTAAGCTATTGAATTTGACAATTTGGTATATTCTCTTTTCCATCACGTAGACATGGCAAAACGGGTCAGAATTTTCTGACCGACCCGACCCAAAAATACTTGGCTCGAACCCAATTTTTTTTTACCTGAAGCAAAAATGAGTTGATCCGTGACCTGACCCGACCCAAACCTTTTTTTTAAAACTTTTTTTTTTGGGTAAAAAAAATAGTAAAATTAAGACAATATTGGCTTAATTGTTTATTGTAAATTTTAAGGAAACAATTGATACATTTACATAACTGTATGCAAATTAATTGAAAGATAAATGATTGAGCATTTTGTAATGAGTAAAGATTTTTAGATATCAAATAGTAAAGTACATGCCAAGATAATCTAGTTACAGTAGAATTAAAAATATAGATTTAAAATTGTAGACATGTGTGAGAAACATTTACAAGTGTTAAAATAGTGAAGCCAAAATATCAAATTAGCATAAATTATGAATGCTTAGACCTATTTTTTAACAATTTATGTCCAAAATAAATGGCTTTTCAAAATAAATTATGATATTTTCTAGAGTGTGTGTTGCTTAACAATGATATGATATTCATAAAAGAAACCATGTATAAATAAGTAAGAAATCAAACTTTAATGTATATCTCAAATTGAAATAGAGTGCTAACCACAATTGATAATAGCTTATAAAATTAATTTTCAAGATTGTAAATTTCTTATATGTTTTTATTCTTTATCAAATGAGTTATCCAATAAGTCATTTGTAATTTTGTTTTATATTTTGGAATGTTGATATTGTGTAGAAATAAAACTTGTGTATTTGTTTTACTTATCTTTGTGTTATTTTGTTTTAGATAGCAATGTTAGGATTTGTATAATTTTAAAATTATTGAATAAGTATTAATAAGTTTAACTGAGTCCATTCTTGATATAAGTACGTGGTGAATTTAAAATAATGCATTTTACATTAAGTAATTTATTGCATAACTTTCCAAATGATAAATACATGTTGTTTTCTTTATAAAAATAAAAAATTAAAAAAATTCATGTGAAAAATACGGGTCAACCTGACCCGATTGACCCGAACCTATTTTTAACCCACTTAAAATGAGCCGTTTTTGACCCGTGACCTGATTGACCCGACTTGCCCGTTTTGCCATGTCTACCACCATGTGCCTCATTCTGGGATTGTTTAGTTTGTTGTAGGAAGTAAAGCTTTAGTTATAAAAAATTTACTTGTAAAGCTTTTACACTAAAGAGTTTTAACTAAAAGGAAATTTAGTGGTTAGAGTATTTGGCAAATTATAGTGATATAATGCTTTAAAATTGTTATCCCATTAGATAATTAATTTAATAAATAATTTTTAGTTGTGAGAAATGACAAAATAGAACATAATAAAAGTAATCTGTAATTTCATTCTTGAACCCAATTAATTCAATTAGTAACCAATATATATATATATATATATATATATATTATTACAATAAAACTAGGATCACAAAATTATACGTAATTATTGACATAATTTCTTGTGATTGGTGCATTTAAAAGTAGTTTCAATGCCATTACAACATTTCACCTTTACAAATTGTGAAAAAAGTTATATCAAAAGTTGTTTCAACCCACCACCGCGCACCCTTGGTGCGGTGGTCACTCTATAAGTATAAATACTTGTGAGGTGTGGGGGGCAAGGGTCAGGGTTCAAGTCTCCAAGAGGAAGCTTCACAAACATATACACTTATATTAGATTAGAGTAGAAATTCTATTTTGTATAAATAAAAAAAAAGTTGTTCCAACTCTTATCTCTCATAAAAATAAGGATGAGTATTTATGCCAATTCATTATTATAATTAAAAACTAAACAATCCATGAAAATGTTTTAACTATAATATTTCCAACTAAAACTACCTTATGTTCCTAAAAATGCTTTAGAAATCATTTTCTGACAGTTAGCTGGTACAAAGAATCACACGTTTGTTTATTATATATTTTTATATAGATATTATATACAATATTTAATTAAATACTTTAAAATATTAATACGAAACAATTAAAATCAACCTTAACAAATAAACACAAGAATGCAATAGCAAATATATATAATTTGATCATTAGAAACATTTTACGGGTATTTATGTCATTTTATACTTTTTCAAGGTATTTTGATCATTTAGAGGTTTTATGGGGTATTGTCTTTTTAGAAAATTTGAGAATATCCCTTTTTTTCTTTATTTTTTTTTGTTGAAGATTTCAATAGTATTTTAAAGATTTTAAGGGTATTTTGATCATTTTAAAGAATTTTTTTGGGGACATTTCTATCATTTTTATGTTATGTTCTCTTGAGGTTGAAAATTGTTCAAGCGTAAAACATTTTCAACATCAAAGAGAATGTTTTTCCTAATCAGCAAAAAATGATTCAATTTTAACCAAGGTTTTCAATTGTCAAAATATTTTATATCAAAACAAATGGGACCTCAGTAACACATTACAAAACATGCCCTTTCATAATTACAGATCACTAACCATTCCTCAAAGTTTATTTATTTTTAACCATTCCTTAAACTTTTTGTATTTAAGTAAATGAGGTTCAACCCTTGTAATGTTTTATGTAAAATGGTTTTAGAGAATGTTGTAAATATATTATAACATAATTATTATAGAATTTTGTTAGTAATGAATTCATCTCAAAAGGCAACAACAAAAAAATTTGCCCGTAGGGGTTAGGCTAGCATGACAATGGTGGCTGCCCCTCAACTTCCTCTCTTTCTCCTTTTTACAAATGCTTTGTTAATATTAGGTCTTTTATTTTGGTAATAGTAATCAAATGCGTTACATTTAACAATCCACAACATTTGTGTCTCTCTATCTCTCTCTAGGGCCTTATTTGGTTAGTTATATTAGTCCTTAAAATTTTTTTTCTTTTGCTTTTGTTTTAAAAACTAAAACGGTGGGTATGCTAAAAGACACAAAGAAGAGAGAAAGGTGTGGTGAAATTTCAAGAAATTAATGAGATAACAGTAAAAATAAGTTAATGTGATCTTTTGGGTAATAGTTAAAAAAACTTAATGAGAAAATGTTAAATGCAAAATTAGAGTGCTACATGACATAACCTCATGCACTCCTACATAAAAGTATGTTGGTCACGAGCTTTGCATAAAAAAGTATAATTAAATTATGTTGGTCTCAAACTGAAACAATAAACTTGGTTTCTACAGGATTCCGATCTTCACTAATTACATCAATAAGAATTGAGTAAGCAAGAAAAGCTTGAAGAGGATTCATAGAAATGAACATTCAAATAAACATAGATTAGCTATAATAAGTAAAATAAGTACATATTGTTAGCCATAATATTTTTTTAAATTTTAAAAACTATATAAATTTAGGAACTAACAATAATTAAGTGAAGTAACATTTACAGTAAAAATATTATATTAAGATTCTGTTAGTACTTAGAAATGGAAATGGGTTGGTCACTTCAAGGGGACCTGGCCTCCATGGAAGATGAGAGAGAGAGAGAGAGAGAGAGAGAGAGAGAGAGAGAGAGAGAGCAATGTATTATTCAACAAGACAATGAATCTGTTTTGTTACATAGAGAAAAGAATGAGCAATGTATTATTCAACAAGACAATGAATCTGTTTTGTTACATAGTGCCTACCTTATACGCGTGGTGTAATCCTAACTAACTCCAATACAACTAACTCGCCCTCTTAACCACTCTTCACCTTATTAACTAGTGTGGTAACCCTTAACCCCAAAGTAACTAACAAATAACTACCTATTTGTTACAATCAATACAATCCACATGTACAATTACACTGCAATGGAATTATAGGTTCCTAACATTACCCCTCCTTTTCAAAGCACCTTACCCACAAGGTGAGGGAAGGAGAGTTGTAGTTGATGAAGGGATTCCCAGGTTGCATCATTAGGAGAAGCACCTGACCATTGCAGCAAGACTTCTGTGATGACCCTAGACCTCAAAGACTTAGTCCTTTTTTGCAGAATAGCCACAGGTTCAGTAAACACTTGACCAGATTCATCAACAAGAGGCAGAGTAGGTAAGGGTGTGACATTCTGGCCTAGCTTCAGCTTTAGACATGACACATGAAAAACAGGGTGGATTCTTGACTCAAATGGCAAATCTAGCTTGTAAGACACACTACCAATCTTCTGCAATACCCTTGTTGCCCATGGATTTGATTGAATAAATATATAATGATTTTGCCAATGAAATTCTACTTTAAGTCAAACCATGTAAATACTACCGTAAGAGTTTTAAAAAAAAAAAATAGTATGCATCTAACTAAAAGTTTCTGTAGTCCTTTCTAGTTTCTACCATACGGTATACCAAAATTATATTTGCATCATAGATTATATGCCAAATATTTTTTGCTAGAATTCTATAAATTGTTTAGATTTTCAGAATGAACAAATGCTATAAGAATCTATGACTACAATATCTCAATTGCTTGTCAATATATGAATTTATGATCATTTATATGCTTATGATGGGCCTACCACTTTCATGCATTTTCTTATATAAAAAAAATAAAATAAAAATAAAAACACCTGCAATTCAAAGGTATCGCAAACAGTTTGGTCTAACTTGTTGTAAATTTCTTAATTGTTTATAGGAGCATATTAAAAGTCATTGTAGCAAATTGGTTTTCATACCTAGTATCATAGCATCACTGACAACTAAAAATTTAATATGAATATAGCTGAATGCAATATGACTATTAGTGACTATGTCATATCGCATACCATTTGACATTTTCTGTAACACACCAAGAGAAGTACTCATCTTAGAAGACAATCTTTCCAATGTGTATCCCATTGGTAAAATTGAATACGATCTTCAATTTGGGGAATCCTAATATACCAGTCAAAATGAATGAGAGAGAGAGAGAGAAGTTTTGGAAGAGTAAGAGAAAATAAAGTAGTGGGATTGTTGAGGTTAGATTGTACATTTCCTTTTTTTTTTTCCTTAGAGTGATTGTATATTTTCCTTTACTGTACATCTCCATTAATTTACACAGGGGGGCTGATTAGGACTTGAAAAATTAGTAGAAACGTTGGTACTTGTTAGATGGGATCACTGAATCCTAACTGCAGACCGTTTGTTTTCAAAGAAGCTAAAGAGTGTGTGTAGTCTAAAGGAAAGCTTGTACGGAGGAAGAGAGCTTCTAAGCGAGTTAGGATTTTGGCTTTTAAGTTTTATCTACACATGGGGAAGGAGAAAGCGAATTTGTGAGTTAGAGTCTTGACTTTCATCTACACGTGGTAAAGGATAATGTTTGGGTCATAATATGTAAGGGAATAGGTGGGTTTGCACTTTTCATAAGGTTTGGTCTAATTTTCAATAGCAGCCCACTTTTTAGATAATGGTTAAAAAAAAAGAAAGTTAACGTGATCTTTTGGATAATAGGAAAAAAAAAAAAACTTAAAGAAAAAAGGTAAAAAAAAGCTAAATGAAATATTAGAGTGCCATATGTCAGGACCTCATGCACTCCCGCATGAGATCTCTACTTTTATATATATATTGATGGTTTGTAATGCAGTTTAAATGATTATTCATTTATAATATACCATGTATACATAGATCAATATCTGACGTACTCACTGTATCCAAAAAAAAAAAAAAAAATCTGATGTACTCACGGACCAAAAAGATGTAATGTGTGAAATCTTGAGAATTCTTGGAATCCAATGTTCTCTAAACTCAAATTATTGATTTTTGGAAAATTTTGGCCCCTAATATCATGATAGCTAGAACCTTTCTGTGAAATTATTGCGTAGAATTTTCTACTGATATGATTTGCCTTTTGTTGAAAAATATGGCTAAATAAATAAGTTTTGATTTAACAATGTAAACCACAAAAATTTGCAATGATAAAAATAAATAGATAAAGTTAGAAAAATTTCACAAATTATAAATTCTACTGATATGATATGCCTTTTGTTGAAAAATATGGCTAAATAAACAAATTTTGATTTAACAATGTAAACCCTAAAAAATAGCAATGATAAAAAATAAATAGATAGAGTTAGAAACATTTCACAAATTATAAAATCATACAAATAGCGTTGTTTGATTCGTATAACCCAGAGTAGAATTTGGTGCGAATGGCTCTTTTGTTCGAACAACCCTCTAGGATTAGACTATAATAATTTCTTCAAGTTGGATGCACATCCAAGCAAGAAGAACAAAAAACAACCTTATTTGGTTTTCCTTAAAACCAAAACATGAAGTTGAAATTTTTGTTGAGAAGAGCGGAACTGACTTAAGAGAAAAGAGCGAGAGGAGGAAGAGAGATACTTGTATCACCCAAGGTAGAATTTGGTGCGAATGACTCTTTTGTCTGAACAACCCTCTAGGATTAGATTATAATAATTTCTTCAAGTTGGATGCACATCCAAGCAAGAAGAACAAAAAACAACCTTATTTGGTTTTCCTTAAAACCAAAACATGATGTTGAAATTTTTGTTGAGAAGAGCAGAACTAACTTAAGAGAAAAGAGCGAGAGGAGGAAGAGAGATACGGCTGCGGGCCTGTGGAGGTTGAAAATGACTAAAGAGAAAAGAGTGGGATGAAGGGTTTTATATAAAATAATAATCATTGGATTGATGCCCATTTAACCCAATTAATAATTGAGTGGATAAATGGGTTTGGGCTTACTTTGCCCTTTGCCACCCCAGGTTGAAAATGACTGAAAAGAAGGGAATATAGAAAAGAGCGAGAGGAGGAAGAGAGATACGGCTGCGGGCCTGTGGAGGTTGAAAATGACTAAAGAGAAAAGAGTGGGATGAAGGGTTTTATATAAAACAATAATCATTGGATTTAATTGGATTGATGCCCATTTAACCCAATTAATAATTGGGTGGATAAATGGGTTTGGGCTTACTTTGCCCCCCAGGTTGAAAATGACTGAAGAGAAGAGAATAGAGTGGGATGAAGAGTTTTATTATATAAGGACTTACGGGCTGATTGACAGGCTCCCGATACCATGAATAAGGGGTTGTTTGGATAAAAACCAGCTGAAACTGACAGACCTGACCCATGCCAAAGTCGTACACACAACCCATTATCCCTGGCGTTATGCAAGGAAGATAATAGCTTATAAACATATAACTTGGTTCATCTTTAACCAATGTGGGACACAAAGTCAAAGGCTAATGATTTTATCACCATCACTCTTTAATGTCTATAAGCTTGCAAATTTTTTTTAACAAGTGAACTGGTAAGGCATCCTCATGAAAGTTTCCCAATTCATTTGATTTCTCTCTCTCTCTCTCTTCTTCTTTTTTTTTTTCAGATGAATGAGCAAAATTGCTTTCAAAAGAATTGAAAAGACTTACAACAGACTAACAGAGCACCTAAACCAAAGACATGAAAATAATCAGCTCTAATACAATCTACACCAAATCAGTAAGGAACACTGAAACAAACAAGGGGTCAACCTAAAGAACTGTCCCTAAGAACAGAATAAGAAACACCCCAAAAACAACAAATGGCTCTGTTAATAACAGAGCTGCAGAAACCTTTTTTGAGATTCCAATCTGCACTTTACTTCCTATTTGATATTCTTCAGTACCTTCCTTGTATTTAATCCTTCCTTGATGGATCACTGCATTACGCTGCTGCCATATGTGGTACATTCCTGACCATAGAGCTAGTCGACAAACCACAGACTTTAAGCTCTTGCCCTTCAACTCAGTCTTTCCCCAACTAATGACCTCATTCTAGTGGAATTTTAGGAGTCTTACAAAGAACCAGTTTGAAATAATTTTCCAATTTCTTTTGGAAAAAGGGCCTTGGAAAATCAAGTGATCTCTGTCCTCTCCGCTGCTCCTATATAAAGCATATTGTTGATTAATATTAAGCCCCCATTGAAGCAATCTGTCCTTTGGTCTATTCTGAATAACCAGCCACCCTATAAAAGCATGCTTTGGGATATGGCTAGGAAACCAAAAAACTTTCCACCAGCTCACTTCTAGCTTTTTGCCTATGATTTGGATTCCAATTTTCTGCACAAGAGTAACAACCAGATTTGGTGCAATCCAAACTGGCTTGTCTTCCTATCCCAATATCACCAAACAAGCTAGCTTTGTAGGTCCAGTAAATTGCCTGATCTTTCCAAATCAAGCTCTTGACTTGTAAGACACTTGAGACCTGGGCATTGAAGTTACTAGTTGCATCATATATAGGATAGCTCTCAGTCCACATTTTTTTGTATAGAATACCATTTGGATGCCGCCAATCATGCCAAAGAAGTTTTTTTTTTTTTCTTTTTTTCTTTTTTTCTTTTTTTACTTCTACCCACTTCAAATTTAATGAAGGTTCTTGCCTCTTCTCTAAGTTATAGAATTTTCCTCCAACTCCATGTGCTATCTTGTGCAATTTTTACCACCCAATTCATTTGATTTCAGAAACAATTGACAAGATTTTAAAACCAGTACACCTAAAGAAGACCATATGATGACCAAAAATACATTAATAACAAGCCATGCAGCTTGGACTCACCTTTTTGCTGGAAATTTTTTGTTAGGGCCAGTTCATGCCTTAAGCTCTTCCATACTCATAATTTCCTCAACACCATTTATAAATTTAGCATGCTCTCCAGGAACCATGGATAAATCCTTGACCTTTCGTTGAGATATTCCATCATTCCATCAAAATGAACCCTGTACTCAAAGAAGTTGCTGGTCAGAAGATTTAGGCCATGTTTGGTAGAGTAGTTTAAAAACATGTTTTCAGTTTTTAAACAACATTACACGCATTTTCATATATTTTTTCATTCACACGTATTGCAAAAAAATATAAACAACATTTCTAGAACAACATTATCAAACGGCCCCTTATTAGCTAAAATTATCATTGAGAATCAAATTCAAAATCCATAAATTGACCAAGAGTTTGAACAAAAAAAATTATTTTTCAGTTAAATGACCTAACAGAGCTAATTCAATTATAAATTTATAAAACCATCAAAAATTGAAATGAATTGAAGATCAAACTTCAAAATGATCAAGCCACGCAGATTCAAGGGCACAGCATTGCCCAGTCAAATTTGTTTTTGTACTGTTGCAACTTTCCACTCATACAAACACTTGGCACCCTCTTGCCTATAGAATGAAATTTGAGACTATTCAAGTAAGTTCAAGGAAATATTAACTCCATGATCTTTGCGAAACCAACTCCATGGTGTTAAGCTACATCCCCAAGCACCTGCTCCTCCCCCAAAACAAAGAATGGACAGTGTTCTCAGCTAAACTAAATCAGAACTTGGTCTTCCAAATCACCTAAGGAAATGATCCACAACCAACATTCAAAAGAAAGCTCTGCAAATGGCTTTGATCGAGAGGTTACTTCGAAATGAGGACATTCAAAGGTGTATACTCCTCTCCTTAGGTAATTAGCATCTCTGGAAACTATTTCCAGCTACATTGTCGCATTGACTGTAACGGTCATATGAGGATTTTTACCAAAAAAAAAAAAAATTCTTTTGCCTTCTTTAGCTAGGGTACAACTTAACAAGCACCCCAACCCCCACCCACCCCCTTCATCCCCATCTCTCCTAGTGCTTATGTAAAACTGAGAGCACCCATCCTTACCCTTTAACTATTAGATGCCACCAGAGCACCAACCTGCTACCGATCTTTTGGCTAGCGAGCCCATATTTAGCATTAACGCTTGCTTTTGAGTTAGCATTACAAACACTGAAAATCGCCAAAAATGGAAAAGTGTAAAACATCACATAACATAAATGCTTACAAAAATTTGGCACTTAACTCATGAATCTTCTGTGCTTTCTCTTCAGAATAATGTACCATTGGACTATTGCTTACACAACTAACATCACAACTTTCAATCATTATAAATTTGACCATTCATCTTAGCCATAATCCAGTTTGGGAAGACATCTTTCTCCTACACTAGAACTCCTTCCATTGTCCCAGGGCAATTGAGATTTTTGATGAGAAATATTTATGATAGGCAACACTGGTTTTTTTTTTTTTTTTTTTTTTTTTTTTTGTCACTCTACACATTGGGATGCATGGGAACATTATTAGGTGCCTCTGAAGCATGGTGATGTGGTACTCCCTCCTATCACGTTCATGGTGATTGAACCATGAATTTAATTAGTGAGATCTATCATGAATGTGAGAGGAGTGAGCACCACGTCACTGTGTTCTAAGAGAACCTAATAATTACTCGGGATGCATGACAATATTATAGTATAATATTTATTCCAAAACCCTTGAATCAACCCAGAGGACATGAATCCACCACTAGAATGAAGAAACCTCAGAATCCCAGGAAAATCATAAATAGGTCATTATGATCACTTGAATTTACGAGTTGGTTGCTCTAGTTATGAAGTTTTGAGTTGTTGATTAATCGGTTCTTGTAGTTTGTTTACATGTATATGATTTCTTAATCATCTGTTGTCATGAAATTGAAGATAGAACTCCACCATGCCCTACTTTTTTTCTCCTGAATTATTTTCAATGATCTCAATCAAATTAAGTAATAAATATGCCCAAGAGGCAAAATCAATAGAAGTATTTTGGCTGGGTAAGAAGAAATTTCAGGTATTTGATGACAGATCTCTCTGAATTATTTTCGATGTTCTCAGTCAAATTAAGTTTTATTCAATTTCTTAGAGTTGTCATTTTTGCAATTCAATAATTAGGCGTTGACTCAATTAGGTTTAGTGTTTAGTCCTAACAGTCTATATAAGAATGCTATTGTACTCCTATGGCCACAAGTTCATGATAAATAAAATTTCAGTTGAAAATTTTCAAAGGCATGGTGTACTTTTTAGATTTATATTATTTTTTGTTCTTGTTAAATTTGTGTTGCATTGCATCAGTTTTGGTTGTCCTGCATCAAAAAATTTTATTGATAGTTTATAAAGGTCGCATAATTATTAACGGTGATGACAAGAAACGAGTTGCCAAGTTAAAGGCAGTTCTTCAAACTTCATTTCAAACTAAATATCTGATAAAGTTACATTATTTTTCAGGTATTGATGTAGCTCCTCGAAGGAAGGAATTATTTCTTCAAAAAAGAAAATGTGTTATTTTGTAAGAAACAGGTTGTTACACACACACACACACACCGACACACGTATATAATTCATTGAAAAATGAAGAAGGGGCAAACCCCAGTACACAAGGGGTATACTAAGGAGAGCACTTTATGAATCCTAAACTATATGGAGATCAGGAGTTGTCCTCTAATCTTGAGTGGTATCGTTGTTTAGATTTGTATGTGACAAGTCAGGACTACATAATAAATATGTTCCAACTTGAGGGAGAGTATTATAAGTTGTATTGTGTTAGTTGTAAGATTAATTTAGTCCTTTCTAATTTAAGACTAATTCCTTTTTCTTTTTCTTTTTTCTTTTTTATAATTATATTTTATCCTTAATACTATAAATAAATAAATAAATAATACATATGTGTTAGTTCAAATCAAATTAGACATCAGATAAAAAGAAGAAAAATGCTAATTAGAATTAATGAAGATAAGTTCCCTCAAAAAAAAAAAAAAAAAAAAAGAACTAATGAAGATAACCAGAAAATCTGGTACAGAGTCGACTGACAAAGTAAACTTAATAAATTATCAAGTTTTCATAATATCATCGTTTCCTAACTATGGTCAAACATTTTTTTTTTTGATAAGTAACTATGGAAAGCATAGAAACAAAAGTGGAAAGCATACCTATGGCTCGAAGCGTCTTTAGATTGAATTTTTGAGCTAGATTGTCATGCCCAATTACTTTTGCACGTTGGAGGACCAGTATTTATAAGCTTATCAGCATGTCCTGTCCAGTCAAATACTTTCATGGTCATTGTTAAAAATCAACACCTAGAATCATAAAGGAATGGCAATGGCTAAAAGGATTTTATTTGTACATCTATGGCATGTAGAAAGTACTATGAAACTGAAACCTACCAAAGAAAATTTGTAATAACAAAAAGTTAAATGCTGAAAGTTGTTTGAAGAGCGGAAGCAGGTAGCACCGCAAATCAAACTCAACTCATGAAAACTCAAGCAAATTTGATGTCCAGAGTACAATCAAAATGAAGTTTGAACAAACCCGATTTCCAGGTTTTAGATCCATACAGAGAGCAATCATGCATCAGCACTCACATTGACAATTAATGGGGTTCGAATGCCAGTGCCATGAAACCACTAGGTATCTCTTGAATCCCATTCAAATTGACAATTAGGAAGCAATTTATATACATTTACCACTTCTCCTTTTTTTTTTTTTTTAGGCGTCTCATGAAAGTTTCCCAAATCATTTGATTTCTCCTTAAAAAATTATTATAGATGATTGAGCAATTTATTTCAAAATAATTGAAAGGTCATATACAACAAAGCACCTAAACCAAAGAGTTGAAAATAATCAGCTCTAATACAACCTAAGAAGCATGGGCATGAATATGGGGACGACACATCGACATGGTAATTTTTGAAAAAATAGGACACATGTATGGTATGACGCGTCTATTAAATAATTATTAATATATTTTTATTTATATTTTCTATATATTATTAAACATTTTTTTTCATATAATCTTAAATTAATAAATATATTTATTAAATTTCAATGCACTATTTCTATTTCGAGCATGAATCAGCAAAGAACACAAACAGGGGTCAACCTAAAGAAGTGTCCCTTGTTAAGGAAAGTATTTCCATTCATGATAGAGCTGATCTTGTGGGCAAGACATCAAACTAATTTCCTAATATAATCCTAATAGCTGTTGCAGAAACTAAGTCAACAAGCACCTCTGTTATGGAAAGCTGAATAGAGGAAATCAATCAAAGGAGCGTGACCCACGTGTAGACAAACTCCACTAATTTGTCACTACCTTTCTTGTGCTAATATATTCCTTAATATATGTATATTCCTTAATATATGTATATTCCTTGTATATGCTCTATGGTATATATATACTCTCCTGGTTGTATCTCATAAACTTAAGATAGAGAAATAATTACCCCTTGTATCTTTGAGATTTTACATGGTATCAAAGCCCTCTGGTTCACACCAAACTTCTCCAATGGCCAACTCAAACTCAAATTCCTTTGCCAAGTTTTTCCAAACACCAAATATAACTCCCTTGATTTCCATAAAATTAGATGGAACAAATTACCTGCAATGGGTCTCTCAATTCTTGCCCATCTTGCGAAGCTATGACCTATTGAGCATTGTTGATGGCTTAGAGGTGTGTCTTGACAAGCACACAATTGCTGGGGAAAAACAAGTTAAGAACCCAGAATATGTGCTTTGGTACAAAAAGGACCAACTTGCCTTGAGTTGGATAATTGCAACTCTCACTCCTAATGTTCTTTCCACTGTTTATGGACTGAACACATCTTGCCAAGTCTGGAATTCTTTGGCAACTAGATATGCTTCCCAATCAAAATCTCGCATTGCTCACTTAAAACGCAAATTGCAGACTCTGCGACAAGAATCTCGATCTTGCTTGGAGTATCTCCAATTGGCTAAGTCATGGGCAGATCAACTTGCTATCGCGAGTAAGCCAGTGGATGACGATGATCTGATTTCATACATAGTCAGTGGTCTAAATCCATCATTCAATGCCTTCATCACAACATTTAGCCTTGCAACCCAAGAAGCCTCCTGGACATATGTTGACTTCGAAGTTGAGTTGTTGAATCATGAAACTCTTCTCAAAAATCAAGGCATCATGACTTCGACAGACTCAAATAGCTTTGTTTTGTACTCAAATAAACAACACAACAGAGATCGCAAACCAAAGTTTAACGGAGCACAGAAAACCAATGGCCCATCCAAGTCCCAATTGCCATTTCAAAACCAGAAATCGCATCACACCAATCTTCCAAAGCAGAGGCCAAATCAGCCTTCATCCTCACCCTTCAACTCCTCTCGGTCACCTTGCCAAATATGTGGTAAATCAAATCACCAGGCACTTGACTATTATCATCGAATGGACTACTCTTACTAAGGTCGACATCCTCCAACCCAATTGGCTGCTATGGCTGCTCAAAGCAACTCTCTATTTGTAGAAGAAGAAGAACAATCGTGGTATGCAGATAGTGGAGCCAATCAACACATCATTGCAGATTTGGAGAACCTCAATCTATCACGAGAACCATATCAAGGCAGTGCCGACGTGGTTGTGGGCAATGGTTCTGGTCTTCCAATAGCTAATACTGGTTCTACCACTCTCACTACTCAAAATTCTACCTTTCAATTAAAAACTGTACTTCATTGTCCTGATGTACCTGTTAACTTGCTATCCATACAAAAATTTTGTGCAGAAAATGATTGCTTCTTTATACTAACAGCAACTTATTTTTTGGTGAAGGAAATTCGGATAGGTCAAGTTCTCTTGCACAGGCACAATAGAGATGGACTCTATCCCATTCCCTTGCACTGCCTCTCCTTCCATAAATTTCGGGGTCTCACTGCCTTCCTTGGAGTTCAAACCTCTACCTTGGTATGGCACCAACGGCTAGGCCATCCACCATGTCTATAGTTCATCAAGTCATTCATAAAATAAGCTTCCAATAAGTGACTCAAATAATAAACAAACTTTTTGTGACTCATGTCAACTAGCCAAATGCAAACGTTCTTCCTTTTTTCAATTAAGATAGAGTTTCTAGTCTTCCTCTTCAATTAGTGCATTAAAATGTATGGCAGTCACTAGTTGTCGCTCTTAGTGGTTGTCGCTATTATGTAATTTTCATTGATGATTATTCAAGATTTTCTTGGTTATTTCCTTTGAAATCCAAATCTAATATTTACACTTGCTTCATTAAGTTTAAATGTATGGTGGAAAACTTATTTTCCACAAAAATTAAGAGCCTACAATTTGATGGTGGTGGAGAGTATTCCTCCACTCACTTAAATTTTTTTTGGCTCAAAGTGGCATTTTACATCGGATTTCCTGCCCACACACCTCTCAACAAAACGGTGTTGCCGAAAGAAAACATAAACATGTAATGGACACAGGTTTAGCCTTACTTGCACATTCGGGACTCCAAACAAAATATTGGGTTAATGCCTTTCTCACTGCCATATATCTTATCAATTGCCTACCCACTCCCACTTTGTTGAATCAAACACCCTATTTTAAATTGTTTAACCATGCCCCTGACTACAATTTCTTGCGCACCTTTGGATGTGCATGCTTCCTTCTGATGAGACCATACAATCCTCACAAACTCACCTTTAGGAGCAAAAAATGTATTTTTTTGGGTTATAGTTCAAATCACCATGGCCATCGATGTCTAGACCCCTCCACAAATAGAGTCTATATCTCTCACAATGTGGTGTTTAATGAACAAGATTTTCTTGCCAAGAATGTACCATCTCTCCGTCCTCATGCAGAGAACTCTTGCCTTGATGAATCACCTCTTCTACCTATGCCTCCACATCCAGGTACTTCTCTTTTTCCCCCTAGACTCTCATTCCTTCTCATCTCCTATGGACACCTCAACCTACTCTCCATTACTATCTTCTCCATCTCCTTCTCCTCACCAACACTTGTCTCCTTCTCCTCACCAACCTTCCCCACCCTAACCCACCTGAGACTTCTCAACCACCTATTCCTTCCACTCGAATGGTAACTCGTTCCATGACTAGTACTTCCTGTCCTAAAAACTTCCCAGACCATAAACTCTGTTACTCCACATGCCATCCTCTTAAGGCCTTTCATAACAACTCACTTCCTACCGAACCCACCACCTTTAACCAAGCTTTCAAACTCCCTGAATGGTGAGCAGCCACGGAGGTAGAATTTGGTGCCTTGTTAGCTAATGGAACCTGGTCATTTTGTCCTCGACCGCCCAACAGGAAAATTATTTGGAATAAATGGGTTTTCCGTCTTAAACAAAAGGCTGATGGTTCAATTGATCGCTATAAGGCGAGACTTGTTGCTAAAGGGTTTGATCAAGAGGATGGAGTTGATTACACTGAGACATTTGGCCTTGTTATCAAACCCACCACAATTTGTGTTATCCTCGCACTAGCTATGCATTTTAATTGGTCCATTCACTAGTTGGATGTCTCAAATGCTTTTTTGCATGGCTCTCTTCTTGAAGAAGTATATATGGAACAGCCAAGGGGATTTGTTGATCATAAGCTTCCTCGTGCATGGTTCACTCGTCTTCGGCAATCTCTTATCCATTTGGGGTTCCTTGAATCATTGGTTGATGCCTTCTTGTTTACCTTTCATCATTCTACTATTCACATTTATGTACTTATTTATGTTGATGATAAATTGGTCACTGGCACTCATACATCACATATGTTGCACTTGATTAAGCATCTTCAATCTGACTTTCCATTGAAGGACTTGGGTGAGCTATCTTTTTTTTTAGGTGTTCATGTAGTCCGAGATTCCCATGGTCTCTACTTGTCACAATCCAAGTACATTTCAGAGCTCCTCCATCGTGCTCGCATGGTTGGTGCTAAACCATCTTCCACCCCCACTGCCTCTAGTTCTAAACTCTCGCGTTTTGATGGTGCACCTTTACCAATGGCACTGAGTATAGGCAAATTGTTGGTGCTCTCCAGTATTGCACTCTTACACGTCCTACATTGCATTCTCAGTAAATCAGTTATGTCAATTTATGCACTCACCTACATCTGATCACTGGACTGTTGCTAAACGGGTGTTGCGCTACTTAAAAGGGACCATAAATCATGGCTTGTCTTTCCCTAAAAGCTCACTTTAGCTTCATGCCTTTTGTGACTCTGATTGGGCTGGCAATCCCGATGACCGACAATCAACCACTGGATTTGGCATCTTTCTTAGCCCTTGTCTTGTTTCCTGGAGTGCCAAGAAGCAACCCGTCGTGGCTCGTTCAAGTACAGAAGCTGAATATCGGGCCATGGCTATCACCACTGCTGACTTATATTGGACACGAATGCTCCTCAAGGATCTCCATGTCCCTTCGGTCTCACCTCCCACTTTGTGGTGTGATAATGTTGGTGCGTTGCCCTTGCTTCAAACCCAATTTTCCATGCCAGAACCAAACACATCGAGGTCGACTACCACTTCATTCATGAAAAAGTTGTTAATAAAGATATGGTGATTCGCTTTATTTCGACTGATGATCAAGTTGCTGATATTTTTACAAAGGGTTTATCTACTCCACGCTTCTCAGTGTTACGGTCCAAACTTCTGGTTACGCCATGTCCCATCAGCTTGTGGGGGGATGTTAAGGAAAGTATTTCCATTCATGATAGAGCTGATCTTGTGGGCAAGACAGCAAACTAATTTCCTAATATAATCCCAACAGCTGTTGCAGAAACTAAGTCAACAAGCACCTCTGTTATGGAAAGCTAAAACAGAGGAAATCAATCAAAGGAGCGTGACCCATGTGCAGACAAACTCCACTAATTTGTCACTGCCTTTCCTGTGCTAATATATTCCTTAATATATGTATATTCCTTGTATATGCTCTACAATATATATACTCTCCTGGTTGTATGTCATAAACTTAAGATAGAGAAATAATTACCCCTTTGTATCTTTGAGATTTTACATCCCTAAGAACAGAATGAGAAATACTACCACAAATGGCTCTGTTAGTAACAGAGCCACATAAACCTTTTTGAGATTTCCTATCTGCACTTTACTTCCCATATGATCATCTTCAGTATACCTTCCTTGGATTTATTCCTTCCTTGATGGATAATTACATTACACTGCTGCCATATGTGCCATTCATCGGTTCCTAATTATGGTCAAGCATTTGCTTTTTTGATAAGTAACTACGGTAAAACACTAAAACATGAAAATTAAAGATTGAATAAATGCATAGAAACAGAAGTTGAAGACATACCCATGGCTCGAAGCATTTTTAGATCGAATTTTTGAGCTAGACTGTCATAGCTAATTACTTTTGCACGTTGGAGGACCAGCATTTTTAAGCTTATCAGCATATCCTGTGATCTGTCCAATCAAATACTTTCTTGGTCATTGTTAATAACGACATCTAGAATCATAAAGCAATGGCAATGAAAATGGCTAAAAGTCTGATACTTGTATATCTTTGGCATATGAAAGTAGAGTCCTATGAAACTGAAACCTGCCAAAGAAAATTTTTAATAACGCAGATTTAATGCTGAAAGTTGTTTGAAGAGGGGAAGCAGGTAGCGTCGCAAATCAAACTCAACTCATGAAAACTCAAACAAATTTGATGTCCAGAGTACAATCAAAATGAAGTTTGAATAAACCCAATTTCCAATTTCCCTCTTTTTTTTTCTTTTTTTTTTTTTTTTCTTTTTTTTTTTTTTTTTTTTTTTCTGGGTGAAAAAAAAGGGTAGAGGAGGTAACTAGTATGTCTTCCCTACTTATGCGTGACCATAATTAATAGCACCCTATCTGCTCTTAAGCGAGACTTCATATTCTAGGTTTGTGAGAAACTCATTTATTATTTTTTGGACTATTTGTGATGGAGATGAGATATAAAAAACATCAATACACAACTAGTTATTGAAGCTCGAACCCAAGTCCTAGACCACCCAAATGTTGGTCAATTTTCAGGTTTTAGAACCATACCAAGCAATCATGCATCAGCATTCACATTGACAATTAATGAGGCTCGAATTCCAGTGCCATGGAATCACTAGTTATCCCTTGAATCCCATTCACATTGACAATTAAAAAGAAATTGATATAACCGTTCACCAAAAAAAAAAAAAAGAAATTGACATACATTTACCACTTTATTTTTTGGATTGGTACGTTACCACATGTACTAACAGAGAGCAAAATCTAACGAACTTTATCACCTCCATTGTAAACTATTCAATTTTTTTTTTTTTTTTTGTAAAATAGGCATTAGGAAATGAAATATTGGTGAAACCCTACTTGACATATATGCTACAAAGATTCACCATCATGGGGAGGCAGAGAAATTAATATGGGTCCCTTCTAAAACTCAAGGTTTTCAAATTTCAAGTGAAAAGATATTACAAGGATTTGAGAGGAAGAGGAAGTTAAAAAGTTATTTTCCCTAGGCAAAGCATTTTGGAATGCTTGTGTACCACCAAGAATGTCTTTCATCTTGTGGTTGACTTGTGGTGGGAAGACCTTGATCACAGATAATTTAGGGAACCGAGGGATGTGTAGAGAACATAAATAGTGTGGCTATTGGCTGCTCATCTCTTCCTCCACTACACGATGGCTCAAGAACTGTGGTCATTGGTTTTTTTGCTTGTCTGGTGTTTCTTGGGTTATGACCTGCCCTGATGGATTTTCTATCACGTTGGAAAGGATACTTTGGCAAGGGAGGTTAATGGGACAATTTGGAAAATGTATCCTTTGCTTGGAGCAATTACAATATCCTCCCTTAAAATTTGGAAAAATGACACGTCATCCCAAGTTTGAAGGAAAAAAATACTTTTCCCGTAGACATTCAATTGACCAAATTTTATTAAATTAATATTAAAAATATTACGTACTAACCTGCCTTAGGTTTAAAGACAGGTTTCTAAAATTATTTATTTCATAATTAAAATTTATTATTTTAAATTTTAAATAAAGTGTATTTTAAAATATAAAGTTTGATTTTTTTTTTTTCAACAGGTAATGAAAAAATTTTCCGTTGCAAGTGTTTTGATACTTGATAAATTTTGCATTTTTATTTTAAATTTATTTGTTATTTTTTTACTAATCATTGTTAAACTTTTTAAAAGAAATTCTTATAAAAATTTAGAATATTTAATTACTAATTTAAACCCGCCGGGGGGGGGGGGGGGGTGGGGGGGTGTTAATCTTTTCAAATCTTAAAGGAAGTGAATGTTTTTTTTCCTTCAAGTTTGTGATGAAGTGTCATTTTTCTAAACTTTAAGGGAGGGGAGTGTAATCACCACATCCTTGCTTTAACGATAAAAATTGTTACACATCCTTTTACATGAGGTGGTATTACATTTATTTGATGCATGTATCTATCTTTTTACATGGTTTTGATATGTGTGAGACTCAACCTCATGTGAGAGGGTGAATGCATAAATTGAATACATGATAAATTTTCTCAATTTACACACAATAATATACACATATCTTTTGAACTTAGAGACATGATTTCAGTTCAAAAAATAGGTAAACGATTTTAGTTCAAAATGTGTAATAATGCGTGTAACATGGTGTGTGTAACAATCATCAAGCTTAATAAGGTTTCTTTGAAGGGAAAGAACAAAATTTGATTAAATAAAATCTCCTATTTTTAACCCTTTATTATGACGATTTAGATTCCTTGAACTTTCATATGTCATATTTTTATTTGTTTTATATATATATATATATATATATATATATATATATTGCGCATTTCCTTTGTATACTCAGCGTGTACTAAGTTGTGCCCTATTTTCCAATTTATTTATTTATTTATTGCATTTTATTACTTACCAAAAGGAGTTTGGTGAAACCCTACAAAAATTAATACCTTAAAATATTGAACCAAAATGCACCCATTAATGTTGTCTAATATCTAATCAAACCCACAGCCACAACCTTTTATGATTTCTAAGCAATTTTCATTTAAATGAACTGGAGCTTAGATTACATACCTTCTATCAGTGATAACATTTCCAGTGCACATGAAAGAAAGTAATTGTATGAACAAAAGATTTCACAAACTATAAAAATTAATTATTATAACTAATTAAGTACTTAAAGAATGTCCCTCTCAAAAAAAAAAAAAAAAAAAGTACTTAAAGAATGGAGTTGGGCCCCTTGGGATTGGGGGGGTGGGGGGGGGGGGGGGGGATACAAATTTTAAATGGGCTTTGGAAACTTTAGACCCAAATACTTTACAAGCTCTGATGCAGAAAGCGAACAAAGCCAACTCTTCAGGCCTATCTCCCCAGATTATTTCTTCTACCTCATCCATTCATGTAACCAAACTCTTCTTCATCATCGAACTTCTACCAATTTTCACACCTACAAAATCAAATCAAAAAGCTTATAGATGTATAGTTTATAATAAGTAAAACATTCGTTAAAAGTGAAAAAGGGGTGCAACCCAAGCATACGTGAAGTACACAAGAGATGCACCAACAAGTATTGTGTAAAATAACAAAGATCTAGCAACTCAAATAAATTAGAAAAGGAAAACTGTCCAGAAGCTGAAAGCCACTAGTATAATGATTTGAAAAATATGAACTTCACTCATGAAATTGAGCTTTCAAGACCTTCAAAACACTTTGCGTTCTTTTCCTTCCAAATACACTATATGAGGCAATGTGAAATTGCACTCCCAATGCATATGATTGCAATGTTTGCCATAGTGACCTTGCCAAGAAGCCAATAGTGACCTTGCAATGGGTCTCACTTAAAAAAAAGGAAAACAATTGTCAAAAAAACTGCCAAAAATATAGAAATCTGCTAAAAACTGCCAAAAAAATTGTTGTTATTGCCAAAAGCTGCAAAAAAAATTACCGCGCCTGTTAACACAATTCATTTATAATATATATGTAGCAAAATTTAAGTATAGTTCTTTATGTATAATTCATTAGATTCCCCAAATAAATTTCAACACGTGGTTGCATTAACCAATGAAACTATATTTTATCTTTTTTAAGAACAATAAAATTTACTGGAACTATGTATTCGAATAAGGTAAACTTTCAGCCTTCTCTCTTCATTCTTCGTGTTAGAGATATATATTAGACATATATTAGCCCAATGTAATAGGCCCAAGCCCATTCCTGCTTGTACTAGTAGTCTAGGGTTTAGTCGCCTATATATACTCATATTAGGGTTCATTGTAACAAAGGTTATTATACTACACTCTTATACAATAAAGATGTAGCCCTTAAGGGATTCCTCCGTGGATGTAGGTCGTTAAGGCTGAACCACATAACCCTCGTGTTCTTGATGTTCCTATTCTATACTTCCCCTTCCGCATCCACTCTGGCATACACAACATGGTATAACACATCACGTTGCTAATATAATATATATGTTCATTTAACATGGTATCAGAGCCAAACTTCGTTCTTGGCATCAAACAAACATCTCTACACAGCAAAGAAGATTCTCACGTGCATACCACCATCTGAAGTCACACATATTTGTCTGTTGGATCCAGACTCCACAGCATCTCGCAGCCACCATGGCTCTGTGCTGTGTCAAAATCCAACAACCAAGCAAGCCGTGACTCACCTTACAGATCTGCGCAAATCAATCATTCGCCTGAAGAAACCAACCCCACAGACGTGTCCCACGACCTCCCGCGACGAAAACCCAGAAATCCGGTCACCCAAATCCTTGTCACGCGCCTCCACGCGCCACAGGTAGCTCCGGAACCTCCCCACGCGCCGCCACGATTTCCTCTTTTGTAGCTCATTTATTGGTCACACGCGCCGCCCTATCGGCCATGTCGACCACCGATCTGCCTACAGAAGAAATCTGGATTTCAACCGCTGTTGCACGCGCCTCCACGCGCCGCCTGGGATTCTGCTTGTCATTCACGCGCCGCCTGGGATTCATGCACGCGCCACACGCGCCGGAACACTCCTGCTGACGTCATCTTGCCACGTCAGCACCAGCCAGCCGCTGCCACGTCAGCCATAATCCACGTCATCAGCCACGTCGCTAGCCACGTCAGCAGTGTCGCCTCGTCAACACCACATCACCTAGCTGACCGTTGACCCGGACCGACCCGACCCGGACCACCCGGATCTGACCCGTGAGCACTGACCGTTGACTTTGACCAAATCTGTTGACTTTCGTTGACTTTGACCTTTGCGTTGACTTTTGACCAAAAGTCAAAATTTCCGAAATGGCCTATCTTGCTCAGTTTTTCGCGTAGATTTTGAATTTGGACTCCGTTTCTTCATTTGAAACTCCGAAATTGGTCAATTAACACATTCTTCATTGTGGTTTCTTCAAAGGCACTCTTCAAGGCAACTCCGAATGATCTTCTCATGCTTATCCAATCTCAAGCCTTCATCGAGCTTCCACCTTAAGTTTGAGGGAGGGTGTTAGAGATATATATTAGCCCAATGTAATAGGCCCAAGCCCATTCCTGCTTGTACTAGTAGTCTAGGGTTTAGTCGCCTATATATACTCATGTTAGGGTTCATTGTAACAAAGGTTATTGTACTACACTCTTATACAATAAAGATGTAGCCCTTAAGGGATTCATCCGTGGATGTAGGCCGTCAAGGCTGAACCACATAACCCTCGTGTTCTTGATGTTCCTATTCTATGCTTCCCCTTTCGCATCCACTCTGGCATACACAACATGGTATAACACATCACGTTACTAATATAATATACCATGTTAAATGAACATATATATTATATTAGCAACATGATGTGTTATACCATATTGTGTATGCCAGAGTGGATGCGGAAGGGGAAGCATAGAATAGGAACATCAAGAACACGAGGGTTATGTGGTTCAGCCTTAACGGCCTACATCCACGGAGGAATCCCTAAGGGCTACATCTTTATTGTATAAGAGTGTAGTACAATAACCTTTGTTACAATGAACCCTAACATGAGTATATATAGGCGACTAAACCCTAGACTACTAGTACAAGCAGGAATGGGTTTGGGCCTATTACATTGGGCTAATATATGTCTAATATATATCTCTAACACTTCGAAGGACAATTTTGATACTTTAGAGAGGATATTATGATGGCATTGTGTCTGGTACTTAATAACGAAATTTGAACATGACTTGCAGGGTGGGAGAAAGGGTTTTGGAGAAGAGGAGGCGAAACTCCCTCAGCTGTGAAATAGAAGGATAGGATTATAGAGATACGAGAAGGTTCGTGGTCTTATGTTGTTGGTTTCAATGGTATAGCGCCTAGTATGTTGTATATAAATTTTCAGTGAAGCAGCTTTGAACAAGGTACAACATATTTACCTGGATGAGATTTGACGCGAGTGCATAATCTGACTTTTTGAATTTGAAGAGGGAAAGCCAGCAATGAATTTTTACCATCTATATAGCCATTAGCCACTAAGCAAAAGAAAAGATAAAAACTAGAAGTATGTTAGATCATATGCTTATGTGGTTTATAATTGTAAGATTATGAAATCATGATGAAATGATTTTCCGAGGTGTTTGTCTCATGTTCAAACTAAGATTCAAAGCTTAATTTCTTTTCTTTCCTTGTCTTTCTCAGCACCCAACTAGACCAAGTCACTTACTACTACTGATGAAAGAGTGAGAAAAACCGTCATGCATATGATTCATAACATTTGTGCAAGGACACCATAAAAATTTATACTTTTTCTTATAAGGAAAAATACATGAGAAACAGATTTTTTAGTTACTTTTACCAAAGGTGTGTGACAAACACCTGACATTGGTTTCTTAAGAAATTATATATGTTTATGCTGGCTCTCTTGTGCATCTCTTAGATCAAATTTTAAACATTATTCTTTTCTGTCATTGTTGCCATCTGGTACAGAGAAAGTGGTTTGGAATGGCAACACAAAAAGAACCATCAGAACACTAGAAAGCTGCTTGGAATTTTTCAACAGGAGATGAACTGAAAATGATGATAGCGTGGGATTCATCTAACATCTATATCCGGCCTCAGTTTTTTTCTGGGAAATCAAATGTCTCCAGAACCATCAGTAGGGTGGACATTTATATTTTTCTTACAATCTTGGTTATCTTAAATGCTTTGGTCAGTGTTTTCATTTTTTCTTTTTTTTTTTCTGGGAAATCAAATTTCTCCAGATTCTCCTATTTCTTAAAAGATTGTTTTAATGTTGAGGACCACAACTGTTTGCCCATATCTTTTTTTCATGTTATTTTAAGCTACATCAATTCAGATCTTGAGTATAACTTTTTTTTCTTTCTTTGAATGTTTCTTCTTAGATAGATTTTCAACAAAATTTACATTAGACCTTAGCACCAAAGGATCATGTTGGATTAGTAAATTTAGAGGGCAGTGATTCTTTGTTTTTAATTTGGAATTTTTTCAAGTGTGTGAGCTGAACTTAGATCCTCTTCTTGCTTAAGGATGTCTTTAGATTTTTACCACCATATAACTACATACTTTGTATTGTTTACCAAGCATTAACCATTATGTAAGGTAATTACTGGTATGATTTAGCAATTTATAGTTGGGTTAAGTACTGTTGCCACTTTCTATGTGCACCCACTAACTGCAATTATAATTTCTTTCTTGGTTGAGTACTTTCTTTTTGACCAATGCAACATGCTAGCTATAGCTTATTTTGTGCATGATTTTGTGGTTTTTTTTTTTAATAAAATAAAATCTTATTTTGAGGGTTAAGAGATCTCTTAAATAACCTATTTTATCAAGGGTTGTAAATATAAATCTTATAAACCTTGGTAAAAGGTTATATAAGGGTCTCTTGACCCTCAAAATAAGATTAGAGCACTTGTTTTGAGGACCACGAAGGCCTTCAAAATTTCATTTTCAATGATATATGTTTCGAAAGTTATCAAGGGTCAATTGGACTCTTGAAATAATTTTTTTAAGGTTTTTTAATAATTTTTTAAAGGGTTTTGACCCTTAAAAAGAGTCAGATTTGTTGTAGTGTAACTCTTATATATATATAAATCAAGCCATGTGATACTAGAAGTTACAAGTAATTTCTACAGTGAGGCAAAAGACCAAAAGTTATTGCTTCATAATGCAGTCTGTGACCAAGATTGGCAGGACTCATGGCAAACCTTAAGATTCTTTTCATTGTACCAATATTTTATGCACTTGATCTATTAACCATCACATGGTATTCCACTATTCCTATTCCTATTCCTATCTATTGCTCATCTTGACATGATGGTGTTGATTCAGCAAGATTTGGTAATCATGGGATAATTAATTTCACAAATAAATCCCATCTACAGGAAAAGCCAAGTTGACTTGATGCCACCAATGGGCCCAAATTAAATTAAAAAAAAAAATCACATTCCACCGTAAAAATGCTATCCTCATTTAAAATATTTTAGGACAGAAAAAAGTCTTTTAACATCACATAATATTAATATACTAGTTAGGAGAGAACAAAAACAATATACTTAAATTCTCATGTGGATATAAATGGTAATTTCATTTCTTATGATGTTCAGGTTGTAGGATTTTTTCTTCTCAAAAAAAAAAAAAAAAGGTTGTGGGCCACTTGTTCTAAAACAGCATCAGTTTTGTGTAAGCTTGGGCTGGTGCCAGTACATGAAGTTCACCATTCTGTGAATTACAAAAGGATCATGGTCAATTTTTTGACTGTGCAATAATTAAGGAATTCTACTTTTTATTCAGTAAACCAATAGAGAAAGTGCATTCAGAATAAGTTGTGGTCAAACTAAAATCACATTAAAGGATTTGAGAGTTTCACAAAAATGAGGCGAGTTAATCTTAAGATCAAACATTTCAATATTTATTGATTCAATGGAAGAGTGCTGAAGTAATGAAATATATTTCTTACTAATAATTTGACAATGTTGTAAAGTATATATCTTCTAGATATTTTCATCTTCATTGGGAAATTTATGAGAATAGTAAATAATTTAATATTGGTATGCTGATTTTGCGATTTCTTTGTTGGGGATTACATTCTTGATTCTTGCAATTGAATCCTACACTTCAACATGCTGCCATGGGTTTTAGATGGTGAATGAAGTTCGGTAAAATTCAGTAAGATTTAACAAGATTTTTCTAATTGGAAGTACTTTCATAAGCAAGCTAGTTAGAGGCAATTCACTTGGGAAAGTCAGCTTCATATGAGAGCTTTTGTTATTTATTAGGGAGATTCATGTTTTCAACAAAAATCAGCTCCAATTAATTGAGTTTTTGTTATGAAATTAGAGATATTTCAATCCAAGTAACCGTTTTTTTGGGCACCAAAAGATACATAGAAGCACTTCATGTTTGTGTAACTTAAACCATCACTGCTATTTTAAACACAGGTCTGTGTGTTTGTAAGGCTCAACTCTAGGATGAAGGCAACACAACAGACAAGTGAATTCCTCCGCCTTGGTATGTTAAGATGTCACAGGGAGTTGAAGCTTGAAAAATCCATCTCCAACTTTCAGTATGATTCATGGCGGAAAGCTTGGCATCTCTATTGTGAGTTTGGGTCCAAGGGAATCAAACTTGAGCTACCTCACCGTGGTGGCCACTGTTTCAAAGGAAGTAGCTTGCAAGAGACTGTTACATTCCATTGGAATGACTTACTAAGAATATCTTCTAACTCTGGAAAGAGGAGTTGCTCAAGAATTGAGAATTCATGCTTCAATAACTCCACCAGTTCAAGTGCCATACTTGTTGAAATGTGTGCCTGACCGGATCACTGATGATTCAGGGGCCATGATATCAGACGTTATTCTCAGAATGAATAGGTATCGGCCTCAAGAAGGGCATGGGTTGTCTCGGACTGTTCTTGATCATCCAGGGAGAGAGTTGTTTTGTCATTAGAATAAGGTAAACTTTCAAACCTTCTATCTTTGTTTGTTGGAAGACAATTTTGGTACTTTTGAGAGAATATTATGAATTTATGATGGCATTGTGTCTGTTACTTATTGACACAATTTGAACACAACTTTTAGAGTGGGAGAAGGGTTTTGGAGAAGAGGAGGTGAAGCTCCCTCAGCTGTGAAATTGGAGGATAGGATAATAGAGATACAAGAAGGTTCATGGTCTTATGTTGCTGATTCCATTGGAAAAGCCCCTGGTATGTAGTATAAAAATTTTCAGTTAACTAGTTTTGAACAAGGTGCATCACATGTACCTGGCTGAGATTTGATGCAAGAACAGAATCTGATTATCTGAAATTGAAGAGTGAAAATGCTTCTCTTTGGCAACAGCTTTATTTCTTTTTTATCTCACTTTTTTTAGGTGCAACTATACTACTTTAATCAATTTTCAGCAAATAAGCTTTATGTGATTATATAGCCACTAAGAAAAAGAAAAGATAAAAGACTAATAAAAGAAGATTCAAAGCTTTTATTTCTTTTCTTGCCTTGTCTTTCTCAGCACCCAACTGGTCTATAAATGAAAGAGTTACAAAAACCATCATGCATATCTATATATTACTAAAAGCTGAAGCGTAGCGTTTAATGCTGCTGCTCTCATGTTGTGCCACATCAGCTGCCACGTCATTTTTTATTTATTTTTTCTTTTTTAAAATATAATTTTCCGACAATTTTAAAATAATTTTTACAATTTTCAGTCCTATAAATGCAGCCTACTACTTATTTATTTACTTCTATTATCACCTTATAATAAATTCAGCCCACTACTTATTTATTTATTTCCACTATCACCCTATAATAAATCTATATAATTAATCCAGCACACCTCTTATTTATTTAGTTCTACTATCAAATCCAATCCAAAGCCTTTTCATTTCAGTTTTATGATTTTGTGTGAACCTTTTCAGCTTAAAAAAAAAAAAAAAAAAAAAACAAACAAACAAACAAACAAACAACAACAACAACAACAACGTTGAAGCCTTTTAAGCTTTAAGGTTTTTTTTTTTTTTTTTTTTTTCCAATTTTTCTATAATTTTTTTTAACATTTATTTTTTTTTAATATTTACACTTCTCCAACCTTTCTCTCTCCCTTACCATTTCATATCCCCACTACTTCTTCAATCTTTCTCCCTCCCTTATCTTTTCATCTCCCCACTACCCTCTACATTAATATCATTCTTCCCCTTTCCCTTCATCTTTCTTTATTTTTATCTCTTCTTATCCACACCCTCTTACTATAAATTTGTCACCATCTCTTCTATTCTATGCATAGTTTTCCCTCACAAAAAAAAAGAAGAAGGTTCCCTCTCTCTCCCTCTCTCTCTCTCTCTCTCTCTCTCTAAATTTTTTGGTGGATTTTTTTTATTTTTCTTGCATCTCTACTTTAGGTTGATAATATTTTATATTCTTTAAAACTCTATTTTGGGTTAATATGATTTAGTTTTGTTTTTTAAATTGTGATTTAGTTTTGTTTTTTAAATTATTGTTGTTGTTTTTTTATTTTTTATTTTTTATTCTCTTTGATTGTTAAATGTTATCTTATTGCGTTCTAAAGAATTAAATATAACATATAAAAATATAATATTATTCTATTACATACATGATTTGGATAATTTGGTATTTATTCTGTTACACAGCATGATTTTTTATAGTGTTCAATTTATTTGTTAAACTATGAGACTTTACTAATTTTTGTTTATTTTCTAATCCTTTGTGGTGGACAAAGTACTCTTAATAGTTGTATTAGAAGTACTCTATAATGCCATTTATTTAAAGAAAAACAAAGGTTAGCCAAACGAAAATAATCGGATAGGTGACAAATTTTAACTTTTGCAATTTTATTCTAATTATTATTATTTTATAACAATGCATGTATAGAAATTTAATTCTTAGATTTTGCTAATAATTGTTTATTTGATAATATGTTTTGGACGGCCAAAATTATAATTTCTACAAAGAAAATAACCTTAATAGATTATCAAAAACAAAATTTTATCCTAATTTGGTTCAATTAATCATTGTTAAGTTTTATTAATTTTTTTTTTTAGTTTACGTTTTTTTGGTGTTTTAAATTGTTTCTATATTACATTTATGATTGTTCCTATAATAAATAAAAATATAATTACGAAATACATTACTCATTATTAGATTAGTTTAAATTGTAAAAAAAAATTTTAATAAAACCACCATAAAAATAATTATCACGCGCAACGCGCGGGTTCGCGGCTAGTGATTCATAAAATTTGTGCAAGGACACCATAAAAATTTATGCTTCATATTATTAGGCATAATACATGAGAAACAGATTTTCTAGTTACTTTTACCAAAGGTGTGTGACAACTATCTGACATTGGTTTCTTAAGAAATCATATATGTTTATGCTGGCTCTTTTGTGCATCTTTAAGATTAAATTTTAAACATTTTTTCCTGTCATTGTTGCCATCTAGTACAGAGAAAGTGGTTGGAACGGCAACACCAAAAGAACCACCAGAACAATGGAAAGCTGCATGGAAATTTTCAACAGGAGATGAACTGATGATAGGGTGGGAATCATGTACATCTACATCTGGCTTGAGTTTCTGTCTGAAAAATCAAATGTCTCCAGAACCATCGGGAGGGAGGAAATTTATGTTTTTCTTACAATCCTGGTTATCTTAAATATATTGGTTGAAAATTTAGATTCGAAACCATTCATTAGTCACAGGTGAGGCTATTGAAAGGGCGAAAAATGCAGTACCAAGTAAAGAACATTAAGTCAGAAAGCAAAGATGAAGAAAGCCGACTCAAGGATGAAGAAGAATAGAAAGAGGAGGATGAAGATGAAGATGAAGAGGAGTTTGTAACACAGAGGAGAACCCAACTGGAAGAGCAACAGCTTTTTTAAATTGGAAGCTATTGGTAGTTGAATTGTTGCCTGAAGAGGATGCAGTATTGGTCCTTTTATGCTTGTCAATACTCAGAAGTGTATCAGAAATGAAGAAGGAAGATTTGGGATGCTTGTTAATTAGGAGAAGATTAAAGGAAGCAAACTTTGGAGCTAGAGATTGGGGTTCTGTAATACTCCATCCTTATTCATGTTCCTCATCTATCACTTCACCTTATATTCAACCTTGGTATTGGAATAATGCCAAGGCAGTGATGGCATCAGATAGAGCAGATCACATAACAAGGCAACCAGCTTCAAATTACTCACCCGTAGAAGGCGGTGATAAGTTGTACAAGCGAGTGATTATAAGTTTATAAACATGCATGAGAAGATGAGCATTTGTTTTTTTTTTTTTTTTTTTTTTGCTACAATAATTCATAAATTATGGGTGAAAGATACAGAGAATTTTGCATTGATAGTGTTTATTACTTGCTTAGAAAGCATGTGCTCCTGCCATCTGAATTAAAGATACTTGATGTTGCATGTGCACTTTGGATAAAGAGACCCTTTTGAAAATGACTTGCATAAAAAAAGTTGTTTTTGGCTTAATTGAGTGGAAAAATATGCTATTAGGATAACGGATATTTCAGCAATAAGATTGTTTTGTGACACGGGATTCCCACAAGCAATTTGATTTTTAGGCTTTAATTAAATAGATTAAGATGCAATAGGATAAGATTACAGATTTGCATCCATGGTGGAAGCCATTTGGCCACACCAAGAAAAATGAGTGCGTAGAGCTTTGCTTTTGAAGTCTTACCTGCTTAAAATTCATCAAAGAACGAGTTCATATAGTCTTGACCCTGCTCAAGTGACTCCAATTCATATCTAACCTCATGGTAATAAGGGTAAGGGGTGAAAGTTCAAATCACATAATAAACCTTTGTCAATGGAGTACTCATCCCGATTATCTCAATTGTTAAATATGTTAGTAACGCGATGTGTTATACCATGTTATGTATGTAAGAGTGAATGCGGAAGGGGAAGCATAAAATAGGAACATCAAGAACACGAGGGTTACGTGGTTAACCTTGTCAGCTTACATTCACGGAAGAAACTTTTAAAAGCTACATCTTTATTATATAAAAGTGTCCCCCAAATTTTTTCAACATTTTTTTTAGTATATATATGTATTAATTTTAGCAATTTGTTTCAATAAATTTGCACTTTGCCCCCCTCAACAATATTATTGATATTTTTAAAGGCTATAAAAAATTTTATTAATCTAAAATTTGAAATAAATTTAACAAGCTCAACAACAAAATTTACCAATAATGAACTTAAACCCAAACAACACCCCAAAATAAACTCACACAAGACAAACAAAAAATAAAATAAAATAAAAAATTCCTAAGCCGATTCTAACTAGTCTAAGTGAACACACACACATCTAACAACATGCAAGAAACCAATAAAAAAAAAAAAAAAAAAACCCCTTAACTTTCTAAATGATTATTTATTTAGAGTTTCAAAAAAAAAAAAATTGTTTATACTTTTGTACCCTAGCTCTAAGTCCTCGCTCAATCCTTGCTTATGGGAATAAACCTTTGTCAATGGAACACTCATTTCAGCATTCTTATTGGTAATTCACATGTAGCACACTAGGCTGAATACTCAAATTCATGAACATGCACTTGGACTTGGGAAATGTCCTGCATGTGTCAGCTTCAGTTTTTACATTAGTCATATATCTCAAGTATTACGAAAAAAATCGACAATAAAAAGGACTTCAAAGTTTTTACCAAAGTGGCAGAGAAATTTTGCCTTGACTAGCTACATGATCGAGAGATGTTGGTCCACTCAATATAGCGACTTGGAATAATAGTTATTTAAATTTTTATATTTCAATTTAAGAGAGACTTTTCAATATTTAAAAATCAATTAAATAATAGTTATTTAAAATTTTATATTATAGAGTTTTTTTTTATAAAAAATTTTCTTTCTAAAATTACTAATTAAGTCTTTGTATTTAGATTTTATTAACATATCTTTTACTAATTATAATTATTATTTTGGACCCTTCTTCAAGGTTAGAAAAAGAATACAAAACCTACCTCTCTCAATATATATATATTTTTCAAAAAAAGAAATATTTTAATTTTCATCCTAATATTTTAATTTTCCCCAAAAGGTAGCCATAAAACTATAAAAGCTTGATGTAAAAATTTTGAGGGATGAGAAAGTAGAAATGATATACCATATATGGAAGACTGAGAATGTAGAAATGTATGATCAACCAAATAAAAGAACAAAAATGTCCCAATTTTTATTCTTTTGTATTTATCTCTGGTAATTAAATAAATTGACCCAATCAAGGATGCTCTATGAATAATGTGGAAATGTCAACATTTTCCAGTCTAAAACAGGTTAGATACTGAGAACCTGAGTTGGATCAGGATTCGGTAAGTGAGATTGTTGTTGAATTTAAAAGGAACAAACCAGGGAAAAAATGTTAATGTATACAAATTTTCTTATTTTAAGTTGAACTTGGTTGTCTTGAGCTAATTGTTTGTAAAATTTAGACTAGTGGAATTTTCTTATTCTTTTCTTTTCCAGGCGGCTGCAGCAAAAGTATTGTAATTTAATTAATTAAATAAAATGAAAAATATTTCATGGCATATTGGCAGAATGGCAGGTGAGCCAAAATAAAAAAACCATCAGCCAATTGAAAATCTAGTTTTTAAGAAGTACATGTACTTCATGATCTTTTTTTTTTTTTTTTGGGGATAAGTAAGAAGTACATCATGATCGATGACATATATAAATATAATATATATAGATTAAACAAGAAGTCATGAAAATTCATAAAGAAAGGAGCCCTTTGTTGATGGCTTTTTATAGGTTAGCAAGATGCCAAGCAAGAACATAAGATTCAGATGTCAACATTGCTTATTGACGATGGCATCACATGAGTCAAAACAGCTTTGTAGATATGTTTTGCAATGGTTTTTATCTCCTTTTCTATCACCTCCTAGAAAGTTCATTAAGAAGACTGTTTTTTTGCTTACCACCAGTATAGGAGGTTGATTTAATAAAAATTTTGAAGGTAATACTACTGAAACACAATACTCTTGACTAAGAAGAATTTTTTTTTTTTTTTTGGGTGCGAAAAGGAATTTTATTTAAAAAAAAAAAAAAAACTGGATTACATGATAACATGTTCAGCTAGAGGCACTTCTCTATGAGTGCCTATTTGAAAATTGTCCCTAATATACTGCTCATAAATAAAAATAGGGTAGGTTTCATAAATAAAAAATTTGCATTCTTGTGAACTTCCTTTCTTTGCTAGTTTGTTTGTTACCATGTTGACCTCACAATAAGCGTGAAGAAGATGGACTATCTACTCTTGCCTGACAAGATTCCTGCAATCATCAATTAAAGGAACAAGATATGGTGCAGATTAACTGTTTTTTGTTAGTCATTGCATAACCAAAGTAGAATTAAGATTCAAAATAACAAATTTAAAGCCCAAATTCCAAGCTAACATTAAACCATGTCTAACTACTTCCAACTCAGCTACGTTATTTGTTGTAATACCCAGATTTGACTAATGGGAAGATTCATTGGCTTCTTTTTTCATGTATAAGTTATGAAATGTGGCTATGTTGGGTATAAATTAGTACCAAATCCTTTAAATACAAAAAACATATAATATGAAGTGCATCCTAACAACCATTGAATAAAGACAATTACCAACAACGGTCATGAGTCATCCTCATTCATTAATCACTAGATGTCTTCTTCTTTTTTGGTACAAGTGATGTGAGGCTGAGCCCCAGGGAGTAAAGGGGCTTAACTTAAGCCACAGAATAATCACTAAACATCAATCCATTTATTTATTCATGAAGTAGATATCAATCCATTAACACAAGGAATCTAATTAATAGTGCATCCTTGTGTTAATGGAGGACTTATTTAGCTTGCGTAAAACTTGAAATCTATACAAAAAAAGAAAGAAAAAAAAAAGGACTAAACTTGGTCTTATTACTGTTTGAAACAAAATGCAAGTCAATTAAATACGAATTGTATGTTGTTACCAGCTGGTTTTTGACACTTCTCAATTAAAATCCAACTTCTATTTCTAGTAATAATTTAACTTACACATCGAAACAAGCATTCAATTAAGAAAAGTACTAGCAACTCATCCATGATCACCAGTTACATGGTGTCAAAGTCCATTAACAAATGGATCTTATTGATTTTACGTTAATGTAAAATGCGCATATGATTAAAAATTTAGCTTGCACTCCATTCTCATTTGAAATGCGCATGAAATAAATGTCTAAACTTGGTCATATATTGATTAACAAGACACCTCAATTAAATGGAATGTGCATATTGTCACCAATTAGCCATTAACAATCTTTTAAACATAATTTACTTTCACTATTAATATTTTAACTAACACATCCAAGCCTATTCCAATGTAGAATCTATATGGTATTAATTCTTCTATGGTACATCTTAGATATGGTACTCACTATGATCCTAATCATTTATTTCAAATGTTTTAATCTAAGCATTTTATTTATTTTAAAAAAAGATAAAAATTTAAACACTTACAAATAGTTGATATCATGCCTAAAAATATTTAGTAATAATATTACAAAATTTATACACCACTTTTAAGTGTTCAAAACTTCATTTCCCGTGTGATATAGACTATCCAAAAAAAAGAAACACATCTCACATCGAAATAATAAAAAAAATGTTTGTGTGAATTTAAAAGTCAATGTTGTATATCTAACGCTACACCACTTGTTCCCTTTCCAAGATGAAATAAGCTATCAAGAAATTAAATATTATTAGAGTGTTTATAAAATATACATTTTTGAATTTATGACTTCCCATCCTCATGTGAAATCAAAATAGAATATGAGTTCTCTGGCCATTGGCAAGCTTGAGGAGGGGGCTCAAGAGTCAAGAGTCAAGATAGACCCCTGAGATTAGTAAAGGTCAAAATTCAAAAATCCCCAGCAAGTCTTCCACAAATTTATTACCTCTAGATTCACCCCCCATTTAAAAATCCATAATCAATCATCACTTAAGACATTAAACAAAGGCCCCAAGTGTCACAACTTGATTTGCTATAATGGGACCATCTATTTATTATCACAGTCAATTTGGCTTGATATATATGATACGATAGCAAGCATAGTATTTGTTCTTTTCTTTTTTTTATTTTTTTCTCTTTCTTTAGTTAATTATTATTTTCTCAACTCAAGCCAGCCCACTTTTCTAGAATCAAACGGAGATAGGTACGGTTTTTGTTACCTTATGATGGGCTCCACAGAACGGCACCGTACGAAATAGTATCATTTAGCTTTTCTTTGGGGATTTCGCGGAAGTTGCGCGTACAACTTTATATGTCTTTATCTAATTCTAACCCACTTCAATAAATGTTCTTATCCTCTGCTTCTTCCACCACAACCCATCTTCTTCCTCCACTCGACACGTGTCCTTCCACACATACTTCTCACCGTCTGATTAAAAAGTCACTGAACCAGGATATGATCACACGGTTTTGCAGACAAGTGCAGAGTTTTGTCCAGATACATTCAGAATTCATTGCTTAAACACTCTGAAAATTCATTGCTTTAAAAGTTTTTTAACATGTGCGCAGAGAAAGACTCGTTTGGTACGTACACTTAAACAAAATTATATATATTTATATATATTTTTAAAAAATACAAACAACATTATTAGAATAACATTACCAAACTAGTCTTAATTGTTTCAAATTGATTGTAGTAGTTACTAGAAAAATTAGTTTTGAATAGTGCTATTTGATGCAATGCTTTAAACTAATAATAAAAAAAGGTTATCGATTTCTAAAATTACTTAAATAACACATAAGATCCTATTTCTATGCTTTTATATGAAAATGATGTATTTGAATAACATTTCATTTTACATAAATCCAAAGCTATGCATAGTTGTATACTACATAGTATCACACCATTCAAAATCAACTATCATTATAATAAAATTAGATTTCTTTGGACTCATTAAAAAAAATACATAAAAAAAAAAATCATTCTCAATTTTAAAATTAACAAAAAAAGGCAAAGTTTTGAATTTTGAATCAAATGCACATGTAAATTAGATCTGTTAAATATGGACATGATAGGTGTTTAGCATATCTACCCTTTCCAATGGGTACCTATGCGCAAGAATACTGGACCAAGTGATTCCAAACAAAAATTATGTTAATTCATTTGAAAATTTAATTTTAAAGATTTAAATAAGCAATAAATTTAAAAAAAAAAAAAAAGAACATAAAATGAGGTGAACAAATAATTAACATGAAATAAGGGAATATATTATAATAATAAAATCTAGGGACAGCCCAATCATTTCAAATCCTTGGCCTTGTCCAGCTCTTACACCTCCAAACCAATAATTATATGCCACCTCACCAAACTCAAACAAATATCTACTCACAAGGGGCAAAGGTTTTGTTTTGTTTTTTTTTTAAAGGGAAGAAAAGCATATTATTGAAGTTATTTAGTTATGAAAATTTGAGTGTGACGAAATCGAGTTTTAATCCAAAATCAAATTTAGCAAATTTGAGTTCTAATTTGTTACACAACGTCAAATTAACCTACAATTTTAAGAACCTACAAAACTGAATAACTTTGCCCAACTTAAAATAAAGTACTATCTACCAAATTTTGCAAGTCACAAAGAGTACAACCGTAGTCAAGTCCGCACCCAATAATTCTCTCTCCGTTTCTTCTTTCAATGCTATAAAACTCAGCAACCAACCCCTCTCTCTCTGCAATATCTTCCTTCTTCAGCTAAAACCAAACTCCGATATTTTTCTAACTTCACCAACCCGAAACAAAAACCCGATTCACCGTCAATACAATGAACCCGACCCATAAAACCCGATTAAGTCTCTTTCGGACTCTCTCAAATTCAAAACCCACCCACCTCCCTTTGCTCTTCTTCTTGTTCGTCCCCACCTGAACCAAATCCTTAATTTAAAAAAAAAAAAAAAAAAAACTTGGGTTTTCTCGAACTCAATCCAAAAACGTTAGTTTCCACGAACAGACAATATATATATAAAAAAAAAAACTTAATTTCCACGAATTGTATCTAAAAGATTTGATTTTTAGAAACATTTTATAGAAATGTTGCTCTCTGTGTTTACCGAAGACCTGCTGGTCCGAGTTTACAGCAAACTCGGCTCTGAATCGGACAGGAAGACTTGGCGACTCGTTTGCAAGGACTTCCTCCGAGTCGACTCAGTGACTAGGCGGTCCCTCCGAGTCCTACGGCCCGAGTTCTTACATGGGCTGCTGTCGAAGTACAAGAACCTGGATACGCTGGACCTGACTGTGTGCCCGAGAATCGAGGACGCGACGGTGTCGGTGATGCTGAGTCAGGCGGTGAACTCGGTGAGTTGGACTCGGTGGGTGACCCGGTTGGTGCTGAGTCGGGCGAGTGGGTTGAGGTACGGGGGGCTGGAGAGGTTGGTGGGGGCGTGTCCGTGTCTGGAAGTACTGGACGTGTCGTACTGTTGGATATACGGGGATAGAGAGGCTTGGGCTATATCGAGTGTGAGAGGGTTGAGGGAGTTGAGGATGGATAAGTGTTTGGGAGTGAGTGATGTTGGGTTGGCAAAGATAGCTGTTGGGTGTGGAATGCTGGAGAGGCTGAGCTTGAAGTGGTGCATGGAGATTTCTGATCTGGGTGTTGATCTTTTGTGCAAGAAGTGCTTGGAGTTGAAGTCTCTTGATGTCTCTTATCTCAAGGTCTCTCTCTCTCTCTCTCTCTCTCTCTTTGTTTGTTTGAATATTTGGACATTGTGTGTGTGTGTGTGTGTGTGTGTGTGTGTGTGTGTGTGTTTTGGGGTGGTAGGGGAATAAAGGTAATGGGATTGGAATTTGAGTTTTGGGTTTGGGAATGACAACTATTTCCTAATCTGGGTGTGTGTGTGGGTAGGTAATGGGGTTGGAAATGGAATTGGAGTTTTGGGTTTTGGTGTGAAAGTAGTATTTCATTATGGGGGACATGGGTGTGCTAGGAGAATAGAATAAATGAAGGTAATTATTGAGGGAAAGAGAAGTAAGGTAGTGAACTTCAATTTCATATTTTGTTCTAATATAAAAGCTGGCGAATGCTTGTTTGGTTGCTGAGAAAACGAAAAAAGAAAGTTGCATGTTTGTAATTTTATGTATTTGAGAGAGAGAGAGAGAGAGGCCACTCTAGTGGAGCTAGTGGCTAGTGCCAGACTGCCAGTATGTTGCTATTTTTTTTAGAGTGACGTTTCTAAATTGGGAAAGTGAATTTTTCTCTCTCTCTCTCTTTTCGTATATATGTACATATCAAAACTCCAATAGTGCCACCTTATCCTTATGGGTTATGCCTCTTATATTTTTCTTTTTTCTCTTATATTTTTTTAAAAGTTTTCAAGGTTTTCTGTTTGGATTCTGAGGAAGATGAAGAGTTATAATCGAGTTGAAGTATATATACTGCTAGATTTATATGGTTTTTCTGCACAAATGAGTACAATGTGACCATTTTGGCTGAGTTGAGGTGAGAATATCATATTTTGGAGACCAAACAACATGTAGATATGGATAGAATTTCTATTGTATTGTTTAATTTCCTTGAATTTTTTGAGCAAGCAAACATAGATTTTCAAGTTAAGTGCTATTTTTTAAATATTTATGATTGGAAATATGATGCATAGCTGGGTTTCAGGTTACAAGTGAATCTCTTCGTTCAATTGCTTCTCTGCCAAAACTGGAGCTTTTGGCTATGGTGGGGTGCCCTTTTTTAGATGATTATGGATTGCAGTTTCTTGAACATGGATGCCCATCACTACAGGTGAAATATTTTATGGTTGAGAACAGTATTTTAGTTTATAATTTGGTTGACATGCATCATAACAATTCAAGAAAATATATTATTAACTAGAAATTATTGATTTTAATTTGCATTTTCCAAGGACTGCAGGCAATTGACGTATCGAGGTGTGGTTGTGTTAGTTCTTCTGGCTTGATATCTGTAGTTAGAGGACATAGAGGTCTTGCCATGCTCAATGCAGGATACTGTTTTTCAGTGAGTGGATATTATTATATCTATTTTGGTGCTTGTATTTGGTTTCACTGAAATTTTAAACTAATTCTTAAACCTTGGGGTTTCCCTTAGGAGCTTTCAGCAATGGTTCTCTACAGCTTGAAGGACTTGAAGAATCTAAACACGATAAGAATTGATGGGGCTCAAGTTTCTGACTCAAGCTTCCAAACCTTCAGTACCAATTGCAAGTCATTGGTGGAAATTGGGTTGAGCAAATGTGTTGGGGTGACCAACATGGGCATCATGCAACTAGTATATGGCTGTGTGGGTTTGAAGATCGTGAATCTAACCTGTTGCCGTTTCATCACTGATGAAGCGATTTCTGCTTTAGCAAACTCTTGCAGGAACCTTGTCTCCCTAAAGTTAGAGGCTTGTGATAAGGTCACTGAGAAGAGTCTCGATCAGCTTGGATCATGTTGCTTGCAACTCAAGGAGCTTGATCTGACTGATTGTTGTGGGGTAAATGATAAAGGTAAACTTTGGAAGTTATATCAGCCAATGTTATGAAATTAACTGTGGTTAATCTGCCTTTGTTGCTTTTACAAAATGTATTCAATTTGATGCAGATCCTATTTCATTGTATTTGCCAAAGTTTAATCATTTTCAAAGTGTAATGCTCTTCTTATCTGCAGGACTCAAATTTTTGTCAAGATGTTCTGAACTATTAAGCTTGAAATTAGGACTGTGCACAAACATATCAGACAAAGGATTGGCTTATATTGCTCATAACTGTACAAAAATTAGTGAACTTGATTTATACCGGTAATTTAATCCCAGTAGTCAATTTGATTGTGTATTGAGAGTTCGCAAAATGGGAAGGTGAATTCATTTATTTATCTCTGTTTTGTGTTGCAGCTGTACGAGTATAGGAGATGATGGATTAGCTGCAATATCAAGTGGTTGCAAGAATTTGATGAAGCTGAACTTGTCATATTGCAACGGAGTTACTGACAGGGGGGTGCAGTACATTGGCCGTCTTGGTGAACTCTCTGATCTGGAAATGCGTGGACTTGTCAACCTCACAAGCGAGGGTTTGACGGCAGTTGCAGCTGGTTGTAAGAAACTGTCAGATTTGGATTTGAAGCATTGTGGAAAGATTGATGACTCGGGCTTCTGGGCACTTTCTTACTACTCACGGAACATGCGACAGGTATGGTTTAAATATTTTGAATTGGAATGAGCGTTCATTTACTTTAAAAGAAAAAGGAAAGTGACTTCCTAGCTAACACAACTGTCAAGCTTAAAAAAATAAATAAATAAATATACGCAAAGGAAAATTTAAGAAACATATGTGAAACAAAGTATCTCTAGGAAATCTATTGTGGGGCATGGCATGTGACAATGATTAAAGAATAAGGGGGATTTGGTTGGAATTGGAAACTGAAATGGTATGGTAATGAATATAGAGCTTAACTGGATTTACACCATGGGTGTTTACTTATTTTCCTCTTGTATTTCCAAGATGTTTCAATACAATATCACTTCCTGTTCTTTTTGTTTAATTGCTTCCATCCTTTCTTTTTCTTGTATATGCTGAGAAGACAAATCTATATATAGAACAGAAGAATAAGGATGAAGGGTAACAGAAAAAGATATCATAATAGGAAACTAACCTATCAAATGCAGTCAACCACACTGTGGTGTCTCCCTCTACCAACAGCTTTGTAGCTCAACTGGTTTGCATCTCCTAGTATTTCCAAGGGAGATATCCAGGGTTCAAATCCTCCCTCCCCCGTTATTACTATTGAATTATAAATAAAGAAATCGGAATGTAATTTGAATGGTTAGGCACCCAAAGGACCTTTCAACCACTCTCAAGTAGTCTACTGCTCACTTGAAAGTCACCTAGGGGTCCTTATTCTATTCAATTATAATTGTCACCTCCCACAATAAATTCACAGCACCTGCTACTCACTGCTTCTGCTTCTGCTTCTGCCTTTATGTGAAGTCCACCTTTTAAGTAAGCAAAGGTCATACACCGCAGTTTCCCAGTGCATTTTTCCCCTTACATATTGTCAGAATTTAATAGGATAATATGAATCAAATTCACATGTAAATTAGGCTCACTAACAAGCTCTATCTTCTTCAGAATAAAATCTCTAGCTCAATATGCTGAAATTCTTATTAAGCAAATTAATGTTGCATAAATGAAACTAAATAAAAAGCAAATGCAACGAAATTTGGAACTTTCATCAACTACAGGAACTGGTTGTTATATACATCTATTTATAAATCATAAATTGTCTTTTCTTTTGTTTGGCTGCACATTAAATAGAATACTAATGATGGCATTGTTTTATGAGGTGGTATGCTTTTTCAGGATGTTTGATGAAAACAAAAATGAAAAGTGATAGTTCCAAAAGTTATGAGCAGTTATTTTTACAAATCTTTTAAGCCACCTGTTTTCCTTTTTCTAATTAACATACTCTTGTCAAAATAGCAAGGCTGCATATTTAGATTATGAACATATCTGCCAACATATAATGGTAAATGATCATTGATTACAGATTTTGGGACATGGGTTAAGCTAAACTACTTTTATTGGTGGCAGATAAACATGAGCTATTGTGCTGTCTCAGATGTGGGGCTATGTATGGTTTTGGGGAACCTAACACGGCTGCAGGATGTCAAGCTGGTGCACCTCATGAATGTCACAGTGAAAGGGTTTGAACTAGCACTTAGGGCCTGCTGTGTGCGGATCAAGAAGGCCAAGCTAATTGGTTCTCTCAGATTCTTACTTTCTACAGAGATACTTGAGACCCTGCATGCAAGGGGCTGCAAGATTAGATGGGAATAAACTTCATATCATAAAGCCTATTTATAAGTCAGTCAGAAACCTTCTCTTGTCATGGGTTTTCATGAAGGTTGTTGAGAAGTTGGGATGAGTTTTGCCAATGAAGTTTTTCTGCTTTCTTTGAGAGAAGGGCTTCACCAAATAATCTTGGGGTTTTCAAGTTGCCAAAATAGATTGTATCATAATGGCATAAAATTGCCATGTTTGTTCTCTTTTCTTTTCTCTTTTCTCCTTCCGCCCCTCTTGGCACTTGCACTCTTGTTTTCTTTCTTTGTAAGGGATTAAGGCAGTTCACTGGCAGAGCAACTGGGTTAAGAAGTGAGGCAGAATATATAACTTATATATGTTTTTAAATTAAATTTTGAAAGTAATATGTAATTGAGACAACCTCATCCTGTATCTAATAGTTTGTTCTCATGTAAAAGTAATATGCAATTGAGACAAACTATTCAAATTCACTAATAGATATACTTTTTAAGGTAAGACCATATTGGTTTCGATGCAGATTCCTTAAACCTTTTACTTCGATAATGGTCTTGGTTTCTATGATCTGTATTACCTTTAGTAGGCTGGATAGGATTAAGTTACCAGCCTGACAAATGATCTACTTAAAATCTTGAATGTAACAATCTAAATTGAGGACAAGAATGATGTCTTTCAATTTGGGCCTTTGAAGGTTAAGGTTCTTAAACCTGATGGAACACCTGCAATCTTTTAATGCTTGCAATGTAATTTCCAAATTGTTAGTGATATGCTTTTAAAGCCTTAAACCCTTTCATGGACCACTTGATTTCCCCTCTCCAGCATGCATTTGTCAAGGGCATACTATCCCTAGTAACATTATTTTGGCCTAAGAATTGTCAAATTATTTTAATAAACATAAAAAGGGGTAAGTCTTGCTTTGGAGCCACTAAGATTGACCTGTCTAAAGCACATGATTGTGTTAGTTGGAATTCCTTGAAACCAGTTTTTGATTAGACTTGTTCTAGAATGTGTTTCCACTTTGTCATATAGAATCTTAGTTAATGGTAATCCAACCAAAGTTTTAGTGCAAAGAAGTGGTTGAGGCAATGTGAACTCATTTCCACCCCTCTTTATTTCTCCTTTGTGCCAATGTTTTGTCTTCTACCCTTGTGTAAGTTGGGTTATCCAAGGAATGCAAAGGCATTAAACTGGCTAGGACTGCCCCTGCTATTAATCATATATATACATATATCCTTTTGGTGGATGTTTCTTTTCTGTTTTCAAGGTTTAGGATAAAATTTTACACTTTATTAAGAAAACATGTGACTGGTTTTGTGAAATGTCAGGTGAAGTAACATGTAGCTAATCCTAACTAATCTGTTAAGCATTTATATCTGGCCTCCAAATTTTGGAACCAAGGCTTTGTTGTTTTTGTATAAATTATATTTGGTCCAATTGCAATAGAAGACATCAAGAATAGCTAATTGGGATGAAGTTGGTTGATAAGACTGGGGGATATCTTATTTTCAAATTCTATTTCAGAAGCATTAGATGATGACTTTCCAAGGGCTGATTGATAAATTAAATTTCAACTTAATTAGAAGGGTGGAAAGCTGGAATGCATTTTCAGGCTGGACATTGAAAATTTTAGTTGATAGTAAGTGACAAATTTATTTGGCCATTATCAGGTAGAGGAAATTATGTGGTCAGCAATGGTTACAGTGCCCTGTGCAATATGAATCTTAATCTACTTATACAACAAGTGGATATTAGTATGTCAAGGATCAATGGGGACAATAACTTGTCCTTAAAAGTTAAAACTACCTTATAAGCGTGTTGTGTTTGTGTGGAAACTTTGTCATAGAGATCTTCCTTTAAAATCAGAGTGGATCAAAAGGAATTTAAAGTGAAACTTTTTGTCCAGTATGTCAAGAGGAGGAGAGAAATAATATTTTTGCCGGATCACTGGATGTATAAGTAGAAATGCAAAATACTAAATAATTCAATGCAAGTGCAATTAGAAGCAGTAAGGGAAACTTTAGCTAAAGCAACAAAGTTAGGGTTTTGGAGAGTGCTGAAGTGCAGTTTAGTGTTAAATATGTTCATGGTAGAGAACTAGTTGAAGTGTTGAATTTATTTAGAAGCTAGTTGCAGGGGGACTTTATCTGGTTCGGTTGACACTTCTACAACAGATTTATTTATAAAGGAAGCTTCATTGAAGTTCAACTTAGCTGAGTCCTACATGGTGGAAATAGCACCGCTTGGGGTGATAGTGGGCAGAGAGAGAGAGAGAGAGAGAGAGAGAGAGAGAGAGAGAGATTTCTACCAAATGATCTTCCTTCCTTTTATAGAGAAACTATTAACAGATCCAAGCAATGCAAGGAAAATTTTGATAATTTGTTTTTATTAAGTGAAAACGAAAATAATAGATAAAACTTATAAGTGTTAGTCCAAAACCGTTCTTAAAATGATATGATTATTTTATAACAAATTATAGTTGTTGCAATATAATAGATTTTCTAAATTAAGCCATCAATATTAATTATTTGAAAGTGTTTAAATTTTGTAAGTTATTTATTTATTTTTTAAAGAAACATAATGCATTTTACATTTAATTATTATATAAGGTGAAATATTTTGTAAATAATATAATGTGAGATTGGAATTTGTTTCTATTTTCTAGTGCTTTTTACAAACGATTCATCTTTTATATGTCTGAAATGACATAAAGATGAAGTAGATATAAGTAAATCTGTAACTTTTATAAGAAAAAAAATATACAAAACTTTAATAATATAAATAAATATATATAATTTTATCAAGAACTACCAACATTACACTGAGAATGTGATATAATTGTTAATGAACCGCTCATCTTTCTACCCAACTTCTCCTCTCAAAGTATCACCAAAATGGATTGAATGGACTGAATAAAGTGGATCAAATTGGACTGATTAAAACAAATATTTTGACGAGACTTAACAAGAATGCAACATTAAATACAACTTTTCAATTTTTAAAATTTTAATATAAATATGAATGTGTGATTGCACGAGTTTTACTGTTAGTGGATTCCCACGCTATCTATGTTTAATTTATAATTCTCTTTCTATGTGTATATGTGATTAGGGAGACTACTAAGGTGCCGACAATGTTATTTTTTTTAAAAAAAAAAATATCATGTCCTCTTTTACTTGTTGGATTAATTGACCTAAAATTTGCATTAGATTAAATTAATATTTACCGTGATTAAAAAGTACTTGTGTCCTTTTGTATTGGGTGTCACCATAGACAAAGTACGTGAGTTTGATTAAGAAGCTTTGTTTTGATGTAACATCAATTCGACCGTCACCACACACTTATTAGTCAATGAGGATAATCAAGAAGATTCATTGTCTAATATATCTTCTTTTTGCTGAAATTGTCTAATATATCAAGTCCATTATATTATTTTAATAATAATAATAATAATAGAAAAAGTCCATTACATTACAGCCGTAGTAGTGCATGTGAGTTTTTATCAAGTATCAACGCCATGATGTAATACAAAATTCATGCTTATTTCATGCCCATTCTTTTTTTCCAATCACTATTGGCTATTGCTATATTTATATTGATCGGTTTGACTGAACTTTAATTGAAAAATTGATAGTTTAAGATCAAAATCAGAATTCAATCCGGTAGGATGTAATAAAAACATGGAAATTACTCAATTTATGACTATTTATGTGCAACATTTTCTTGAAACTGAGAAAATTTTCTTGGGAATACACGTTAAATTTTATTAAGAAGTATGTGACAATTTTTCCGTGGTGATTTGAATCATTTGATCTCAAAATCTTGGACACAATATGTCATTTTGAAAAGGACAAAATGGGATTCATGGTTGCATCGAATGGGTCACTCACCTAGTTTGATTGGGCTATTTTGAAAAGTACCAAATGAGTTTCAAGTAATGAGTTTGATTTGGGGTCACTCAGGGCCATTGTGTGGTTGGGTCTAGGTGTCAATATTGAGAGAGGCTATTGGGCTTTTGGGTAGCAAGTCACAACCTTTGAAGGCTTTGACGATCAATCTCAGTGTTGGGCTCATGTCATTTGGTTTGTAGTGGAGCTTAGTGGTTTATAGTGCTCTAGCAGTTTGTAGCGGTTTTGTTGTGGGTTCACAACGGTGGCTGGTGGCTGTGGGATCATGGCCATTGGTGGGAACAACTTGAACTCGATTGTGGGTACTAGGAGGTATTGTGCTGTGGGGTTTGGTTGATTTGTAGTGTGTATGTGTGCTGTGTTTGTTGGATAAGAAAATGGATGCTTGGGGGTATAATCAGGCACCTAGCTAGAATTTTGAGTTAGAAGGCCGGAAGTATAAACAAAAAAACTTTAAAGCATATGATTAGTTGTAAATTTTTTAATTTTATTCTTGTAATAAGTTTTTGTTAAATTTTTTGAGTTGATGATTTGTGGAGAGAAGCCAAGTTTTATTTTCCTTAAGCCCAATTCAAAGTAGGTCTTATATATTTACATTTTTTTTCCCTACAACTCAAGGGGGCTAGGGATTCTTTGGGCCCTAGTGTGGCTCTGTCCCTAGGTATTATGTATTGTGGGGGTTGATTTTTTTACATTGGCCTATCCTATTTATGTGCTATGTTTGATTGCCTAGAAAGTAAGGAAAAATAGCAGGAAAAGATAAGGGAGTGGTTTTGAAAATTTTTTATTTTATTTTATTATATTATTTAATGAGTGAATGTTTTGAGCTAATGGGGGGTTTTATTTTTCCAACCAAGTTACTATAACTATTACAATTTTTTTTTTTTAATAAATAAATTGGGATTAATTGACACATAAATAATCTATTAACCATATCTACATTTTCTATGAGCCAGATGATGGCAAGCAAGGATAACACACCAAATTGTGTATAACAAGAGTAGGCCATTTTTTTTTTTTTTTTTTTTGAGAATCAAGGACATGGATACCTTGATTGTGCAACATGCAGCAGGAAAAAGGGGAAATCATATTAGAGAAGCTCCCTAGCTATTTGTCCAACATGCTGAAAGTTGGCAGGAATATTAAAAATTGCTCTCAAAAGAAAGCATATATATAAGAACTTCATGTGGGGTGAAAGTATAAAGAAGGTAACTTTGAAACTCAAAAGATATTGAACCATTACTTTGAAAGCAAACAATCCCCACGTACCCTCCATCGCTTATAAATATATTATGTTCTCTTTCATAAAGACCATAGACATTAGACAACTCTTTGATTATCATAGCCAAAACATGGCCTTTGTCAATTTTGTTCTAATATTTCTCATCCTTTTACCTCACCTTGAAGCTCTTTCTCATGGATCCTCCTCAAATGTACCAAACCAAACCATGCAAACCATGATGTTACAAGCTTGTTCCAACACTGAAAATCAAAATTCATGCCTTTTGAATTTGCAAACCGAGCTCCAAAAAATAGGCCCGGATCAAAATCCCTCTTCAGTCTTGAGTGCTGCACTTAGGACTACAATCAATGAAGCAAGACAAACCATTGAAACCATTACAAAGTTCAATGCTTTGTCTGTCAGTTACCGCGAACAAATAGCAATCGAGGATTGCAAAGAGCTTCTCGATTTCTCAGTCTCTGAATTGGCTTGGTCTTTAGATGAGATGAAGGAGATTCGAGCTGGTGTCAAGAACGTTCACTATCAAGGAAATTTAAAAGCTTGGTTAAGTGCTGCACTGAGTAACCAAGACACATGCCTCGAAGGCTTTGAGGGCACTGATAGACGTCTTGAAAGCTTCATAAAGGGAAGCTTGGTACAAGTTACCCAACTTATTGGCAATGTTTTGGCTTTGTACACTCAATTACATAGCTTACCATTTAAACCACCACGAAATAATACCAAACCAACAAACAAAAGTTCTGATTTTCCAAAATGGATGAGTGAAGGTGATCAAGATCTCCTTAAATCCAATCCAAAAGGTATGCATGTAAATACCGTAGTGGCAGTGGATGGGAGTGGTCATTATCGTACAATTGCTGAAGCCATTTATGCAGCTCCAAGTTATAGTAATAGGAGGTATGTTATACATGTGAAGAAGGGAGTTTATAAGGAAAACATAGACATGAAGAAGAAGAAAACCAATATTATTCTTGTTGGTGATGGGATGGGACAGACCATTGTGACAGGCAATCGGAATTTCATGCAAGGATGGACTACTTTTCGAACCCCAACTGTTGGTGAGTACCTAGCTACTTTGCCTTTTTATTTAAATTCTTTTTTTAATGGCCTATGGCAAGTAGCACATATGTTACTTCTTTTTTTATTCTATTAAATTACTCAGTTCATGTCCCAAAAGTTTTTTCACCTTTCCACTTCTAGCATACAAATGACTTTCATTTTGGTTATATGGTTTTATTCTTGCATTAAAATTGCTAAATTCATGTTCCAATATTTTTTTTTTTCACTTTTTCTTTCCTAGCATGCAAGTTAATGACTTTCTTAATTTTGTTAATGGTTTTATGCATGCGATTTGGTCAATTTATGTTCTTTGTTAATGTTTATAACGTTTTCTTTTTTAGCATGCAATTGATGAATAGAAATCTCTTTATTCCACTTTTTATATTCCGCTTTATACTTTAATTGTGGTTGATGTGTTTGATTTTTTTTTTTCTATTTTAAATTTTGACTATTTTATAATAAAAAAAATTATATGACAAGTTGTGATTAATAAAGTATAAAGTAGAACACAAAAAGTGAGATAAAAGATTTGTTTTTGTAAATAAAATATATATTTTTTAAATAACTTTTTTTTTTTTTTTTAATTTGCAATTCATTGAAAAGAAGGAGAGAAACAGGGGGAATCATCTTTACAGACTAGATACAAAGCAGGGCCCGGGAAGATTACCCATATTAAAAAAAAAAAAAAAACAAGACCAATTAGAACCTAATGCAAACTTTGCAGCTGTATGACTTTTGGTTTTATGCCTTCATTAAAATTACTCATTTTGTGTCCCAAAAAGTTTCACCTTTTCTTTCTTTGCTTGCTATTGTCTTTCTTTTACTAATTGCCGGTTTTATAATTGCATAAACATTACTCAATTCATGTTCACTTTTCTTTCCTAGCATACAAATGACTTTCTTTTGTTCATGTTATTGTGCTTGTAGCCGTCTCCGGGAAGGGATTTATAGCAAGGGACATGACATTTCGCAACACGGCTGGACCTGAAAATCATCAAGCCGTGGCACTCCGTGTCGACTCAGATCAATCCGCCTTCTACCGGTGCAGCGTGGAAGGCCACCAAGACACCCTCTATGCTCATTCCCTCCGCCAATTTTACCGTGAATGCAACATCTATGGTACCATAGACTTCATTTTTGGCAATGGGGCAGCAGTCCTCCAAAATTGCAAAATATTCACTAGAGTTCCACTGCCATTACAAAAGGTTACAATCACGGCCCAAGGTAGAAAAAGCCCACATCAAAGTACTGGGTTTGCAATCCAAGATAGCTATGTTTTTGCAACCCAACCCACCTATTTAGGGAGGCCATGGAAGCAATTTTCTAGGACTGTTTATATGAACACTTACATGAGTGGGTTAGTCCAGCCCAGAGGGTGGCTTGAGTGGTATGGGGACTTTGCCTTGAGCACATTGTGGTATGGTGAGTATAGGAACTATGGGCCTGGGGCATCACTTTCCGGGCGGATCAAATGGCCCGGTTATCACATGATCCAAAATGCTGCCGCGGCTGATTACTTCACCGTCGGGAGGTTCATTGATGGGTCATCATGGTTGCCGCATACTGGTATCAGGTTCACGGCGGGATTGAGCAATTAAAAGTCATTTGCATATATTGTTATTTATTTATTTATTTTTGTCAATTGTGCTTATTACATGTTTTTGTAGTGATTAAAAACAATACCCTTAGTTAATGTATGGCGTATCTCTACCATTTCATCAAATTACTAACATATGAAATATGAAGTAGCTTTGTTTTCAATGGTTTTGATGTTAATTTTTGGACAATATATAAAAAGCTAGCGCAACACATTATTAGCACCGTGATAACTCTATGAATGCTAAACTGGGATAAGGTTTAGAAAGCCAACCCAATACAATGAACACATGGCCAAACAGAACCTGCTAGACGATCTTATTTGGTCCTTGAAGGCTTGAACAAACCAACCCAAAAGAGGGCAGACCGAGGCTACACATCACAGAGTCTTGAATCTTGATTGATGATTTTTTTTCTTCTTCTTAATTAGCTCTATAATTAATTATCTATTGCCAAAAAGGGTGAACTAAATGCTATATTCATAACACTTTCACAATATATCCTAAGTGGCTAGTTGTTACTAGCTATTATTGATGGACCAAAAAAATATTTCAATAATGGGTTTAAATTAGAGCCAATAACAATTTACCATCAAATTTTTTGTATGAAAATGTTGTAGAAGTAACACTTTTCTTTCATTGAAATTCAAATGGTTGATGATATTTAACAAAAAGAAAAAAGAGGTATATAATTTAAAAAAAGAGTGATGTAATCCAATCTCTCTCTCTCTCTCTCTCTCTCTCTCATATATATATATATATATTACATTCTCCTTAAAGTCTTTTAATTTAATTTAATTTATTTTTAAATTCATAGTCCAATAATTAAAAATAGATTTATTGACCTATTCGGTCCATACAATCTATTTCGGTCCACTTCAGCCTAATGCAGTCCATTTCAGTCCAATCAATCTAGTTTGGTCCAATTTAGTGTATTTCGGTCCACCTTGGGCCTTTCAGTCCATGCCCTCCACTTCGGTTCACATTGGTCCAATTGGTCTCATTCGGTCAATTCAGTCCATTTTAGTCAACTTCAGTCCATTTTGGTACACTTAATAAATGGAAAAATATAAGTTTGGGTTAAAACTAAGAGTACTTATTTTAAATCTGAATTTGTTAAAAAAAAATAGTATTATTCCCCTGCAATGCACGGTTTGATGAAAATTCATATGTAAGCTAATTATTTTAAAAAATAATTAAAAATAAAATATTAAATAAATAATAATAATAAAATTATAAAATAAGTAAATAATTTTAATAAAAAATCACTTTAAGTTCTAATTGTTTAGAGTTTAGTCTTTATCAGTGTTTATCTATTTTTATATTTTTAAATTATGTTTGTACTTTGTGTTAATTTCTTAATATGAGATGTGGTATGAGTTTGTTCATTCCTATTTGGGTTTTTAATCTATGCTCTAGCAAGCACAAATAATAATAATAAAAAAGAGTTCCCAATACTGATTTTTTCCTAGTGATAGTATGATTAAAAAAAATCAAAACACTCATAAATTAAATACAATAACCAAAACCCAAGATCAAAACATACAAAAATGAGTTTGAAAATTGAGAATTAAAAAAAATTAAAAACTTACATAAGATAAGAGAGCTCAGAACTTAAATGGGTATCTATTTTATTTATTTATTTTTCCTTCTTTATAATAAACTTCCTCTGACATAATATCCTGCATGCAAATTCAAAAGCAAAGAGCAATAAATAAGATACATTTATTAGATAAAAACATAAGCATAATTATAGGGATGTGGAAAATTTTTATTTTTATTTTTATTTTTTTTAAGCATGGGATGTATTGTGTGGAATTTAATTATAGGGATGACTTATTGGTTAAGACGGATTGTATTGAAAAGTCATGGCTGAATAAAATATTGTAGGGATAAAGGGCCCAAATATAGGTATTGGGTCGTGGGCCACACCCGAGGACGTCAAATAACCCGAAGACAAATAAGTACTAACGAAGGCATACAGATTAATGGGCCATGGAAGAGGTCTGATCACAATGAGCAGGATACGTTGTTCGAGGAGAAATAGCTCCTTAGCTAAATAGAAAGGAGGCCTAAAGTCCGACCATCCATCAAGAATAGGGCAGTAGGCAATCGTGCTTGGGAGGATAAACATCAGAAAGGGATGAGGCAAAAGAGAGTTAGAAAATATTTGAGAAGAAAGCTACTACCACCACATTAAATGCTCTACATTTAAGCCCCTGGCGACATTAATGTGGAAATGATACATGAACAATAATTTTCAGCCTTACAACTATCCCCAAAGATTTCAGGAATGTGTTGATAGGACAAGTATCAAGAAGATTAGCAATCTAATCTACACGTGGAGGGCTGAGATAAAAGAAGAGGAGGAAATATAAAAGGAAAGAATCCCATTACAAAAAGGGGATCATTAGAAAAACTAGAGGAGAAGGACTGTGTACCCAAGAACTGTAATTTTTGTATAAGTCAAAGAGCGATATATAAGAACAGACCCTCCTCGGACTTGACCGGGGAGAACTTTTTTTGTTCAAAATTGTTTGTTTCATTCTTTCCAATAATAACTAACCTATTGTGATCATTATCTACCTAACTCATTGAAAGTTTAACTTCAAGCCCACTCTCTAACAAATTCATTGTTTTGGGCTCATTGGGCCATTGTCCATTCCTTTGGGCTATGGAGCAAATCGTGTCCTTACAAATATAATAGGACTAAACTTAGGTATAATCACTTCTTTTCTTTTCTTTTTTTAGGGGGTATAACTACTTAGGTACTGTATATTAGATTTTTCAATTAAATTCAAACAAATTGTTGCATTGATAATAATAATAATATATATATATATATATATATATACACACAATATTATATTTTCTAAGGAAGATTAAATTCAATACAACTTCTTCTAAAAAAAAAAAAAACTATAATAATATATGTGTTTGAATTAATTAATATTGAATTTAATTGGGAAATATAATGTATTCAATCTAAAGAACTATATCCTCTCTCTTGTATGTGTTTGTTTCGCCAAAAAAAAAAAACCATTCTAATATTTGTCAAATAGTATTCAATTTTATGTTTTAATTTATTATGATTGTCCAATAGAATATTGTTAAGGTCACCTCATATTTCTAAGCATATTATGCATTTATACCAAGTTTTCCTATTAAAATAAATTATATGATGTTAATAATATATATTTTTAGATCTCATTTTTAATAGTTTTCCAGTGCATCATACAAGTTAGCAACAAGTAAGATATAAAAATGGAGACGTAGTAATAAATTTTGCTACCCTATCATTGGGCCGCATCATCTACTTATTTTCAACTTCTTATTTCTCTTTCTAAACTTTTCTTCTCTCTATTTTAATAATTAATTAAAAAAAATCTTCTTCTTCTTCCTATTAGTCCATACCTTCTGTTAGTTTGTTACACTTCTTCCCATTTTTTTTCCTCATCCTTTGCCTTTATCTACCCACTATTTTCTATTTTACCATTACATTTCCTCCATCATTTCCTCTTTCTTATATTTTGACTCTTTTTTTCCCTATCTTATTTTGTATAAATTTGAAATCTCTTCCATCCAATCCATATTTTTCCCACAAAATGTAAGTACTCTCTCTCACTTTCTCCCTATTTTTTTTACTTTCTTATAGTGGATTTTTGTTCTTTTTTATAACTCTAATTTAGGTTGATAGGTTTTTATTTATTTATTTTTATATGTGTTTTGGTGTTGTGCCTACCAATTGTTTGAGTAATAAATTATTATAAAATCTATCTTCTATTCCTTTTTTTTCATTTTAATTTTAGTTAAAATAATATTGTAATCTTGTGGTAAGTTTTGATTAATGATAATTTTCTTATTCCTTAAGATATGAGAAAATTTAATAATAAATTTGAAACTTGTAAAGTTTAGTTGTTTATTAGACAAATATAATATACTATAACAGTAGTTAGAATGATATATTTGTATTGCATTCTCTGAACATGGCGGTGCCTGTCAATAATAGAATATTCCTCTCAAAAAATTCAAGTTGCACAATTCAAATGTCAACCTTAAGTAAAAATGCAAGGATATAATGCATTTCTAATGAACTTTATCTGTGTCAAAGAAAGAGTATGATTAACAAGATAAGCAACCTGGGTTTCATCAACAGCAAAAGGAAAAAAAAAAATGCAGACACTGAGATCAACACTCTTTTGAGCAGTAATTTACAAGTCAACTTAATTGTCTTTTTTCATGTGTGTATACTCTATGTAAGTCTAATTAACCATCCAAACCTGTTTTCCAAAAGTATTTCTATTACAATGACTTCCAAGCTATCCCCATTTAATTTGCACCATACTTCTCTTTCTGATGCTCTTATTTTCCTCTCCACCTCTTGCAAGCTCCTCTGCCTCAAACTGTTCTTCCCAAGATATCATTTGCAACACCACACCCTACCCATGTTTCTGCCAATCCAACTTACCATCTAATAAGTCCAGCACCATAAGACTATGGCCGATACTTTATTCGCCAGTCCATATCATCAGCAAAAGACATTCTTTCTCTAGTCAAATCATTCCTCAAACCCAATTCCTCATATTTTGAGGCCACCATATATTAGCTGACTCGAACGTGGATTTGTTTGTCAAACTCTTCCCAAACTATCAATTCTACAGACAGTTTAAACAGCTCGCAAGCTGAGGATTTGCAGACCTTGCTTAGTGCTGCTTTATCAAACTAAGAAACATGTTCTGATGGCCTTCAAGTGGTGTATTAGACCATCTCTCTAATGGGACTATGCTTTATAGCATATCTCTTGCACTTTGTAAGCACGGTTGGGTTCCTGAGACACAGAGAAAGATTACTAACAGAAAGGAAGCTCATATTTTCCGATGTGGAAAACGCCAAATACAATCTTTTTCCAAGCATGTGGACAGGTTTGCCCTTAGTACATTATATTATGCAGAATATAATAACACAGGACTAGGATCAAACACTAGTAACAGGGTTACATGGCCTGGTTACCTTGTCATAAATGTGAGAGATGCAATTAATTTCACTGCGTCCAAATTTATACTAGGAGATGCATGGCTACCAGAAACTGGAGTGCCTTACACTGGTGGTTTGCTATAAATTGCATATTGAGATTTGTTAATGTATGAAAGAACCTCAATAATATAACATTCTGTCCTGAACTTGCATGGTGATTTTTTCAAACAAGCATAATCTTGTTTTGAATGTTAAGGGTTTGAACTTCCACCATAGTCTTTCAATATTTATTTATTTATTTATTATTTTCTTCATTTTTGGTGGAGACTGTTTTAAATCAATAAGTCATTTTATGTAAGTTCCAGTTAGTTTAACTAATAAAATCTCTAATGGTTGAATAAAAGATCTGAGATTCAATTCCTACTTATATCAAAAATTGATTGGTATCTTAGTTAGATGATGAAGAATTATTATTAAGAATGGACGTCATTAAAAAAATAAATAAATAAAAAATAAAAAAAAAAGAAGAAAAGAAAAGAAAAGAGAGGTCCTTTCATACTTTAACCCAAGAAAGTGTATTTAGGGAGGCAAATGAAGCAAATATTCTAGGATTGTTTAATATGAACACTGATATGTTCGGCTTCTCAAAAAAAAAAAAAAAAAACTGATATTAATGGTCTAGTCTAGCCCAGAAAGTGGCTTAAGTGATATGGGAACTTTACCTAGTGCACATTGTGGTATGGTCAGTTAGAGTATAGGAACTATGGGCCTGGGCCATTGCTTTTTAGGTGGATCAAGTGGTCGAGTTATCACATTTTCCAGGGTGCTACCACAACTGATTTATTCACAGATGGGCTATCAAATTATCCACAGGTACTGTGAACAAGTATCACTGTGGGTTTGATCAATTATACCCAATTGAGCCTACTCTTTTAAAATTAAAAAAAAAAAGTCTAGACTCCACCTATATATATATATAGGCATCCTATACATTGTGTATTATTCATAACATTTAGTTTCAACATTGTATTAGAGCTTTGGCTCTAACAAAAATTTTCTCTTCTTTTCCTAGGACTGTGTCTTTGTTGTCGTTCAAACGTTATTAGAATAAGCAATATAGTATCCTTTTAGTGCGTACAATATATGAGAGAAAAATAAAAATAAGTTAATTAAATAGGCAAGAAAATAAATTAATAATAACATAAAATTTAATTTAGTGATGGAATTCGAACTTAAGTTATGTTTAATATCCAGCTCAACTCGCTTAAAGCCCTATTAAAAAGCCAATTAACCGTGGCTAAAAAGTAAAAACTATTTAACACAAAGAAGGAGTATGCGTTTAGGAATTATTGAATTTTTTTTCTTTTTTTGCAAATAAACTAGCTTTTAACTTTTTTGAAATAAACTAGTTTTTAATTTTTTTAATAATAACATAAAATTTAATTTAGTGATAATTTCGAACTTAAGTTATGTTTAAGATAAAATTAAATGAACAATTCTGAATTTTTAATATCCAATTTAACTCACTCAAAGCCCTAGTAAAAAGCCAATAGACTATGGCTAAAAAGTAAAAACTTGCTAACACAAAGAAGCACTAAGAATTGAGGAATTATTGAATTATTATTTTTTTAACTTTTTACTTAGTCTATTTTTTTTTTTTTTTTTTGCAAATAAACTAGCTTTTAGCTTTTTTGAAATAAACTAGTTTTTATTTTATTTTATTTTATTTTTGTTTCACATCTAACATAAAAATTACCACAAATTATATCTTTTGATATATATTATACAAATAAGTTACCAAAAATAAAATAAACAATTCTCAAACGGACATACAAGGGTGGGTAGAGTAGATTCGATTCTGCAACAATTGGTAAGATACATTGGAAATTTGGGTGATATTCTTTTTTTTTTTTTTTTTTTTTTGTATAGATATTATTTTCAAAGAAAATCAATGTCTTTCACAAATCATCAATTAACACTCGAACAGTAGTATTTGTTACAAGAATAAAATTCACAACATTCACAACCTAAATGTTTGATGAAATTGATGAGAAAGAGGGAGAGATGTTTATCTGTGTGTTATTCTCTAAAACACCACATGTTAAAAAAAACTTTCGTCACTTACACAAATGAGCCTTCACTCGTTTTTAGCAATAGACACAACTCTTTGGTAATTGACTAGACTGAGCCCACTATTGGGCATACACTATTTGGGCTTGGTTTTGCCCAATATTTTTAATATTTTTCATGTTGAAACCCAAAGAAACAAATTTTATTTATTTATTTATGTGGAAACAACTTAATTTAGTCTAATATAAATTACATTAAGTTGGGAAACCATATGCTCCTTAATAATAATACTTTATTTAACATAATTTAAAGTCTCTTATGGTTGAATAAGAGATTTGAGGAATATCCCATAAATAAATAAAAAAAACTTGGAGAATAATCTCTGCCTGCACAAAAAATTGATTAATATCTTGATCAGATAATAAAGAACTATCGTTAGGAGTGGACGTCATTCGTTGAAACTCTCTAAAACAAAATTTCAAAATTTCAACCTTAGGTAAGGTGACATTAGGAAGCAATTCTATTATATGAACCACGTTTGCCCTATGTTTCCTCTAAAAGAACTCACATTTTAGTATTAAGCCATAGTTGTCGTAATTTCAACTAAAGATTTCATGGAAACTGTTGGTGGTGATATAGCCATCTCTCTTCTTCTGAACAATTTTGTAAGGTTATCTTTGAATAATAATGTACAGCTTAATTATATGATGATCTATAACTCTATGTATTATAATTTCTTTTGCAATTGCAGATGGTGAAGGATTTGTTGCAGTGGACATAACATTTTGTAACATAACCGGATCAATCAAGGAGCAAGTTGTGGCAGTTTAAAATGGGGCCAATTTTGTCCACATTTTATAGCTGTAGTTTTGAAGGCTACCAAGATACATTATATGCCTATTCTCAAAGTCAATTTTATAGAGAATGTGATATTTATGGTACAATTACTTTTATATTTTGGCAATGCAGAGGTAGTTTTCCAAGATTGCAACATTTATCTACAACTTCCATTGCATGGCCAATACAATGCTATCACTACGAAAGGTAGAACAGATCCACAACAAACTACTGGGACTTCCATACGTCATTGTAACATTAGGCCAGCTGAGGACTTAGATGGAGTAGAAACATACCTAGGGAGACCATGGAAGGAATATTCAAGATCTGTACTTACATGCAATCTTTTATGGACAGCCTAATCCACCCTTTGGGTTGGCATCCATGGAATGACAGTGACTATGCCCTTAGCGAAGATTGACAGAGTTACATGGCCTGGTTACCATATCATAAATGAAGATGCTGCAAATGATTTTATTGCGTCCAAATTTTATACAAGGAGATGAATGGTTGTCTACGACAGGAGTGCCTTACACGGGTGGTTTACAATAAACTTCACATTGTGATCCATCTCCATGTTTATTACACCTCTCCCTCTCTCATAATTAATGTTTGAACATTATGGTGAAATGATTAAGTTTAAACTTTTGGGAAATTTGTTGAAGTGGGCTTGCATGTGGCTTGAATTGCCACAAGCCCATGTTTGTTTAAGTCGGTCACTGTTGACTGAATTCAACTAGGAATATAATTCCTAGTGATAGCCAACCTATATATATATATATATATTAGGTTTGTGTTGAACGATAATACATAGAGAGAATTAGAACAATTCTAAAAACCTAGCAGCAGCCACATAAGAAGAAGAATAGTATTTTCTTGTCTTGTGAGTGAGAGAGAGTGCTAGGATGTAATTGGGATTTGAGTTTCTTGAGAGTATTCTTGTGCACTATTGTATCTTCCTATTTTTATAGTGAAATTTCTCCGTCGTCTCCATGGAGGTAGGCAGTTTGTCGAACCACGTAAATTCTTATGTTCTTTGTGTATGCTTGTTATTTAATTTCCGCTTATTTACTGTTATTGATTGGAGTCCTGGGTGATATCTGCACAACAAGTGGTGTCAGAGCAAGGTTAGGATTCAATCCTTTGAATACAGTAAAGATGTCAAACACAAAGTATGATGTAGAGAAGTTTTGTGGTAAGGAAAATTTTTCTCTTTGGCAAAGGCGGATGAAGGATCTCCTAATTCAACAAGGAATTCATAAGGCCTTGCTTGGGAAGGAGAAGAAACTGGAAATGATGAAGGATGTAGAATGGGTAGAGATGGATGAGAAAGCAGCTAGCGCTATTCGTCTCAACCTAGGTGATGAGGTCATTCACAACATCCTAGAAGCAAAGACCGCAAAAGAGGTTTGGCAAAAACTAGAAGGTATTTATATGAAAAAGAATTTAACGAACAAGTTGTACATGAATAAGCAACTGTATAGTTTGCATATGAAGGAAGGTTCTGATCTGTTGGAGCATCTCAACACATTTAATATGTTGAACACCCAACTGTCAAGTTTTGGGGTGAATTATGAGGACGAAGATAAAGCTTTACGCTTATTAGCATCGCTTCCTACTTCTTTTGATCATCTAGTGACTACGTTGATGTACGAGAAAGAGACTATAGTACTCGAGGAGGTGACTAGTGCTCTCTTGTCACATATAAAGATGAAGCAAGATGGTGATGGTTCTCAAGCTGATGGACTTATTGTAAAGTTTGAGTCAAGCAATAGGGGTAGAAGCAGGTCAAGAGGATGGAACTCCAATAGGAACAGATCATAGTCTAAATCACGTGCAAAGAAAGATGTAGAGTGCTTTTATTGTCACAAGAAAGGACACTACAAGAATCAATGTAAAGAGTTGAAAGAGCATTTAGAGGAGAAGAAGAATGGAAAGAAACCCCTAGAATCAGCTAGTGTTGCTGAAGAAACATCAGATGACAGTGAAATTTGTGCAGATTTACTTTCAGTTTCATCAAGTAACAATGTTCTATTGGAATCTTGAGTTTTAGATTCAACATGCTAATATCATATGACTCCAAAGAAAGATTGGTTTGACACGTATAAGCCTTACAACGGTGGTATGGTCCAAATAGGTAATGATGCTACATGCCCGGTTATTGGGATTGGTACCGTGAAGATCAAGATGTTTGATGGAGTTGTGAGAGTTCTTAGTAATGTCAGACATATTCTAGATCTTAGAAAGAATTTAATTTCTTTAGGAATATTGGATGATTTGGGCTATTCATACTCATCAAAGGGTGGAATCATGAAGATTACCAAAGGTACTTTGATGGTGATGAAGGACAGAAAGTAAGCACGCTTTACAGATTGATTGGGAACACAGTTGTAGAAAGAGTTGCAGTCACCACTCTGGTGGAGTCCAGCACTAACAACATAAAATTATGGCATATGCGACTTAGCCATATTGGTGAACGTGGTATGTTAGAGTTGCACAAGAGAAATTTATTGAAAGGAGTGAAGACATGCAAGCTAGACTTTTGCAAGTATTGTGTGTATGAAAAGCAGCATAGATTCAATTTCAAGATAAGCTCTCATACAAATAAGGGTGTTCTTGACTACATTTATTCAGATGTTTGGGGTCTAGTATCAGTTTCTTCTCATAGCGGTGCTCAGTATTTCGTCAGTTTCATTGATGACTACTTTAGAAAGGTATGGATTTATTTTATGAAGCATAAGTCTGATGTGTTTGGCATATTTAAAAAGTGGAAAGCACAAGTTGATAATCAAACTGGCTAGAAAATAAAATACCTTAGAACAGATAATGGACTAGAGTATAGAGATAAAGAATTCATAAGATTTTGTGAATTAGAAGGCATTACTCGTCACTTCACAGCTAAAGGAACTCCACAATAGAATGGGGTTGCAGAGAGAATAAACAGAACCTTAGCAGAAAGAGCCAGATGCATGAGATTGAATGCAGGGTTGCCTAAGGTGTTTTGGACAAAGACAGTTAACACAGCAAGCTTCATCATTAATAGATCTCCATCATCAACCATAGATTTCAAGATTCCAGAAGAGATTTGGTCAGGTAGACCAGTTGATTATTCGAGTTTAAAAATCTTTGGTTGTCCAGCTTATGTGCATGTGCAAAGTGGAGAGAATTCTAAATTGGATTCGAAGTCAAGAAAATGTGTATTTCTTGGTTTTGAAAAATGTGTTAAAGGCTACAGGCTTTGGGATCCAGTCTCAAAGAAAACGGTGACCAGCAGAAATGTCATATTTGATGAAGCCTTTATGTTGAAACAAAATGAAGCAGAGACATGTGATGAAAGTCCACAGGAAAAATTAACTGTTGAGGTGGAGTTTGACGAGAATAGTTCATCCAGTGATACAGGTGATGCTAAGATTGATCCACAGCAGCAACAAGAAGAGTCTTATTCAATTGCTAAAGGTAGAGAGAAGTGGGTTCACAAAGCACCACAAAGATATGGCTTTGAAGATATGGTTAGCTTTGCTCTCATAACTAGCAGTGGATATCCATTGTCTTACAAGGATGTAGAAGAGATTGGGTCACTATAGAAGAATAAGATTTGGGAATCATCTAGTATGTTGACAAATCCAGTTCCAACAGACAAGTTCAAGAGCTACTTGGACTTGGTTGATGTTTGCAGCTTGTAAGTCCTTAAAAGGCTAAGGTGGAGGCGATGGAGGAGTTTGCTCGTGTAACTTGATCAATTCAAGCCAAGGTGGAGATTTGTTGAAGTAGGCTTGCGTGTGGCTTGAATTGCCACAAGCCCATGTTTGTTTAAGTCGGTCACTGTTGACCGAATTTAACTAGGAATATAATTCCTAGTGACAGCCGACCTATATATATATATATATATATGTATTAGGTTTGTGTTGAACGGTAATACATAGAGAGAATTAGAACAATTCCTAAAAACCTAGCAGCAGCCGCATAAAAAGAAGAATAGTATTTTCCTGTTTTGTGGGTGAGAGTGAGTGCTAGGGTGTAATTGGGATTTGGGTTTCTTGAGAGTGTTTTTGTGCACTATTGTATCTCCCTATTTTTATAGTGAAATTTCTTCATCGTTTCCGTGGAGGTAGTCAGTTTGTCGAACCACGTAAATTCTTGTGTTCTTTGTGTGTACTTGTTATTTAATTTCCGCTTATTTACTGTTATTGATTGGAGTCTTGGGGTGCTATCTACACAACAAAATTAATAATTACAAATAAAAACAGGACACAAATGACTGGATAAATTCACTGTCCGATGAGATAATTCTAAGTATAAATCAATATAACAGTTTACAAGTATAGCTTTGATTGCTACAGTATTTCTTTTCTCTTTTTCTTTGATCTCTATCTCGTGAAAGGTCTTTCACATTATATAGCTCCTCTCAAGCTATCCTGATCCTACACTTGTTGATCATCTAAACCTTCACTTGAGTGCATGTCCCATCAGATGCCCTCTTTGGCTTTCTGCGAATTGTGATAGCTGAGACTGTACTGTTCGAGAGTCTTCTCCACATAAATATGGCCAGAAAAGTAGCTGCAATACATTTAATAAATGCATGGAACTCATCCTTATTGTGGAAGCCTCCTGGTAGGTCACTTAGGTTGCTGGAATATAAATTTGAACTGTATTCATCGTGTTCGAGGAGGAGTTACTCCTTGGACCGTTTTCCATCCGTTCCTTCTTTACGAGACTTTCAATTTAGAGCCTTTCAAGGTTTTTTACCCATTCTCAGACATTCTCACGTCCTTAGACAAGGCCCAAGAATCAATATGCAATTTTGGGCCTTTATCTCTACAATTATTATTATTATTATTATTATTTTGAGAGAGTTTCAATTTATGGTGTTTACTTTTAATGATAACTCTTTATTATCAGATTAAGACACCAGTCGATTTTTGGTGTATGTGGGAATTGAACCCCAGATCTCATTAATTTCATTAAGCAATTTAATTATCAATTAACCACCGTCATCTTATTTAAATGTTAAGTTGCTATCATCTAATTAATTCCATATAAACCGGTTCATACCATATTGTATACTCTTTAATTAGTCATTGATCTTACCTTGCAACATCTCTATATCAAGTAATTATAGGAAGTGAGTAATCATTTGGGAGTGGCCCCATTAGTATATCTTTGTTAGGTGCGTGATAAAAATGGATACACTGGATTTGTATGTGTCCTTTATGAGTTGAAAGGAGGCTCAGTTTGTTTTGACAATAATATTTTCTAGAAAATGAGTCATTTTTCAAAAAATGCTTTTTATCAAACTATCTCATTTTCTTATATTTGGTAATAACCTTAAATAAGTTGAAAGATAATCTTTTAACTTCTCTTATTTAGTTTACTATGAGATAGGAGTGTGCAAAAAACTCACTGACCCGTCAAACCCGACCGGCCGGGTTGGGTCGGTTTTTAAGGCTTGGTGAGTTGGGTTGGGTTACAAAATTTTTTTATAGTGGGTCGGGTTGGGTTTGGGTCATAAAATTACTAACCCGCCAAACTCAACCCGACCCACCCATATTTAATATATATTTAATAAATTTAATAATTTTTTTTTAAATCAGCTGTAGGGCACTTATATATATATATATATATATATATATATATAATATTTAATAATTTAAAAAAAAAACAGTTGTAGAGCAGCACTTCCTCGGTTCCTCATACTACTACTAATTATATATATATATATATATATAATTATATAATTAATAATTTTTAAATAACCAGTTCTTTCTATTCTATATAAAAGCCAATTAGTTCACACAAATTCTAATAAATTACTATTGTTGTTTAGTCATTAGTGTTATTTGCCTTTAAGGAGTTACATTGATACTAATTTTTAGGTTTTTTTTTTAATATATTAATATTTATATTTTTTTCTACTCAATTTAATAATAATAATAATAATAAAAATTTTGTCAAACCCATGGGTTCAACCCGACCCAACCTGACCTATGTGGGTTGTGTTGAATTTTTTTTGACCCACTATGGTGGATTGGGTCAAAAAATCCTCTCAACCTGACCCAACCCGACCCATGCACACCCCTACTATGAGATATAGTTTTGTTTTTTTTTTTTTTAAATAGTGAAAAATAATTTCTAAAACTAAGTCATACTTTTTATGTTGATCAAAGATTTTTTTTTTTTTTACTCATTTTTTCTAATATTACCAAACACTGAAAAAGATGGAAAACTATTTTCACACAATATTTTCTATCGAAACAAGCGAAACTTTTTTTACACAATGTTTTCCATATAATTTTTTTTTTTAAATAAAAGAATTGTCATGTTGTTGAGTTATGTCTGTATCCGTATCCATACTTCTTAGGCTATTGGTGAGCTTTTCCTAATGTAGATTTATGTAGCTATATTTTAGTTATTTGAGGTGTTATAAATCTAAAATTATGAGAGAAGCTGAAGCAAAGAGAGAAGGTAGGGATTACGTGGTTTAGTCTAATATTGGTTTATTTTTTTGGAGGAAAGTTTTTGATGACTAGATCTTCACTATATTGAATTGTGTTTAACAATATAATGAACCCAATATGAGATATTTATGAGATTAACCCCTACAAATAGCAACTTGAGCATGCAGAAAAACAAAATATACTCCAACAAGCACCTAAAGCTTCGCAAGTACACCAGCAACTAACCTAAATAAGAATCAAGAATATATATAGAAACAGGAATTCACTAAAGAAAACACAGGAAACTGTTGTGCCTTTGTAGCTTTACGGCTAGTTTTGGGTACTGATGTATTTAGTTTAGTTTGCTTTTAGCAATAAATAAAATTTCTCACTCCCTGAAGAGAGAAAAAAGGGAGGAGGTTTCAATTTATATCACATTATTCCGGAAATTGAACAACTGCTATTTGGAATTGGAAGCCTTCTTGGCTGTCATATATATCTTTTACAATTTTTATGTTTACCATCAAGTTGATTTTTGTCACGAGGATCTTGTGGGTGTGAAGAAAACCAGCCTTGCTCAATGGCCTAAATTGAGAGGGGTCAGGATTAGCATAGCACTAATTCCAACATTGCTCCTCCTAATCTCTAGTTTTCACCTTTCATTTTTTAGTAAAAACACAGTAACAAACATATCTGGATTGCCCTTTGACTCTTCCTTTTCCATCCAAGCCTCATGTTTCTCTGACAGTTTCAACAAACTTTTAATCTGGGGTTCGTTTCTTTTCCATTATAAACCATTCCCTCAACTTCCCAAAACCAAAACTCAGGGGAACAAGGCTACCAGCTCTACAGACCTTTTTTCCTTGTGCGTTAGTAGCTGCTCTTTCTTGCCTTCTAGGGGGACTTTGTGTACAATTAGAGGGTGGGGGGAAAATAATTAAAGTGGTATCTATTTTGTTTTAAATTTTTTTTTTCCACTTCTTTTTGGTTCTCCCTTAAGGTAAAAAGGAGCTAGCTGCTAAATTCAAAATGTCTAAAGAGAATAATGTAAGTAGGAAGAAGAAAATTACTGTTATCAGTTTGTCAGCCATATTCTTGGTGGCCTTGATTGTAGCCGTGACTGTTGGCGTTAACCTTCATCATAGCTCATCTAGTGATGATGATAAAAGTAATAATAATTTATCTGCTACAATGAAAGCTATCAAACTCATCTGCCAGCCCACTGATTACAAAGAAGAATGTGTCAAGAGCCTTAGTTCTGAGGCTGGAAATACCACAGATTCAAAAGAACTCATTAAAGCTGCATTTAAGGCGGCAATGGATGACATCAATGAGGCTGCCAACAAATCCAATGTCTTGCAAGAGCTCGAGAAGGACCCGAGAGCCAAGAAGGCTCTTGATATTTGCAAAGAGCTTATGGACTCTTCCACTGATGAGTTCAAGAACTCTTTCGATCAATTGGGAGATTTTGATGTCACCAAGGTAGATGATCTGCTTGATAATTTGAGGATTTGGCTCAGTGCTGCCATCACATACCAAGAAACTTGCTTAGACGCATTTCAAAACACGACCGGTGATGCTGGAGAGAAAATGAGGGCGGCATTGAAGTCTGCCATGCAAATGAGCAGCAATAGTCTTGCCATTGTCTCTGACTTGTCCAAAGTGCTCTCTAACTTTAATTTCCCTAGCATTGGTCGTCGTCTTCTTGAACATGACGTGCCTGTTCTTGGCCATGGTGAACTATATCCTGAATGGTTCAATGATATTCCTGGAAGTCGGAGACTCCTTGCTGCATCTCCAGCCCAGATTAAGCCTGACGTTACTGTAGCCAAGGATGGGAGTGGACAGTTCAAGACCATCAATGAGGCATTGCCTCTGATCCCTAAGAATAGCAACAAGACCTTTGTGATCTACATCAAGGAAGGAGTTTACCAAGAGTATGTAGAGTTAAACAAGTCCATGACCCATGTCATGATGATTGGTGATGGACCTCATAAGACCAGGATTACAGGAAACAGGAACTTTGTTGATGGCATACCCACCTTCAAAACCTGTACAGTTGGTACGCGATACTTCCCAAATTGTCCCTTCTTCTACCATTCCAAAATGATTCTCTCCATTTAAAATAGATTCATTTCATGGTTCAAATTAAATATTTAAAATATAGATATGTATTTGGTGTAACATTTATTTAAAATTTTAAATGATGTGAAACATTATCTACTTATTTGCTAGCATGTTTGTGGCAAATCAATGTATTATGAATGTTCCTATCTTTTCTTGAGACTAAAGGATTCAACTTATGCAGGTGTCTCCGGAGATTACTTCATTGCTAAGAATATTGGAATCGAGAACACTGCTGGTGCTGAGAAACATCAGGCTGTTGCATTGAAGGTTCAATCCGACTTCTCCGTCTTCCACAACTGCTCATTTGCCGGTTACCAAGACACGCTTTACGCGCACACCAAGCGCCAATTCTACCGCGATTGCACCATCTCCGGTACAATTGACTTCGTCTTCGGTGATTCTGCTGCCGTCTTCCAAAACTGCACTTTCGTGGTGCGCAAGCCAATGGACAACCAGCAATGCATCGTGACTGCACAAGGCAGGAAGGAGAGGCGCCAGCCATCAGCAGTAGTCATCCTAAACTCCAAAATTGTTGCAGACCCTGCATTGTACCCCGTTAGATTCCAACGCAAAGTATATCTAGGCCGTCCATGGAAGGAGTTCTCAAGGACCATCATCATGAAAACCCACCTTGATGATCTGATCCAGCCTGAAGGATGGTTACCTTGGTTAGGCAATTTCGGAATCAACACTTGCTTCTACACTGAGTTTCAGAACGTAGGACCTGGTTCAAATACAACACAACGAGTAAAATGGCGTGGAATTAAGACCATCACCGGTCAACATGCATTAGACTTTACACCAGGGAGGTTCCTTGGTGGTGATACTTGGATTAAGGCTACCGGAGTGCCTTACCACCCTGCTTTTCTTAACGAAACAGCAAAAGTCTAGAACAAGTGCAATTTTTTATTGAGTGGAAATCTATAAGAAGATATGTACATTGATTGAATTCTTCCAAGATATATGAAAAACTTTTATTGCTGGTTTTTTTTTAATATGATGCTTCAAGGCCTTCAAGTATTCATATATACAACAAGCTGAACTAGCCAAATTTTCCACTCATGTCACTGTTAATCATGTCAAAAAGTCTAGTAAATTAACTAGGTCATACCTCATAATATTTCTAACAGAAATATCTAAGGTTTAAATCTCCATTCTTCCTTTATAATTATCAAATTATTTTTAAAAAAATATTGTTAATCATCTTCACTGTTGGTTTTCACAATAATTTTAATATTGTGTAACCTTCAAAAATAAATATGAAAACACCATTTTGGTCTTCTACATTTTGAAGTTACAGTCAATTTTGTCTTTACATTTGGTAGTAGTCAGTCAATTTGGTCTTTGATATTTTTAACTTGCAATTAATTTGATCCCCACCGTTAACTCATTAACGGAAAAAGTCCACGTGGCAAATGGTGTGCATTGTTGTCACATTTAAAGCCTATGTAGCTACTAGAATAATAATAAAAAATTGAATTGGCATTTAAAAATAATACGTCAATATCTAAAATTAATTAATTTATCAATTTCCAAAAAAAAGACACGAACTCAGATCTAGGAGACATGTACTCAGAAGAAGATTTCGAAAGTTTCTCACACTTTTGGGGAAACCAAGCAGTGAATACTAACAATTAGATAAACAAAAGTGAAAACAAACCTCAAAATTAAGGGAAAAAGGGGGGATTCTAGCATTTTGCCCTTATTTTTTTTAAAAATTAGCAATATGTCCTTATTTTGAAACTATTTAGGTCCATGCTTCTATTTTGAAACTCGATTGGTTTAAAATCGAGTTATGCCCGATCAAACTAAAAAAAAAAATTGCATGATAGTAGTCCAAGGACGGGTAAACGCTGTCATGGAAGTCCGCATTAGTGAATGAAGAAATAGGGTTTGGTCATGAGGGTCCAGAAAGGTGGGTCGAGGAGGAATGCCTCCTTGACTGAGCAAAGTAGAGGTCAGAATGTGTGGTCTGCCATCCAGAACAACGTTTCGAGAGATTCTATTGATAGTGATACACATCATGAAAGCACAGGACAAAGGGAAGCTATGAAATATCTAAGAGAAAACTGCTACTACTGCATTGAATGCTCTGTAGCTAACTCTCTAGTTGCATTAATGTGGAAGTAATACTTGAATAGTAATTTTCAACCTTACAGCTACTCTCAGATACATCAGGAATGTACTGATAGGATAGGAATCAACGCCAAAAACCTAGTCTACACATGAAAGGTGGAGATGAAAGAAGGAAGGCAATATAAAAGAGAAAGAATACCCTGAGGAGGAGAAATCGAGAAATTAAGGGAAAAACACTTCAACAACAGGAATTAGACTTGTAATAAAATTAAAAATATATATATATACAATAATTGATCTCTTCGGATTGTGCCGAGGACGATTTTCTTTGGATAAAACTAGTTTATCTTTACTTTCTTGTCATCTGGGTCCACTATAATTGTTGTCTAACTTATTAGAGCCTAGTTTTCTAACCCATTTTCTACAAATTCATTGTATTAAGCTCTTTGGGCCTAAATCCTTTAATCATTTGAGCTTGGGGTCAAATCATGTCCTTACATTATTAATATCGAGCAATTACTTAAATAATTTTTATATAATAATCTTTTTATAGTAAAATTAGTAATTACCAATTTTACCATAAAAAGAGTATTCTTGTTGTAAATGAGTAGTAATAATAAGACACTTTTTACTTTTAGTCAATAATATTAAACTCGACTTGGCCAGGGCGGTCGGACTAGTAACCCAGTGACCCAGCACATAAACTAGTCTGAGTCATCAATTGAATTGGATGTGCACAAGATCCAACCAAAACCAGTAGAATCTAACGAGTTTTAAGCAAACCGTGTGACGCGACTGAATTTTAATAACCTAGCCGAATTTGTGAATGGTAAAATTACATTACTAAGTCAATATGTGATAATATGTTAATTTAAATAAGTGAAAACCTAATCATGCAAATTGTTTTTATCAACCTATATATATATATATATATATATTTTTTTTTTTTTTTTTTCGCTTTTTTCTTATTCTAGTCAACTTTGCAAGTTGTAATTACACTATTATATTATATATTCACCCCCCTCCCCTCTATTATTCTTTCTCTTTTCAATCTCTCTCTCTTTTCGGGTACCAATGGCGGCCTCGTCTTCTTCCGCGTCCTCATACTCTTCATCTTCCTCCGACCCCGATTCCACATCAACTTCCTCTCACCTTCGCCGTCGTCCCCGAAGTCGCAAAGACAGAGAATCCCTGAAGATCCGAAAGAAAAGCCATTCCCACACCAAACGACGTCGTCGCAGACACTCTTACTCTTCCTCCTCTGCCTCCCATTACTCCAGGTCTTGAAAAAGAAAACCATTTTTTTTCTGTTTTGGGTTTTTTGAGGAACATGATATATATAGAATTACTTTTGGGTTTTCTCTGTTCTTGTATTTATATTTTAAAATTTTTGTTTTTGTTTTTTTTTTTTTTTGGTTTGTTATGTAAATTCCTAATTCACCCAAAAAATTAAAGCCATTTTTGTTGTGCAAAATGGTTTAGAATAGAAACTAGGAGTATAATTTGTTTTGGGTTTTCTGGGTTCTTCTTATTTTTGAGCTTTGTGTGTTTTGGTTGCTCATCTAAGAACTAATTAACCCCAAAAAAACAAAAAGAACTCATTTTTATTTTATGGGGGGACATAGATTAAGATAAAATTAATTATAGAAAATGAAGAGAGCTAAGGAAAGCTAGGATTAGAATTAGTTTTGGGTCATCTGGGTTTTTATTGTTGTGCCTTGTGTGTTTTGCTTGGTTATGTAATTACTAATTAAACCACCCCCCCCCCCCCCCCCTCCCAAAAAAAAAAAAAAACCAATTCTTTATTGGTTAGATGTAATTCTAGAATGAAGCGAGTTAAGGAAGATAGAATCAGAATTGGTTTTGGTTTTGGTTTTGGATTTCTGGGTTCTTATTATTTGAGCTTTATGTGTTTTTGCTATGATTCTATGTTTGGCTATTATGTTGTAGTTGCTTGTTTTATTCTCTGTTTGGTTGCTAGGAAAACTTGGGGGGAAGAGCTTAAAGAAATTGAATTTGTGAGTTCTTTGAGGTGAAAATCATAAGCTTTTCAGAAATCCAATTGAGATTTCTAGTCTAATTTTTAGCTTTTGTTCAAATTTTGTGGTTGTGGTTATGGTTATGTGATTTGTCTGATTAGCTCTGGTTGTTTTGATTAATGATCTTTTTGTTTGTAAAGAAAGTTCATGGAAAAATATAGTCTTTTAGTTAGAAATATAAGAGCTAAGGAAGGCAGGACTATGTTTAGGGTTTATATTCTTTGGCTATGTAAGTATGTAACTAGTAGGAAGCACGAACACTTCATTTAGAGTGTCATACCTGTGTCGAATCTGTGTTATACCTATGTTGTACTGGCCGTTTTATGTTATAATTTTTCAAAAATTGCTCACGTTGCTGTGTCATACCCGTACTTGTGTCTGTGTCTATGTCCGTGCTTCCTACTGTAACTGTTTTATTTTGTAGGTTTTATATTATTGTTCTTGTTGGTTTATTTCTTTGTTTGATTGCTGGGGAAGCTTGGGGATGGTGAAGAAGATTGAAATTGTGAATTTTCTGAGGACCTCTAGTTTTTGAGAAACCCAATTGAGGTTTTTGTTTTTATTTTTATTTTTTCTGGAGTTTTGATGTTTATGGTTATGTGATTTGTGCGATTAGTTTGGTTTGTTGGATTAATGATATGTCAGTTTAGTTACTGAGAAATTTTAGGAGAATAAAAAGGTATATTAGTTGAGGTTTTTGTTATGGGACTATTAGATAGTTATTTATAATTTTTTTTTAAATTGCGGATTATGAAAGCTACTCTTTCAATTGTATTTAGATGTGCTTTTTTTTAATTGACTTATTATGCTTACAAATAAGTTGTGAAAAAGTGCAGTTGTATCTAGGAAAAGTGAGGCTGTTAAAAACTGTACATAAGCTAGCTGTGAAAACAAGTTGGCATTTTAGGCTAATTGAAATGGACTATTACTGGTGTTTCTTTGATGATTATGAGGATAGACAATTAACAAGAAGATCGTAAGGTGGGGTCTTTATTTGAGAACGTGTTAGAATTCAATTTTGATGTGTAAATTAAATGTAGCTACCAGAAAAATTGTAGGGAGTGATAGGATGTGAGAAAGTGAGAAGCTAACAAGTATTATGAGATTTAATGACTCCTGTATATCTGCATTTTTGCAACAAGTGGGACCTCAAATTCCATCTTCTCAACCTTCAGTTGTGGGAGAGAGGGTGGTTGTGCTTCCAAATCCAAGAGAGGACTTCTCATTATTAGGATTTTCTGGGAAACTTGGTTTAGATAAGTTGCCTTCTTTTATGTGTCTCTATGTGGGGTTTTTTTTAAAACCTATTTACCTATCTGGAAGGGGTTGATAGCAAGGAAACATGGTCTAGATGCAATGATGCATATTTGAAATTTTCAATAGCTTCTGGAATTATATATAGATTTTTCAGGGATTGTCCCCTTTATTTTTTCTATGGAGGATGGTAAGAAGAATGGTTTTTCTAACATGCTTTGTATATTGTTGAGTTGTTGTAGGAGTGACAGTTCTTCTGACAGTGAGCATGAAACATCTAATCATTCAAAGAGGCACAAGAAGAATGACAAGCCAAAGAAGGTGGTTATTGAACTCCTTTTTTTACTTCTCTTGTTACATCCTCTGCTTGTCTTCTTATCCTGCTTCATTTACCTTCATTTTCTTGAACAAGGAAAAGGACCGAAGCAAGAATCATCGTCATAAACAGCATAGTCACAAACTTAAAGAGGTAGGCGGTTACAGCTATTTATAGGTTAATTGCCTCCATATGATTGTTTTTGATGGTAGTGGTCAACTAGTACTTTTTTTCCTCCTATTATGTTTGAATTCGATTTTTAAGTAACTCTGAGACATTTGAATGGCGTTTATTTGTAATTCCTAATCAAGCTATTGGTATCTAAATTGTGAGTGAACTGTCATCTTTTACTGCAGAAATAAAATAACATTGTTGTTAACTGGACATTAAATAACAATGAAATTGTAAACTGTATTTGGAATTTAAATTTCAGTCAGTGCTGTACTCGCATTGGTTTATAAGAGAGCTTTCCTTTCTTTTCCAGAAAAATAAAGATAAAATAGAAGAAAAGAACAATCCTCTCTCTGAACTTCTTGATGCAATTTGTATTTTCCATTTATAACCTGAAAGTTCAGGAAGTTATAATGCATGTCTAGCAATTATCACTGCATTCACAATGTTTGACTTCAATTCATGTGATATAAATATCAATTTCTGAGGTGCTTATGGTACTTTCTGCCTGTTTTATTGATTGGCTCTTCGAAATTGGAGCTGGGGTCTGACATGATGACTGGGTGCTTGATTGGTTTGCCTGGATGTTTGTTTATGGGTCTGGTTTGTCCTGGCAATGGGAGCCATATATAGAAGCAGCAGGATGAGAGAAGCAGCGGCCCTGTACAGCTTTCCAAGGTTTTCACTGAACTCTAGTTAATAAGATTTGCAGTCTCAATTTTTATTGTTTTGCTGTTGTTGCAACTTTATATGCTTCGTACAGTTTCTAGGGCGTGAGAAGGATGATGGTGCTCGCCTCAGTGCTATATCTGGAAAAAAGGTTAGGATATCTATTACCTTGTACTGTAGCCTCAATGAACTGTGTAGGAGATTATTTAAACAGGAAATGTGATCATCAATTATTTTTCCCTTATGTAGATTCGGTTGAAAGTTGAGAAAACAAAGGAGGATAAGTTGGCGGAGAACAAAAGAAATGAATTGTTGAAATTTCTAAATGCTAGTTTTGATTGATCTTGTGGAGCCTGGAGTCAAAGTCAATGGAATAGAATCTAGACAGAGTGAAGCAATTGAATTAGCAACTTCTTGCAAGCTTAAACATCTTTCTTGAAAACCGAGGTGCCTAGCTTTGGGTCATATTTTTCAAGTCATGTTTTTGTTACTCATGAGATACATAAACCATTGGTAAATTGGAGTTTGAGCTTTTATTCATTCAAGTTATGGTGAGAAGCTGGGTATATATTTGACTTTGGTGTTGTATTGTATCAAATTGGTGTTTCCTTCATATTATTGACTATTATTTGCTCAAGAAATTGTAACAATCCCCCTCCCTCTCCCCCCTAAAGTTTGCAGCTGGAGAAAAGGCCTTATGGGCGTAATGGTTATAGATAACGATGAACTGATTTTGATGCAACGGTCTTTTACACATATATGATGGCATGGACTGCTTTATAAAAATATGTCTAGATAGACAGATATTAGAAATGTAAGTGTGTGGGTTTTCGTTTTGTTAATGGTGTTTTCTCTTATGGAATTCTGCTGGACCTGGACCTGTTTAGCTGGGCTTTGAATCCAAAATTCCTTTGTACCATTCTTGATTTCTGTTAAAGGCCAGAAGACAAATGATGGAAAACCTCACATTATGTAGTCTCTAAGAATAGCTTGATCCAATCACTCTTCTTGCCTTAATATGTTCTGTTGGTTGGTGCTTGACCGTATAAAGCTAGTAGGGTGTTTCATAAGGTTGAGTTTGGTTAATGGCCGCCCATTTCAACTTAAGTTTGTTTATTTGTTTTTGTTTTGTTGTTTAGTTTAGAAAACTTTGATTAAAGCTTACAAGCTACCAGAACTTGAGATGTTCACTGAAATAGACTTTCTTGATTGTTTCATTGGCATGGATGGTTGTTAATTACAGCATAATTTTCATTTTAGAAAAGTGCAAGTTTTGGGGAAAGAACATATCTATTTCTAGGATCACTTATTTTGTTGAGGTGATTTAATAAGTATAAACCACGTATTATACAAGTCCAAAGATCTACTTTTAAGGTTAAGAGTATCTGTATTATGCTCTTAAGCATAGGGTTATGCTTAAGGTACTGTTTGGATTGAGGGAGGAGAGAGGGAGAGTGGAAGGGAGTAAAGTAGAGTTGGCCAAAAATAGACTAATTTTGAGTCAATTGTACTCTCCTCACATTCCCTCCCTTTTAATCCAAATGGACTATAATAGATTTACTTTTGAATATATATTTTTTTCCACATTTTAATAATTACACCCAAAGTGAATTGCCAATGGTCTATGCTTGACGAGCGCCTTTTGCCTTAACCATACAGCAGGCTAGTGTTCGAGTCTTGAAAAAGGATATTAAGCTCATTTGTTTGCTAGATAAATTTGGAGGAGAAATCAATGATGTTTTGACCCAAAAAAAGAAATCAATGATGTTAAATGAAGGGTCCTAGTGTCATAAGGGGTAATTGTCAAGGTAGGCTTTTCAATGCATTTTATCTTTTTTTCTTTTCTTGGCAATCGAGTTATTTTCACTCAAAAAGTTCAATACGCAATTTTTGCAAATGCAAGTGAAACCCATTTTATTCTCATTAAAAGAAATAGTAGAAAATTTGACATTTTGCATTTAAAAAAGAAAGAGGTTTTTTTTTTTGAGCTCAAAAACATCGTCGGTAAGGCAAAGTTGTGTTTTTGCATCACAGATTTTCACAACAATAAACATTTATTGCAAAATTTACCAAGCGCCTTAATTGTGTTTTTTTTCCCTAAAAATCGTATTTTCAAATTTTAAATTTTAAAATAATTGTTTTTTCATAAAAAGAAAGAAAGGCCAACCCAAACATGATTATTTTATTATTTTTTTATGAATAAATCTTCGGTGAATATATATATATATATATATATGTGTGTGTGTGTGTGTGTGTTTTTTTTTTTGAAAATGACACTTTATCACTTTAAACTATAGCTCATGTTACACTTCGTACCACAAACTTTTTTAATGCACGTTTTGCACCCTAAACTATGACACATGTTACATTTTGCACTCTGCCGTTAAGTGTAACAAGGGTCATAGTTTAGAGTGCAAAAAACGTATTCGAAAAGTTTAGGGTGTAAAATGTAACATGATGTATAGTTTAATGTGGTAAAGTATAAAAGGTAAATAAATTAGATTGTTAATTTTGATTTTAAAAGGAATTAAAAGTCCAGTTCCGAGGACAAAATTGTCATTTCGCTAATAAGCCCCTCTTCTTCTATAAAAGGACTTTTCAAGGTTAGGGTTTTAGCACTTTGTTCTGCCTCTGCGCCTCTTTGCTCTCTGCTTTCTATGAGCCACCGCGCCAATATGTCATGGTTTTGCTTCTCTGTTCTTTATCTCATGGTTTTGCTTTCTCTATTCTTAATTTTCATTTGGGTATTCCTTATTTTGAGTCTTTTTCTCTTTCTTGGGTTTAAATTTCTCGCACATAGTTCTTCTTGGCAACCCCTTTTCTAAGGAAATGGTTTCCAAGATTTTATCTGTGCGTATATTGAATTTAAAGAAATCCTCTCTGCTTGAGCTTTCTCCTTCTCAATGTCCATGGAGATGTGCTCCAATGTTATTGGATTACATTTTGCTTTCAAACCCATAAAGGAATTGGCTTTATGTTGTATAACATTTAATGGGAATGATTGTTTCTTGGTATAAGACATTCTTGGCTATTAAAAAATCGTAAGGATTTTTAGTATATTTGGATATGTATTTATAAGAAATTATCTTATATGGAAGAGTAAGTTATGATCCTCTAACATGTATATATATCTAAGAACCCATATAAAAGAGGGACATTGCGTATACAAGATAGACACCATGAAATATAATACCAGTTACTTGCCAAAAAAAAAACAATACCAGTTGTTTTTCAGAATGATTGAGGAATGCATAGAGCCTTGTTCAATGATCTCTCTTTTATTCAAATGGGCTATTAAATAAGATCAAAACTTGTGACTAGTCCTATATTTTATTAAAGAGTCAGTAGCTATTTAAAATTGGTGAGTAGTTAGTTTTTATTTACAATTTTTTAGCCAAAATACAAAACTTACCAAGTTTCACGTCCTTTCATTTTATTCTTCTAAGTTTGCATTTTGCTATTTTAGTCCTCGGTGTGTTTGTTTCCAGTGGCTGTGTTTGCATTTGTTTTCGGTGTGGCTTTTTTGGCTGGTCCATGGCATTGTTCATGGATCAGCCAAGTGCTAAAAGCAGGTGGGCAATAATTTGTAGTAATAAAAAATATTTGTTACAGTGTTTATAGCAATAAATTTCAGTAAAATAAGCGGTATTCAAATATATACTAAATAATTGTTTGGATAGTGCTGAAAAACATTTTTCATCTATATCTCACATTTTTCAATGGGTCTCGTGCACTGTTCACGAGACTTGCAAGCACTTTTTTCAGTAAAAACAACTTCAAAATTGGGTTTCATAATACTATTCACATATTTAAAAATTATTTTACTACAATATTTTCATATTTCAGCAATAAGCGAAATTCAAACACACCCAAAGTTTTAAACTTTCTTAATTCATCTTCTATTGGCCATAATTTAATGTTTAATTTTTATTTTTTATTTATTTCTTAATTCTTAATTTAAAAAAACCTTAATTAAGAAAAAACCCAGAAATTAATTTCCTAGTTCTCTCTCTTGCTTTCTCTGTTTTGTTTTGTTCAAAAATGCAGTTTTGAACTCTCAACCATGGATGTGAATATTACGAAGCTGGATTACTATGAGGACAAGTTGAAACTTCATTCTAACGCTACACTCCTCTACTACATCATGGTCAGTCATCACTTTTTTTCTTTCTTATCTTCCCAAACACAGCCTTAAAAGAAAATTTAAACAATTTAAGAATTTTTTTTTTTTTTTAAAGGGCGAAGAAGATGGTTGACACCCTTTGATACTAGAGTCTACTATCTTTCACCCACAAGGTGGGGCTCAACCTGCCGACACTGGCTTCATCCAATTAGCCGTTTCAGATTGTGAATTCATTGTTCAAGATGTACCAGGATTCATTGTTCAAGATGTACCAGGAAATCTCTCGCTCTTCTTCTCCCTCTGGGTCTCTCTTTCTCCCTCTCAGTCTCTCACTTATTTGGTTAGGCTAGGGATTAAACTTGTTCTTCTTCAGATGAGGTGGGTGGGTCTAACATGGGTTATTTTAATTTTTGAGGTTTTTTTTAATTAACGCTTTTTTAAATTAAGAAATAAATAATAAAAAAATCAATATTAAATTATGGCTAATACAGTTTATCCAAATGAGTTAACAAAAGATTGAACTAAGAAAGTTTAAAACTTAAAAGACAAAAATGATAAAATGCATACTTAGATGACTGAAATGAAAAGTAATGAAACTTAGATGGTGAATTTTGTATTTTAGCCAATTTTTTTTTCTAACTGATTAATTTTAAATAGGTGAGAGTATTTAGTGGAATGGTAGACAAATTTTTGGTGTAATGATAGACAAATGACATAGTTCACCATGAAAATAGTATAATTTTTCTGTTCAAACCCCTAATCTCCATTTATCAAATCAAAAACTTAAAATTAAAGAAATAAATAAAGGATAAAGGGAAATTCAAAAAAAAAAAGATAAAGATAAAGGGATAACCTATTAAGCAAAAAGATTGGTTGGCATATCTTAAAGCATTCACGGCAAAAAAAAAAATTTAGTATTTAACAACTTAAAAAACTATTTTATCTCTTTTAATTATAGACTTTACAACCAACATCAAAACTTTTATTTTTTACATTACCTAAAAACTATTCATTTTTTTTATTCATTTCTCTCTCTCTTCCTTTCATTTTTTATTCATCTCTCTCTCTCTCTCTCTCTCTCTCTCTTAAAGCGTCACACTCTTATTCTCTTATCTCTCTCTAGAACTTTTTGTTAATAAAAAAAAATTGAGGGGCTTAGGTTCAGGTCTTACAAGGGCCTATAGAGGCGTTTGGAAAGCGCCACCATAGTTCCAACCAAAAAAAAAAAAAAAAATTGAGGGACCATAGGTCCAAGTCTTACAAAGACCTGTATCGGCATTTGGAAAGTACCACCATAGGTCCAACAAAAAAAAAAAAAAAATTTTGAGGGACCAATAGTGGCGTTTTTTAAATGCCACCATAGTTCTAGGTATTATAAGCACCTATACAGGCATTTGGAAAGCGCCAACATAGGTCCAGCCCAAAAAATAAAAAAGTATATATATATATATACTTTTTTTTAATGATAACAGGTGGTCGGATCGATGGTGGCTGAGACTCTAATGCTAATGGGCTTGTGCTGTTGAATTTTCTAAGTTTGTGCTTGTTTTTATGTTTGTCTTTCCTAGTTCAAAAATTCATGTGTTTTATTTATTTGGGTTTGAATTTGCTTCTACGTTAGTTGTGCTCATTTGAGAACCAAGTTTGATTTTTCTAGGTTGCTCATCGTGATTGATTTTTCTAGGTTTTTCATTGTGTTTGTGTTTGATTTGTTTGGTTCTTCAAATTTTTGTCTATTTAGATCTATTATTGTTGTTTTATTTTTATTCTTTTTTGTTTATGGAATTTTTAAAATTTTAGAGCATTTAATTTTATGTTTCATAAATTTTAAAATCTATTTAATTTATATGAAATTATGAAAATTACATAACACTTTTTTAATTTACCATTTTTTTTTTGTTGGTGGTTGTTGGCTATAGTGGCGTTTTGAAACGCTGCTATAGCCAATTTTTAAAATATATATATATATATATTCACTTATAGCAGGGTTTTAAAAACGCCACTACAGGGTATGAACTTTAGTGGTGTTTTTGTAAAATGCTGCTATAGATCTATAGTCACGGTACAATAGTGACGTTTTGTAGCGCCACTATAGAAAAGTAGAAAACACAACTATAGCCCTTATGTTTTGTAGTGATTTCATTATATTACTTTAAATTCCCAACCGTTTGGGCTGATGATTTTTTTTGTAAGTCGGATTTTTGGTTAAATAATGAAAAAGTCCAGGAATCAAGCCACACCAACGACAGAAACAATAATACTTACAAATTTCTTTAAACACTTTACAAATGCTTTTCTTTTCAGATTTTTCATTCTCTTTCCCTATGCCTTACTAATGCTTTTTCTCAATGACAATTTTTTGTTTTAATATATACATCTTATGTGAAACAGTGAGTAGATACTGAAACTTAACAAGTAAAATGAAAAGACATAACTTTTCGGTGTTTTTAAATGTATACGTGGCATAAATATATAGCCACATGGCGCAATAAAAAGTAATTAACAAAAAGTTAAACGCTTTGCTTTTATATTATTACTAGTCACTAACCCGTGTGATGCACGGGAATAGCTATTGAATGAGTTTCAAGGAAAAAAAAAACTATTATTTTTTAGTTTGAGTAGTAAGCAAGAATGCATGAAATTATAATATTAAAAAAAAAATGACAAATTACAACTTACCCACGTATAGTTTGGCCGAAATTTAAGTTGCTTACATGTGGTTTAAAAGTTGGTACTTTGTCCACCCGAAGTTCATTCCTTTAAGCTTTCATAACCCACCTTTGTACTTTCACTATTAAAAACACAAAAAAAAAATATAATAAAAACATTAAAAAAAACAATATCTAAAAACATATTTCTAAAAATGGTAAAACTTTGGCTTAAGAACACTCTTACCAAATATAACTTTCTTGAAACCAATGTCAACACACTACTTACCATAAAGAATCGCTGCAAAACATAGAAGTACTTACAATGCAAAGATATTTTTTCACCAGATTGTAAGGAATACAATGGGGAACATTGCTCTTTCTTGTCATTAATCATTTGCTAAGAATTTTGTGTAAACCTGCTTGTAATACACTTCAAAATTTACATCTCCAGGTAAGATAAATTGGATAATCTTTATGGATAACACAATTTAATTAAATATATGACTTTCCATTTGTCTATTAACAACATTTTTAAAGTTGAAGCTGTACAAAGCATAATCTTGTTCCTGTTGCATCAATTCCTTAAGATGCTCCTAACACTATGAGTATTCCTACTGAAATCATGACGCCAAAAGACTAAAACGAGACATTTTTCTCCAACACTAAATTGTTATTCCACCCATGAGAAGAAATATTTGAAGCCATCTTTCTATTAGCAAAAAAAGGACTAGCCACCACCATCTCACTAAAATCAAAGCCTACCACCAATGAAACCCAAAAGGACAATTTTTAAAGGTGGTGGGTTACAAAAGTCTACTGGAATGAACCTTAAGTGGACAAAGTGTCAACTTTTAAATCACAGGTATGCATCTTAAATTTTGGCAAAACTACAGGTGGATAAGTTTTAATTTACCCTAAAAAAAAGTGATTTTGATAGAAATAGTACAAAATTTTATTAGTTAGGTAGAATAAAGTAATATTGTTTTATTTATTAGTTTTTTGTGAGAAGAATAAGAGACAAAATGTTGCGTCTCTAGTTTAATTTTTGTTGTATGTATAGGTATGTAATATGTATAAGTATATACAAGATAAGTTGTAATATATATATATACCAAAAAGTGTCTATTGAAAAGTCATAACCCTTCAAATTGGATAAACCAAAACGTGCTAAAGTGGAAGACAATACGACCAGTTGGATTCGGATGGGCAAGACCCAAATTAGGGGTGGCCTTTCTTTTTACCCTCACTACATATGTACATACATACATACATACATATATACAGATATTTAGAATACAGATATGTATTTATAAGAAATTATATTTTATAGAAGTGTTAGTTATGATTCTCTAACATGTACATATATCTGAAAACTCATATAAAACATTTTATATACAAGATACCATGAAATATATTGGGGAACTAGTTTTTGGCCAATATGTTCTTTAGAATCCCTGCCAAGTGCCTTGTACTACTGGTCAGCATCTCTTAATTCTTCTAATGGATCTATCAATGGTTGAAATCCCTTATCTCCAATTAGCAAGTTAAAAAAAAATAATAATAATAATTAGAATATTTCTGATTTGATAATTGCAACATTAAAGGTAATCTCTTATCTTCAATTATCAAATTATTTTAAAATGAAAATAAATAATAATTAAGGGATGTTGTATTATTCATTTTCAAGTTAGTGATTAACTCCAGTGTGTAGTGTTAAGCAAATTTAGATAATGAACATTGGTTCTTCATTTTCAAGTTAGTGATTAACTTCACAATTTATAATGTTATGCAAATGTTAGATTTAAAAAAAAAAAAAAAAAATTTATGATAGGAGCAAACGTTAGATATTGAACATGAGTTTTGTGCATAATGAAGTTTGATTTGTAAAAACTTGTGAAAATGTTTGACAAATTAAATTAAATTAGTCACAAACCCATACGATGTACGGGAATATATTTTATTTTGTAATGTGATATAAAATATAATTTATTCTCTAAAATTTATGTAAGATAATTTTTTTTCCTTAAGAATTAAACTATTTCTAAAAGTATTTTCCATCTCTTCATCTCTACAAATAGTCAAACATTTTCATTATATTATTTTTTATTTTTTATAAACTTGGGCGTGTTTGACTGTTATTATTCTTTTTTGAAATAATCTATATTCTTTAAACTTTTGTTATAATTTGTTATATTTGTCTTTATCTTTTATTATAAAATTAGACTTTTTAAAGTTTCAGTTCTAAAAATAAATAAAATAAAATCTTTTAAAAGTTTCAAATTAATTATTCAAATTTCTCATTCTCTTAAGAATATTATTATTATGATAATCAAATCTTATCACAAATTTATAATAATTGCTATTACTGAAATAATTGATAGGTACATTTAAATACATAAACATGTAAATTCTATTTTGATGTGAACTCAAATTCTTACTTCCAAAATATCTAAGAATTAACTCAAACCAAAATATTAATAGGGAGAGAAAGTACATGTGATGGAAAACTCAAAAACACACCACCAAAATGTATCGACCTAGTGTAGAGATACAAAAAACACAAAAATTCATCAATCTAAAGTAGAGTTGCAAGAAAGAATAAATGAGAGAGAGGGAGAGAGAGAGAGAGTAGTCACCTTTTTAAGGAGAGAATGTGAGAAAAATAGCAAATTTATAAAAAAGAAGATAAAAGAAAGGGTATAGTTGTAATTTGTAAGCACCAAATTATCCAAGTAATACTACATAATAGAATAACATTATATAATTTCATAGGATAACATCTAACAATCAAAGAAATAAGAAGAAAAAATATTACAAATTAAAACACAACCAAATCATAATTCAAAGTAAAGTTCAACACAAAAATTCATTAACCTAAATTAGTGATACAATAAAGAATTAAAAAAAATTCCAGAGAGAGAGAGAGAGAAAGAGAGAGAGAGTATTCGCCTTTTTGTGTGGGTAAAATATGGATTGAATGAAAGAGAGAATAACAAAAGTTTATAGTAAATAAAATGGAGAAAGAAGAGTCAAAATAAAAGAAAGATGAATGGATGAAAGAATTGAAAATTTGTAATGTTAAAGCATTCTCATCAAAGGTGGGATAAATGCTAAAAGCTATTTTTAGCAACAAAACCACTAAAAAAACACCCCCACATCAATGGTGCTAAATTTTAAATTTTTTAGTACCTTGCTACAGTAAGATGTTTTTACTAACACCCTACTATAGCAAGTTGCTACTCATTTTTTAATATATTTTATTCCCTTTCTCTCTCTCTCTCTCTCCCCTTAGATCTCACTCTTTGCTTTCTCTCAAAAAGAATAAAAAATGATAAATAAATAATATTTTAATGAAGTGCTTTTGATGTTTTTTTTTTTGATAGGAAGTGCTTTTAATGTTAAGTGTATTGTAAAGTGATGTGTTAAATGCTATAAAGTTGGTTTTTAAGGTGTTAAATGCTAAAATTTTTAAAACTTTTGATGAGAATGCTCTAAGGAATAGAATAATGGGAAGATAAAAATGTAAAAGTGGAGGGAATGTTGAAGGAAGTGTAATTGTAATGTGAGAATTTAATAAGGTGAAAAATAGTTAAAAATGAGAAAAACTATCAAACCAAGAAAATTCACAATTCAATAGAATTTGATGACTTGTTAAACAGCTCTTTGGCCACTAGTCTCAAATCCATTTCCACAGTGAAATTTAATTGCAGCACTTATGCATTCTCTGTTTCATGTCCGATTTTTATTTCAAACCTTTTTTTTTTTTTTTTAATTTTTTCCGTCCTATGAATTTATTACCTGGGAGGTGGTTGTTAGTTAGCATTACGGTCATTACCCATCAATGTGAAACAATGTTCTGAGTCCGTCCTTTCCAAAGCAAAGAAAGAGAAACGGAAAAAAAAAAAGGATTCACATGATTTTGTAGCTTATACTTGGTACCACTGTCCTTACAATTAAAGTGGGTCATGCATAGTGTGGGTTTAAATTAGTGCAATTGGTAAATTCCTCTTATTGAATAAAAGATCAAAGATGGAATCTTGTCAAAACCATAAAGAAATCTATTAATATGTTGACCTAATTGTCAGAGCAATTACCTAATTAGCATATAATACAATTTCAAATATTTTGGTATAAATGAAAAAAAAAAAAAAAAAAGTGAAGAAGTAAAGATTTTAGACCGCAAATCAGATTCATATCATTCTGGCTTAAGCTTATTTTCCTACCATTCATTCAAGGTGGTTGAAGACAATTACTATGACAACTATAACCAATTAAGGAGAAAGAAGAGAGCAGAGTCATTAATTTCAATGTATTGACTAAAAACCAAAATCGAATCTGTATGCCTATCAAAATGTCAACTACAAGAATCAATTCCTTCATATAATTGTTACTGGTGGCTAGTCACTAGTGCACCCATCTTTTGGGCTCCTTTCTTTTATTGAGAGCCTGAATTAAATTCTCTCCTTTTTTTTTTTTTTTCCTCTTTCAATTCTATAATGTCTTAGCCAGAGGTACGTTGCATTAGACCTAAGAATTAACATGCATTCTATTGCAGCTAATATTGGTTGTGTTAGGGCCTTAAGAAGCATGCATTGCTTGTGCTATGAGCCTATGAAAAAAAACAAAACATGAAATAAGATAATAATAAGATGTATTGAATTGTATCAATTATAAACCATTAGCTAATACAAACTATAGTAGATGTCATTGATACTTTAAAGAATATGGAATATTTATTCAATTTTTTTGGTGACTAAAAACTAGGGCAACACGGAGATAAATGAGCACCAACTTGATTGTTGGAAATTTTATTCATGTCAACATGGAATCAAGGCTTAGAGGTGATTGGTAATGGCTAACACATTGCTGCTTAGCTGGGTAAATGTGGTACTCGAAGCAGATATTGGAGACTTGACGGATTGATCCTGGAAACCTTGCTCACACGAGTCTGCATCGTTCATGGCAGCTGAAACCCATGTATTGACATCACTATATTTCTTATTTCCCAAGGCAACGGTCGAGTCCTGAATTTGATCAATTGCATCTCCATAGTTCTCAGCGCAATCGGTTAGGGCTTGCTTCAAGCCCTCGTCCTTTGCCGAACCTTGCTGTTTTTTGACTTCCGCATTTATTTCGCGAGCTTTAGTCCCTGTATGTTTTAGTGCAACTTTGGCTATAGTCAGGAGATCTTTTGCTGATTTGGCCTCAGAGTCCGATTGAAGAGTGCTTAGGCACAGTGACTTGTACGTAGTGTAACCACAAGCTTGATCAATCAAGTTCTGGCAAAAAATTTGGGTTGGAAAGACAGCCAAAAGAAGCACAAAGACGAGGCTTGAAATGGGATTCATGTTTTCACTATAATGTTTTCTTTTCAGATAAATTTTCTGTTTTTAAATAGGTGCGGTCAATCCAGCTATTGGACTTTTTTTTTTTTTTGGGGTGTTTTCGAGAAACTTATAGCTATTGGACTATGGCTATATGGAGAAGAGTTGGGATGTGATCGGTTCTAAGTTCAATTACCTATTTTGAATGATGATCTATAAAAAGTAAATGGACTATTTTAGTGCAGGATTGAATTACATATGACCACACAACCACACTGTTTAACCGGTCCCTTTCGACCTTACAGTGGTTATTATGAGTTGGCTGAATATAGAGTTTGTACTTAGAAGTTAGAACCATCCACTTCCAAGTTTCTAGCTAAACTTTTCCATCTTCCCTTTATTTTTAGTTGACATAAGTAATTATTATCTGTTCGGGGTTAAGTCTCGTTGTATAAGAAGGTTCTTCTCTACTTCATTTAATTATCCATTTTCCTAATAGAAGCTTGGCTACTTGTTTGGATCCGATATTAATCTATAAAGTATTAGTTCCATAGTCATGACCATTGTTAAGAATGAAGGGGCTTGATTTTACTTTCCTACCCAAATAGAAATATAGGAGGGGGGAAAATTGATGGGTTCTACCCCTTAGAAATAGGGATAAGATAACCAGAATTGCACATAAAAATTAAGAATAGGTTTAATGACAACTTTTTTCATAATTTGCTGAAGTAGTATTAGTACATATTTGGTAGATTGTAATAGACATTGTAATGTGATAACTATTCATATGGTTTAGCTATTCTTTAGTTAGTTATTTTTACACTACATAGAACAGTCATTTCTTATGAATAGTTATTTTTCAAAATGAGGAATAACTATTCCCCCTTAAAAAATTTGTAATAGCTATTCTTTAGTAAGTGCAATAATCTCTAAAATTAATATATATTAGTTATAGGCCCGTGGGTTACACGGTTTTATGAAAAAGCTTATAAAATAAATGTATATATAATTATATATTTTAATAGATTTAATAAAGAAAAAATGAAAAATGATCAAGTGTAAATAATTATCTCACTAAAATAAGGGGTAAGATTTCTTCCTAAAACTAAATTAAATTTACAATTCCAAATTGAATTTTAAATTGATAATTATTTAAAAAAAGTACTAAACAATTGATAAATCTAAAATTAATATAATCTTGATAATATTATAAATTAAAATTAAAGTTGATAATTCAAGAATAAACGTGTAGAACATCTTGATAATGTGATGTAACATAAAAATCAAATAAGAAAATTGCTAAAATTAATCTGTTAATTCTAACCATATTTATTCATTAATTCTAAGACCCTAACCCTAAGCATATAAATTAGATCAAAGCTAAGAAAATTAGTTTAAACCAAAGGCAACCAATACACAAAACCTAATCAATTTAATAAAAACAAAATACAAAAATGAAGAAGGAGCCTTTAGAAACTTGAAAATATTTTTGAATGTTTTGAATTCATTAATTAAAATCATATGAAGACAAAAAACCAATAATAACACTAAAGAAAATAAACAAAATGAAAATAATAATAATAAAAGAAGAAAGAATGCAAACCTGCATTGTCATAGGATTTATGAATTCACATATTGAAATAAGCTTCACTCCAGAAAGGATATATAGGATTATATATATTGGAAGAGTTCCATTTGAAATATAATTCTTTTAAATCTTATTGAAATTAAAGATATCTAATCAATGTGTTTGTTTTTATCCCATAAAAATTGGAATTAAAAAAAGGTCATATGAATAGAATTAAAAAAAAAAAATTTTGATTCAGCATAACGTAACATATAAAAATTTTTAATTTAAAAAAAAAAATTTTAAAAAGAGAGAAAGATAACATGGTTGATAGCTATAAGGAATTTTGATATATATATATATATATATATTAAATGCCATCAACGTAGAAATTATCAAATTAATGGAGATATATACTGTTTTTTTGGAATAGATAGAGATTATCAAATTATTGGAGATATATACTGTTTCTTGGGATAGATTTATATTAATCACCTCTTGAAGAATTTGGATTGTGTTTATCCCTTAATAATCAAGTTTTGTAGCTTGATATTTTGATAAAATAATATTAATTTAATAATATTAAAATTTTGAAAATTTAGATGATAAATATTATCTAAATTAAATTTTTGAATGTTAAATATTATCCCCTAATTTAAGAAATATATCCTAACAAATAAAAAAATAATGTTAATTAGATGATAAATATTATCTAAATTAAATTTTTGTATGTTAAATATTATCCCCTAATTTAAGAAATATATCCTAACAAATAAAAAAATAATGTTAATCTAATTTTATTTAATGATAAGAATAAATTAGAGTTCTGGTAGTACACTATTCCTTTTTAGTTCTTTAAAAATCTAAAAATTTAATAAAATTTCTGCAATTTGATGAAGTCACGTGACCCAACCACGGGGTCTAAGTCCAACTTTTATTATATATAATATGATTCAAATAAACGAACTTTCCATATACAAGTAACAATTATTAAAAAAAAAATCATAAAAAAAAAAAACTCATTTCTCTCTCTATTTTTTTAAAAAATATTATTTTTAAATAAATATAATTGTATGAGTAAAATATTTCATAAAATAAACTTTAAGTTATATTCTAATGTTACAACTCACAACCAAACTTATGAATATGTTTAATTATTCTATTACAACACATTTTATTCTAAATAATAAATATTACGATTCTCGTCGTAATCCTCATTCAGTGTACTAAACATGCCTTTAATAGTAGGCTCATGTAAAAATAATTGTCAACTACTTACAACTTGCCACCAACAAGTTACAAAAATAAAAATTAAAGAGAGTGAAATTTTGTGTCAATAGCAGAGTTGATAAGAGGAACAACAAATTGCAAAAATAAAAATTAAAGAGAGTGAAATTCGTCTCAATGGCAGAGTTGTTAAGAGGAACAAATCCCATGGTTGAAATTTCTAATTTTATGAATAGCACCATAGACTGAAATGGGAAAAGACCCACATTGAGTCATCATTGTATTCTAACCCATCCCATTAGCTATAAGCTATAGATGGTTTTAATAATATCTTCACAAAATTGGCATAGACTTACGCTTTCAAAGTTTTATTTATTTTTTGGTGAATAATTGTACGCGAGTTTAAAGTTTAAAAAATGCTATCATGTATTATTACATGTAATCCTGACATGGACATACTTTCTTGGAGAAGTTCCTTGTTAAACCAATCTCACATGTGCTCCAGCATTAATGTTATATTACCGTGTTCTTCCCCGAGAGTCCTTTGCCTTGAAAAGCCACGCTAGCCTTTCCCAAAAGTAGTAGCAAAGTTATTTAATTAGAGACTCAACTTATCTGTGCTCTGCATTAACTCCTGTACTGTTCATAACACCTCTCTTTAAATCCACTAGCTAGCTACTTCCATCACCCCATGAAGCTTAAGCTCATGAGAAAGAGCAAGATAAAAAAAGAGTTTTTACTTCTTAGACAAAGAGAGAGGCATGGAGGGGATAGATCATAGGATTGTGAGTGTCAATGGCATCAAAATGCACATAGCAGAAAAAGGACAAGGCCCTGTAGTACTATTCCTCCATGGCTTCCCTGAGCTTTGGTACTCTTGGCGCCACCAGATTCATGCTTTGAGCTCACTTGGATACCATGCTGTAGCACCAGATCTCCGGGGCTTCGGTGACACTGAAGCACCAACTTCCATCACCAGCTACACCTGCGATCACATTGTCAATGACCTTGTTGCTCTCATTGACTCTCTGGGTGTGGAGCAAGTGTTTCTTGTGGCACATGATTGGGGAGCCATCATGGGTTGGTACTTGTGCTTGTTTAAGCCTGAAAGAGTGAACGCATTTGTGTGCCTTAGTGTTCCATTCACGCCAAGGAGTCCATAGATGAAGCCAATGGATAGAATGCGAGGTTTCTTTGGAGATGACTACTATATATGCAGATTTCAGGTTCTTGTTTTGTTAACATAACCAGATTTGGCTTCTTGTATGCTTAAATGATCATGTTTTAGTATAAAATCTTATTTGTTTAATCCCATTTACCTCATCGGTGCCTAGTTTCTATGAAACAGCTGAAACAGTTAGGTAAGCATGCTTGTTAGATTTGAGCAAAGGCCCTCTAAGTCACATTATTTGCTTTGTTATGATTCTTGCTCAAGATTTTTAGGCTTAGACTTTAGTACACGTTACATTCCAAGTTATAAGAGGCTTATCTTGGACTTTGAAAATTGAAAACCAAAACTTTGTAACTAATATCTTATATTGCCACCCAATTTTACTTTGATATTTCCATATGTGTTGCAGGCACCAGGAGAAATTGAAGCTGAGATTGCTGAAATAGGTACAGCAAATGTACTCAAGACCATTTTCTCAATTCGAAAACCAGGTCCACCCTGCTTCCCTAAAGGAAATGCATTTGGAATCAGTACCAATGCTTCAATTTCCTTGCCCTCTTGGCTTTCAGAAGAAGAGCTTACTTATTATGTCTCAAAATTTGACCAGAAAGGCTTCACTGGAGGATTGAACTACTACCGAGCAATTGACCAGTATGTTACAAACTTCAATGAAAATATTTCAAATCTAAATATCAAAACATTTCTTATGCTTAAGACTTGATATGTAACAAATTCTAGGTGCCCATTTCACGTTTAAGGTTTTAATTCTTAAATCTAACCAAGCATAGAGTCATGTTTTTTAAAATGACTATATCTTAGATTTGTAATATTTAATATGAAACATGAAATTGATTTATTTCAAATGGAGATGATCCTCTTCCAAGACGCTCACCCGGCACGTTTTTAATCAACGAAAGAACCAAAATCTTGGGTTCACATAAAATATGAGCATGAAACTTAAATCTTGGCCTTCCTTAACATTAAATGTCCCAGTACTTTGGTATTCATAAAACAAACGTTAGAGAATTAGTTTCTGATTATTGTAGAAACTGGGAGGTCACAGAAAAATGGACCGGAGTGCAAGTGAAGGTACTTGTGAAGTTCATAGTGGGGGATTTGGACATGGTGTACACCACCCTGGGGACAAAGGAATACATACACAATGGTGGTTTCAAGAAAGATGTGCCATTTTTGGAGGAAGCTGTTGTGATGGAAGGGGTGGGTCATTTCATCAACCATGAAAGAGTAGAGGAAATTGGCTCTCACATCTATGACTTCATTAAGAAGTTCAAATAAATTCTGTTAGTACGTAATTTGTGCACTGTTTTTATGGGTTCATTAGGATTTCAATCTGTCACCTCTAGTGGCACTAAGCTTGGTGGTTGAATAGACCTTGTCATATGATCTACAATGCTGCTTTATTAAGTATGAATTTCTGCTTGAATATCTATTTCTTTACAGTTATTTCATTATTATTGAGAAGCAAATATTGGTACATGGATTCCCCAAATCCCAGTTATTCATGGATGGTTAAAATTTGAATTTAAATTGTTGTTTTAAGACTCACAGTCACTAATTAAGTGTGTGTGCGTGTAAGTTACTAGTAAAAAGAATTATATAGTTTTTTTTTTTTTGTAGAAGTGGAAGTTGAATGGAAGTAGATAGGAGCTTTTGAAAGAAGCCAAAAGACTTTCATAAATTAAAAAATAAAATAACATAACCAAAAGGCTATGCAAGAATCAAAGAATGGCAAAATAGAGATTTCGTGTTTGTCATGTCCCAATTATTGTTGAGTCCAAGCCTTCTATTTCACTTTTCCTGCTCCACTCTATACTCTACCAATAAATAGTTGCCACGTGTTCACCTAATTAATTAAATATTACTATTAATTAATAACTGTAGTATTAATAAGTCAATAATGATAGTATTTAATTAATTAGGGGAATACGTAACAATTATTTATTAGTGAAGTATAAAGTGGAGCAGGAAAAGTGGGACAGAAGATTTGGACTCATTATTGTTGGATTTAAGTGGAAAAGCCTAAGTAAATATGATGGGGTCTAAATGCATTAAACACCAATTAAGCCGTATTAATTTTTTAGACTCTATGGAATGGGTTTGACTTATTTCCAGTATTTTTTTTTTAAAAATCTCCTTTTGTTTTAATGAAAAATTGTCACATCACCCATTAACTAAATAAAATATGGAGATTAAAATCCACTATCACTTGTTATTGTATATTTAAAATAAAAGAACTTGTTCAACTAAAAAACTGGAAGTAAGCCAAACCCCCCATGGAATTAGAAATTTGTGGAAATTCTGCGCTCCAAGGTGCATTGCACTCATTTTGTATGTGACAAACTTATTTGGGACAAGATTATATAACATAAATGAATTAGAATGCCATCTGCCTCATTAATCTTCTAAAATACTTCAAGTTCTTCATCTTATACCACACTACACCGTTCTCACATTGCAATATTTTTCGGAACGAATTTTAAGAAGAGGCAAAAATGGAGAGAAAGATCAATAGCCCTAGGAAGAAGTTGTGTTTCAAGGATTTGGATCCGTATTGCACTGGGTGCAATATCACTAATTCATCTCACATTAATTTTTACCATCTTATTTTTTAACTTTAACTTTTTAACTCTTTAAGAGCATCTCCAATGGTATAGCTAAAGGCAAAATATTCTCTATAATAGATAATGAGACCAAAAAAAGGTCTCCAATAGATTCTCTAATAAACTCTAAAAAAAATTTTGGCTCATGAATAGTAGCTCATCAAATTTGATGGGCTACTATTCATTTTTTAAATGTTTTTTTTTATTATAATAATTAGGAATTGAATAAAAAAATGTTGGAAGATGTGTAGTTGTTAAAAAAATAATAAATAATGAATGAAAAAATAATATTTAAATGAGATAGAAAATGGGATAGAGAATCTGTTGAAAAATGTATTTGAAAAAATGGGTAGATAAAATATAAACGTCACTATTTATTCTCCAAACAGTATAAAAATTTGATAAATTTACTGAAAATGCTCTAACACATTTTTTTTTTTTTTTTTTTTAATTCATTCAATCTCAATTTGTGTTTCAACACTATGCACATCCACGCGCACACCAAAAAAAAATCAAATGTCACTTTCAAAATGGACGTTGTCAACGCTGCAATGCCCAATAAAGAAGATGTTATGGATGTGAAAGGAATCATTTCTACTGGACCTGTTGAAGTTAATGTTGGATGTAATTCATTTAAGTATCATAATGTCAACCACAAGAATCAATTCCCTCATATAATTGTTACTTTTTTTTTCTTTGTTAAAAGGAAAGTTTTCTAGACTAATTAGTCAATATGGGTTGAGAGTTGGTTACAAGTCTTAAAGAGCATATGCCAGCAGTATCAACATCTAACAAAATACATAGATCATTTGATAAGAGACTTTCAAGAACTACAAAATCATTTTCTAACCAACAGCTTTCCCTAGCAAGCATGTCCGCACATTTGTTCCCCTCTCTATACACATGTTTGATCCTCATGCCTTGAAATCGAGTCATATAATTGTTACTAGTGGCTAGTCACTAGTGCACCAACCTTTTTATTTATTTATTGAGACTGCATTAAATTCTCCTTTTTGTGTTTTTTCAATTCTATAATGTCTAAGCTAGAGGTACGTTGCATTAGACCTAAGAAATATAACATGCATTCTATTGCAGCTAATATTGGTTGTGTTAGGGCCTTAAGAAGCATGAGTTGCTTGTGCTATGAGCCTATGAAAAAAAAAACATGAAATAAGATAATAATAAGATGTATTGAACTGTATCAATTATAAACCATTAGCAATGGCTAGTACAAACTAGTAGATGTTATTGATACTTTATAGAATATGGGACTTTCATTTAATATATATTTTTGGTAACTAAAAACTTGGGCAACACGGAGATAGATGAGCACCAACTTGATTGTTGGAAATTTTATTCATGTCAACGAGGAATCAAGGCTTAAAGGTGATTGATAATGGATACCGCATTGCTTTCCATGTGGCCAAGTCTGGTAGTCGATTCAGATATTGGAGACTTGAAGGGTTTACCCTGGAAAACTTGGTCACACCTCTGTCTATTGACCGAGGCCTCTGACAGCCAGGCTTTAGCTTGGTGATAGTTTCTATATGCCATGGAATCTTCCGCGGCCTGATATTTCTCAACTATAGTTAAAAAGTAATCAGAGCAACTGCTTAGGGCATTCTTCAAGCCCGCGTCCGTTGCTGAATTTATCAGATTGATGATGTTGGTATCTATTTCGCTACCTTTAAGTTCTGTTTGTTTTAATGAAATTTTGGCTATCTCCAGGAGAGTTGTAGCTTTTTTGGCATCAGGGTCCTGTTGAAGAGTTTCATGGCACGTAATCTTGTAAATGGTGTAACCACAAGCCTGATCAATCAAGGGGGTCTGGCAAAGAATTTGGGTTGTAAAGACGGTCAAAAGAAGCACAAAGACGAGTCTTGAAATGGGATTCATGTTTTCACTATAATGTTTTCTTTTCAGATAAATTTTATGTTTTTGAATAGGTGTGGTCAATCTAGCTGTTGGGCTTCTTCTTTTTTGCGTTTTTGAGAAACTTGTAGCTATTGGACTATGGTTATACAGAGAAGAGTTGGGATGTGATCGGCACTAAGTTCAACTGCCTATTTTGAAAGTTGATCTATAAAAAGTAAATGAAATATTTTAGTGCCGGATTGAATTACATATGACCACACAACCACGCTGTTCAACCGGTCCTTTTGACCTTACAGTGGTTATTACGAGTAGTTGACATAAGTAATTATTATTTGATCGGGATTAAGTCTTCTTGTATAAGAATGTTCTTCTCTATTTCATTTAATTATCTAATAGAAGATTCGGTACTTGTTTGGATCCAATATTAATCTATAAATTATTGGTTCCATAGTCATGACCATTATTAAGAATGAAGGGGCTTGATTTTACTTTCCTTCCTAAATAGAAATATAGGTGGGGGGGAAATTGATGGGTTCTACCCCTTAGAAATAGGAATAAGATAACCAGAATTGCACATATAAATTAAGAATAGGTTTAATAAGAATTTTTTTTTCCATAATTTGCTAAAGTGATAAATTGTGAATGGTGGTAAATATTTAGTAGACTGTAATAGACATTGTAATGTAATAGTTATTCATATAATTTAGCTATTCTTTAGTTAGTTATTTTTATACTACATAAAATAGTCATTCCTTATAAATAGCTATTTTTTAAAATGAAGAATAACTATTGTTCTTTAACTAATTTGTAGTAGCTATTCTTTAGCAAATGCAATAATTTCTAAAATTAATATATATTCAAATAAACAAACTTTTCGTATACAAGTAACAATTATAGAAACAAAAAATCATTAAAAAAATAACTCATTTCTCTCTCAATTTAAAAAAAAAAAATTATTTTTAAAGAAATATAATTGTTTGAGTAAGATATTTCATAAAATAAATCTTAAGTTATATTTTAATGGTACATAACCAAACTTATGAACAGATTCAGTTATTCTATTACAACACATTTTATTCTCAATAATAAATATTATAATTTTTGTCGTAATCTTTATTCAGTATACTAAACACGCCTTTAATGGTAGGCTTATGTAAAAATAATTGTCAACCAATTACAACTTGCCAACAACAAATTGCAAAAATAAAAATTAAAGAGAGTGAAATTTTGTGTCAATAGCAGAGTTGATAAGAGGAACAACAGATTGCAAAAATAAAAATTAAAGTGTGAAATTTGTGTCGATAGCAGAGTTATTAAGAGGAACAAATCCCATGGTTGAAATTTCTAATTTTATGAATAGCACCATAGTTTAAAACTGAAATGGGAAAAGACCCACATTGAGTCATCATTGTATTCTGGCCATCCCATTAGCTATAAGCTATAGATGGTTTTAATAATATCTTCACAAAATTGGCATAGACTTACGCTTTCGAAGTTTTATTTATTTTTTGGTGAATAATTGTACGCCAGTTTAAAGTTTAAAAAATGCTATCATGTATGATTACATGTAATCCTGACATGGACATACTTTCTTGGAGAAGTTCCTTGTTAAACCAATCTCACATGAGCTCCAGCATTAATGTTATGTTACTGTGTTCTTCCCCGACAGTCCTTTGCCTTGAAAAGCTACGCTAGCCCTTCCCAAAAGCAGTAGCAAAGTTATTTAATTAGAGACTCAACTTTTTTGTGCTCTGCATTAACTCCTGTACTGTTCATAACTCCTCTCTTTAAATCCACTAGCTAGCTACTTCCACCACCCCATGAAGCTTAAGCTCATGAGAAAGAGCAAAGAGAAAAAGAGTTTTTACTTCTTAGACAAAGAGAGACGGGCATGGAGGGGATAGATCACAGGATTGTGAGTGTCAATGGCACCAAAATGCACATAGCAGAAAAAGGACAAGGCCCAGTAGTACTATTCCTCCATGGCTTCCCTGAGCTTTGGTACTCCTGGCGCCACCAGATTCATGCTTTGAGCTCACTTGGATACCATGCTGTAGCACCAGATCTCCGGGGCTTCGGTGACACTGAAGCACCAACTTCCATCACCAGCTACACCTGCGATCACATTGTCAATGACCTTGTTGCTCTCATAGACTCTCTGGGTGTGGAGCAAGTGTTTCTTGTGGCACATGATTGGGGAGCCATCATGGGTTGGTACTTGTGCTTGTTTAAGCCTGAAAGAGTGAAGGCATTTGTGTGCCTTAGTGTTCCATTCACGCCAAGGAGTCCACAGATGAAGCCAATGGATAGAATGCGAGGTTTCTTTGGAGATGACTACTATATATGCAGATTTCAGGTTCTTGTTTTGTTAACATAACCAGATTTGGCTTCTTGTATGCTTAAATGATCATGTTTTAGTATAAAATCTTATTTGTTTAATCCCATTTACCTCATTGGTGCCTAGTTTCTATGAAACAGCTGACACAGTTAGGTAAGCATGCTTGTTAGATTTGAGCAAAGGCTCTCTAAGTCACATTATTTGCTTTGTTATGATTCTTGCCCAAGATTTTTAGGCTTAGACTTTAGTACACGTTACATTCCAAGTTATAAGAGGCTTATCTTGGACTCTGAAAATTGAAAACCAAAACTTTGTAACTAACATCTTATATTGCCACCCAATTTTACTTTGATATTTCCATATGTGTTGTAGGCACCGGGAGAAATTGAAGCTGAGATTGCTGAATTAGGTACAGCAAATGTACTCAAGACCATTTTCTCAATTCGAAAACCAGGTCCACCCTGCTTCCCTAAAGGAAATGCATTTGGAATCCGTACCAATGCTTCAATTTCCTTGCCTTCTTGGCTTTCAGAAGATGAGCTTACTTATTATGTCACAAAATTTGACCAGAAAGGCTTCACTGGAGGATTGAACTACTACCGAGCAATTGACCAGTATGTTACAAACTTTAATGAAAATGTTTCAAAATCTAAATATCAAAACATTTCTTATGCTTAAGACTTGATATTTAACAAATTCTAGGCGCCCATTTCACGTTTAAGGTTTTAATTCTTAAATCCAACTATGTATAGAGAGTCATGTTTTTTAAAATAACTATATCTTAGATTTGTAATATTTAATATGAAACATGGGATTGATTCGTTTCAAATGGAGTTGATCCTTTTCCAAGATGCTTACCCAGCTCGTTTTTAATCAACAAAAGAACCAAAATCTTGGGCTCACATCAAATATAAGAATGAAAACTTAAATCTTGGCCTTCCTTAACATTAAATGTCCCAGTAATTTGATATTCATAAAACAAACGTTTGAAAATTGTTTTTGATTATTGCAGAAACTGGGAGGTCACAGAAAAATGGACCGGAGTGCAAGTGAAGGTGCCTGTGAAGTTCATAGTGGGGGATTTGGACATGGTGTACACCACCCTGGGGACAAAGGAATACATACACAATGATGGTTTCAAGAAAGATGTGCCATTTTTGGAGGAAGCTGTTGTGATGGAAGGAGTGGGTCACTTCATCAACCAAGAAAAAGCTGAGGAAATCGGCTCTCACATCTACGACTACATTAAGAAGTTCAAATAAATTCTGTTAGTAATTTGTGCACTGTTTCTATGGGTTCATTAGGATTTCAATCTGTCACCTCTAGTGGCACTAATCTTAGTAGTTGAATAGACCTTGTCATATGATCTACAAGGCTGCTTTATTAAGTATGAATTTCTACTTGAATATCTATTTCTTTACAGTTATTTCATTATGATTGAGAAGCACATATTGGTACATGGATTCCCCAAATCCCAGTTATTCATGGATGGTTAATATTTAAATTTAAATTGTTGTTTTAAGACTCACTGAGTGTGTGTGTGTGTAAACTACTAGTAAAAAGAATTATATAGTTATTTTTTATTTTTGTAGAAGTGGAAGTTGAATGGAAGTAGATAGGAGCTTTTGAAAGAAGCCAAAAGAGTTTCATAAATTAAAAAATAAAGGCGAAAACCACATTTTCGTCCCTACATTTTCACGTGATTCCCACTTTGGTCCCTAACTTTTTTTCTACCGCTTTTAGTCCCTATCCTGGAAAACGCGTCTCGTTTTTGTCCTTGCCGTTACATCAGAGACTGAAAATGCACATGTTACAAACGGTATAAGTTAAAAATATTAAAATAATATCCACAAGTCTCCATGTCAGCATCTAAATTAAAAAAATTAGTTTATTAATTTTAACTAAATAAAAAAATTAAAAACAGAAATAAAAACCAAAAATACATGAATTGAGATCTAAATGTGTCTTGAACAAGAATAACAAGAACACAAACCTAGATTAAAGACACATATTAAATCAAAATTTTCACTTTTTGTGTGTGTGTGTGTGTGCAATATCACACTACAACAACACAATCCTATAAATTCAATTTAAGATAGCAAAATCAATAGGAAATTAAAATAACAGAGAAATTAAAAACACAACCAAACAGATAATCAAGCAAAATTCCAACAAGACTTTTAAGTCGAATAATAGTAGAATAATCATCCAGAAAATTGAGAAAAAAAAACAACACAACCTAGTAGTTCAGATCCATATCATCTGCTATTTCAACATTAAAACATATTATAAATAAATTTTAAAAAAAAAAAAAACAAAACATAAAACCTAATCACCACCAGCCTTCTAGTACACATAGGTCAAGCCATACTTGCCACAGTAGTGACGGTCAAAGTGGTTCGCCATGAAAGTTTCAGCGCTGCACTCAAAGTTAGGGCACTCCTTACGAAGCCTCTGTACCTTTCCGGAATTTTCCACCTTTTAAAACTGAAGGAATGCGAGCTTCACCTTCTTGTGCTTGTGCTTGATCGTCTTGGGCTTGGTGTAGGTCTTCTTCTTGCGCTTCTTGGCGCCACCGCGGAGGCAGAGCATGAGGTGGAGGGTGGACTCCTTCTGGATGTTGTAATTGGCTAGGGTTCGGTCATCTTCTTCTTCTCCGATGCTCTCTTCCGTGCTTTCCTCTCCTTATTCTGTGTGCTTTCCTCGCCTTCTTCTCGTTTGAGAGAAGGGCTTGTGTTGGTGTACGATTCCATTGGTGGAGAGTGGAGTAGAGGACCAGATTTGCCTGAGGTTATACGTCGCGCCACTTGGATCTGAGGTTTGTGTTTGGTTTCTCAAAAAGGATAAGAAAATTTGGGTTTTGAGATTTGAGTTTGGGGGCTGAAAATCTGGGTTTGAATTTAGTGTTTGGGGGTTGAAAATCTGGATTTGATTTTTGTGTTTGATGTTTTGGTGGTGTGGGGGTGTGGGGGTTTGAAATATGGGTTTGAATCTAGGTTTGAATTTGGGTTTGAATTTAATTTTTTAGGTTTTAGATTTGCTGTGTTTGTGTTCTTGTTCAAATATTTAATGTGTTCATGTTTAATTTATCAATTTTATATGGGTTTGTCAAGAATGTTGGCATGAATTCTAATTCTGGGTTTTGGCTCTGACGTTCGAATTTTCTGGGTTTTAAATTTTGTTTTCATGTTTAATTTCTTGTTCATGTTTTATTTGATGTGGATCTATAGTTTAATTTTCTGTTCTTATTTTCTGGGTTTGTGATTTTTGGATTTTAATTTTGTGTTCTTATATTTGGGTTTGTGTTCTTGTTGTTCTTGTTCAAGACACACTTAGGTCTTAATTCATATAATTTTTTGTTTTTAATTTTTTTATTTAGTTAGAGTTAATAAATTAATTTTTTTAGTGACATGGCATTTTTAAATGCCAAATAACATTTTTTATTATTATTTTAATAACCACGTCAGCTTTTAGTGTGCCAACAGTGCACTCTATTTGTCACGTGTGCATTTTTTGTCTCTGATGTAACGGTAGGGACAAAAACGAGACGTGTTTTCCAGGATAGGGACTAAAAGCAGTGGAAAAAAAAAATTAGGAACCAAAGTGGAATCTAGTGAAAATTTAAGGACGAAAATATAGTTTTTGCCAAAAATAAAATAACATAACCAAAAGGCTATACAAGAATCAAAGAATGGCAAAATAGAGATTTCTTGCTTGTCATGTCCCAATTATTGTTGGATTTAAGTGCAAAAGCCTAAGTAAATATGATGGGCGTCTAAGTGCATTAAACACCAACTAGACTCATCACACGTGCGTGCAATGAGGCTTTTTTTTTTGTGTTATAATTTTTCTTTCATTCCAATTTGAGGTTTACACATTTTCTCATTAATATTATGAATTTAGAACTACTAATACAACAAGAAATATCATGAGTCTTAATGGTCCTATTTTGTAGCCAAAAAAAAAAGTGTTTTTATTTTTATATATATAATTTTTATTTTCAAAATCTAATTTATAAGTGAATAAAACAATTTGAAAATTAATAGGAGAGTGACCCTATTTTTTAAGTATTATTTTAGTGGAAGTTAGAGTTGTATTTTTACTGAATTATCCTTTAGTTTTGTCTCTACTTAAATATAGGGATGTAGAGGAATTTTTAAATTAAAAAAAAAATCCAAATAGGGGAAGCCTCTTAAATAGTAGTATAGATTAAGCCATATTAATTTTTTAGACTCAATGGAATGTGTTTGACTTATCTCCAAAACTTTTTTAAAAGAAATCTCCTTTTATTTTAACTAGTCGCGGACCCCGCGCGTTGCGCATGATAATATTTTTAGAGTGGTCTCATAAATATATATATATATATATATATATTTCAATTTGAACTAATTTAATAAATAATAATATAATTCATAATCATAATTTCATTTGTTATAGCGACAATCACAGATGCAATATATATAATTTCTGTCGTACCAAAATCAAAACAATACAATTTTTCTCAAGAATTCAAAAAGTAAGTTAGTGAAAATATTAATTTTTTAATAAAATTTCTTTATATTATTTTGTGTATCATCAAAAAGTATATAAAATTTGGAAATTATTATTTTAGTTTTAAATAGACTTTCTCAAACCCAATTTTTCTACCATACAATCAAAAAGGCCAAGAAATGTAACTAAAAAAAAATTAATAAAACTCATTAAAACTACAATTTAAAATAAAAAATAAAGGGAAAAAATAAAATATTGTAACCATTTTTCCTTAAAAAAAAAAAAGAATACAATTCCAAAGGGGAAAAAAGTAGAGAAATTTTTTTTGAAAAAAGAAGAAGTATTGTATTTGTAGGGGTGAAAGGCCCAGGAGTACGTATCTACACATGCATTAGGCCGAGGGCATTAATTTGTCCGAGGACGAACAAGCACTATCATAAGGATCCGTGTTACTAGGTAAAAGGGTAAGGTCTGGTCATGATCACCCAGGAAAGGGTCCAAGGAGGAATGTCACCTCGGATAAGCAAAGCCAAGGTTGGAAGATGTGGTCTGCCATCAAGAGCAACATTTCAGACCGTTTCATGGATAAGGATAAGTCAGGAAGGAACGTGACAGAAGAAAGCTATGAAATATCTAAGAAAAAGTTACTATTTGTAGACGACTAAATTTCTAGTTTGAAATAAATCAAACAAGTAAAAATAGTTTCACAAATGCGAATTTGTATTGATGATTGTGGTATAATTCTCTGTGATTACAAAAGAGTTATCCTCTGATTCAATCTCCTTGCAAGACTTATTGATTGGAGTTATGGTAATGTGATTTTGATTTGAACACCAAATATCCTTCAATTTGGTTGAGGGATGGATCGAAGATTGTTGAAACAGAATTACAATGAATCTCTGGCTATGAGCTTGTTAGAAATTCTTTGTTCTTCACGTTCTTCGTGTTCTTCGTGTGTTCTTGGTGCGTTCTTCGTCTTCGAAGGTTTATGGTGGAAGTTCTTCGGTGCTTTAGAGGCTTGAATCCGTAGAGCTTCGTTGATTTGTGATTTGTTGATGTTTTTCGGACACTTTAGGCTTGATTCCCGTAGACTTTTGGATCTAGGCGGATGATTTGGATGATTTCTCTTCGAATGTTCTTCGTATTCGAAGTTGAAGTTCTTGAAGTTCTTGGAGGCTTTAGAGCTTGGTTCCGGCAGAGCTTCTGGATTTCTGAATCTTCTCTAATGCTGCTTGTGCTTCAGATGGCTTGATGTGTCCTCCCAAATGTCTTAGGAAGGCTTCTATTTATAGGAGTTTAGGGGTGGATGAGTGACACGTGGCGGAGTCTGATTGGTGACACATGTCACAGCCTGATTGGTCCGCTTATGTCATCGCTTACACGTGCGGGGTTGATTATGTCATCGCTTACACGTGCGAGGCTGATTATGTCATCGCTTACACGTGCGCTGATGTGTGATTGGTTTTTGCATGACACTTGGCAAATTTCTGTTGGTTTCTGAGTAGTGATAGCAAAACCTAGTAGCAATACGTGGAGTTTTGTAATTGGTTGTATTTTGTAGACTTGGTAGTGTGATGTGTTAGCTTGTGATAGGTCGGAAATTTTCCCTCTCTACAAATGCCCCCTCGAGACTCGTTCACGCACACAGTTTCGGAGTGGAGTGTGGGAATGAGTTTCGAAAACAGATTTTTTTTTTTTTTTTTTTTTTTTTTTTTTTTTTTTTTTTTGCACTGGACTTTTTAAGTGAAGTAGCTGAAGGTGGTGGAGCTTTCAGCAGGATGAGATAATTTCTGAGGAGTAGACCCACCCATATGAAAGGTTTTGATGAAACTGAAAAGAGGTCCGCGAGTATTTGAATGTAATTGCGTGACCAAGCCTTCTCAGAAGAGGTTAAGTTGAAGTAACTTCAGAAGAGTACCTTTGGATCGTTGGCGGCGATCACAGGGTGTAGAAGATAGGGATGAAGCAAAGTGAATGGGTGAAACACACGCCACCATGGTGCTGGCCCTGTATGTTGGGGACCCTATGGTGTAGATGTTTCTATGAAGTACACCTTTGAATATGGGACTGACTGTATGTTTGCATGGGGTCTGACAGTAAGTCGTAGAATGTGCATGCGTAAAGGGACCAAACCGACAGACATTATGTTGAAGTAATTTCAGAAGAGTACCTTCTAAAATACTTCAACCTAGATTTAAGTTGGAGTAATTTCAGAAAATGTGTTTTGAGGTACCAGCAACGATAACCTTTGAGTCCCATAGTGGTGGGGACATGGAATAAGGCTCTGGTGACCATTTACCAGCCCCAAAGGCTGAACTCTGATGAGCTGGTGCCTTGAAGGTTGCCTCAAATGTTGGATGGAAGACAATTTGTAGGATACCCCAACACTTTTTACCATCTTCACTTACTGCTACTTGTTGGAAAAGCACAGAAAAATGAAAGATGGAGCTAACTTGTGATTCTGGTCTTAGAAACCAGCCAAGTTGCTGTTTGTTCCGAACCGCTGCCTCTGCTGGAAGACCAAGCAATTGGAGAGAGACTATGGGAGCCTTAAGGTTAGGAACAGGAGTTTCTGCTGGACTTGGATTTCCTGGCCAACCAAATCCGAGGAAGCATGAAACCAAAATGCAGACCTTGTTATGAGTAATTTTATGGACAACTCTGGTCGTTAAGGGGAGAAACAAAATTTGTTTGGATCTCAAAACTACAATGATGTTGTGAAGAGGGTTTCTACCGAACCCTGAGAGGGTTGATTTCAGATGAATTATGAAGCAATATTGGTTGCTAAGTGTTGGGAATGATGAGGCCATAGTGAAAAACGACTGTGAGAAGGAGGACTTGAAAATTTGAAAGAAGCAAATCTTCATTTCATGATTCAGTGTGTTTTTCTTTTCTTTTCTTTTCTTTCTTTTGATGAGTTTTTTTTTTTTGAACCCGGACCTTCTATTTATAGTGGAGAACCGAAGGATGGTAGATGGGTAGTTGAGAATGGTAGATGTGAATTTTTGGTGAGACCGGTGGATAGGAATGGTAGGTGGGAACGGTGGCTAGGAATGGTAGGTGGGAACGGTAGGCACCGAACGAGAATGGTAGGTTGGAGACTGGTAGGCGCCGAACGAGAATAGTAGGTTGAACTAGTGACCCAGTGTAATTTCAAGTTCAGGACACACTTGTGAAAGTTCATTTGTGCTTTGGAAGGGAAGTCTCTATGAAGTCCGGAGGATAACCCTAAGGGAATCCAGACCAAGTAGGTGAATCTCAAATTTTGATTTTAGGGGCTAATTTTTTTTTTTTTGTTTTTTTTTTTGGACATTGCTAGTACTTCGGAGAAGTGGGTCACATAGGTGGTTTCCAAGTCCAAAACAAATAAGCAGATTTCAAAATCAGAATCTATGTGAAAATCTGAATAGGACAAGCTTTGCCTGGACATCTTGATTCTTGGTCAAAGTTCACATTAAAGCCGACAACTTTAGAATCACACGATTTGAGCAATTTCGGATTCTCAAATGAAGAAATGGATTCCAAAATCGAAATCTATGCGAGAAATTAGGCAAGACAGGTCCTTCTTGAAAATTTTGACTTTTGGTTAGGATTAGTACAAAAGTCAACTTTCTGAAAACTGGACAGTTTGCACAATTTCTGAATCTCGGATAAAGAAACGGATTCCAAAATCGGAATATACGCGAAAAATCGAGTGTGACAGGCCCCTTTTGAAAATTTTGACTTTTTGGTCAAAGTCAAAGTAGTCAAAGCATTTTCTCTCTCACTTTTTTTTTTTTTTTTTTTTTTTTTTTAGTTTCAGGCGGTTCGGACCGGGTCAGGGTGAACGGGTCAAACCGGGCCGGCCTGGACAAATGGGTCAGTTAGTGGAGGATGACGTCATCGGTGACGTCATGGTGCTGGGACGCGTGTACGCGTAAGCGCGTGGCGCGCGTGAGAACGTGATTTGGTGGGGCGGCGCGTGTAGGCGAGTGAAACTGACGCTGTGAATGCCGGAGTTTCCTGAGGCGCGTGGCGGCGCGTGGATGCTTTTTTGGTCTCGAATTTTTTGGGCTTTGTCGATCTGAGGCCGTTGAAGACCCCTGTAGGGTCAGTTTTGTGAAATTATTAACAGGTTTGCACAGATTTGAAGGACTAAGCCGCGGTTCATCGAGAGATTGTAGCGGCGCGTGGTGGCGCGTGGTAGATCCGTTGTTGATGATCTTTCTGGGTTTTGTAGATCGAGGGTCGATGGATCTAGTGGTGTCACCAGTTCTGTAAAAATTTTCTTGGATTTGTGCAGATTTGAATGAGAAACCCGCGGGACGTCGGGAGTTTTTGGCCGCGCGTGGCGGCGTGTTACGGCTTTACTGTGCACGTCTTTTTCTGGGTTTTGTTGCTCAAAGTCCTTAGAAGATTTCGGTGGGTTGATTTTTTGTGAAATCTTGTCAGGAGTTTTAGAAATCTGGAGAGCAGATATTGTTGATTTTGCTGGTATTTTGGTCTTCTTTGGCGTTGGCAACGTTGACAACCAAGGCGAGGAGTAGTTCCAGGCTATCCACTGAGTGTCTCTGCTGTTTTCAATAGTTGGTGATCCAGTAAAATAAGCTATTCTTCTTTACTGGCCTATAGCTTCATCCAAAGTCAGTGCCATAGTTTTTTTTTTCTTAAGGACATGTTACACTCTGTAGACCGGTTCTTTCTGAAGTTTAGCGTGACCATTTCTTTCTGACAGTGTGATCCTTTTATCAGCATTTACTCTCTTCCCCTTTTTTTCAAGGTTCGGTGCAGTATCTTTGAAAATATGGCTTTTCTTAAGGACATGTTACACTCTGTAGACCGGTTCTTTCTGAAGTTTAGCGTGACCATTTCTTTCTGACAGTGTGATCCTTTTATCAGCATTTACTCTCTTCCCCTTTTTTTCAAGGTTCGGTGCAGTATCTTTGAAAATATGGCGCGTAATTTTTTTTTCTTTTGTCCACAAGCTTTTCAAGGATCCCTATATAAAGCCATCCGGAGCTTACACTAAGTTTGCACTAGCATTGTTTTCAGCTACCAATACTCTTTAAGTGTAAAGAAACTCTGCCTTTTTACTCTCTTTTTTCTTTTTTTTCTTTTTTTTTTTTTTTCAATAACGTTTTGTCTGTACTAATCTTCTCCCTTTTTATTATTTTTTATTATTATTATTAATGTTTTGTCTAATCCTTTTTTCTTTTTTTCTTTTTTTTTTTCTTTTTTTTTTTTTTTTTTTTTTTTTTACAGCTATCACAATGCTTTTTTTTAGGGATTCGAAGATTGGTCAGGAACCAGCCTTGTTTATTTGTAAGGAGAAAGATGACAAGGATGCAAAGGCTACAACTTTGATTGTTCGTCCGCCCATAATTGGAAGATTTTCGGAAAGATGGGGCCATAACTCTTATCCTCTCAATTTGCCAAAATGGTCACAGGTTGTTCCTTCTGAGGGCGGCTCTAACTTGGAGACAATTATCCTTCTTGCTTCGCATCACAAAAATGTTGCTAAATCAAAGCCATATAATACTTTGGGACGAGAGATAATCGCAAAGCGTGCCAATTGGGATTCTTCCTTTAACGTGAACGGAGGGTTTTCCTATCTCTCCCTTTATTGGGATTGGCTAGAAGATGTGCTTGGTCGATGCAAACACCTCCTTGATGCAACCCACCTTTACAGCGCTGTCTTTGCCTCCTTGTTCACATACGATCATGATGAGAACCTTATGAAAGCATTTTGTGAGTGTTGGAGTCCATCGACCAATACTCTTCATACCTTAGTTGGAGAAATTTCCATCACACCATGGGATCTTTCCATTCTTGGTGGACTTCCTTGCACAGGTGCATTTTATGATGAAGTGGTACCCAATGCGCAAGAGCTGGATGGAACCAACGACCAAGGACGACCCTATTTGCCGTACAGTTGTCGCTTCCTTTTCATGGCATATCATCACCTTCAAAACCGGCTGAAGAGACAAGGGAAAGTGAGTGTTCGCGACTGGATTACTTTTTGGTATAGAGGAAATGGCAGGTACCCGGCTCCTAGAAAACCAGCAAGACGGACGACTATTCCCAAGTGTAGTCAGAATCCCTTTGGTGTGATAAATGAGCGTGGACCATGGTCTGATAAAGAACACGGGGTCTTTGCGGATCTTCAAGTTGAGGGTGACTTAAAGGAGGAGACTTACTTGTCAGCATTTCTTTCTTGTTGGTTGTGCGTATTCGTCTTTCCTATCAAGGATCCAAATAGCATCCGTCCAGGCACTTTCAAGATTGCTAGTTTCATGGCCAATGGTCGTTCGTTTGGCCTTGCTACCCCAGTTTTGGCTAGCATTTATCGCGGACTTAACACCATTTCTTCTTCTCCTACTCCGAGCAAGTCTGGAGCTAGTTTTGCCATTCACTATGTTTATGCCTGGGTGGGTCATTTTTTCAGGAGCAATCGCATCACCAATGACAAACTATCTGATCCTTTGATGACAAAATATTCTGGTGTAGGCTATGCTTCTCCGTTCAGTGAATCCTCCGCACGAAAGCATATACGAACCGCCACCGACTTCCTTTGGCACGGGACTGCTTTCAAGAAAAGCTATGACCAGACATTCATTGACAATGATCATTTACCCATTCAGAAGTTTGACTACTTTATGAGCCTTCGTTCAGGGTACTTGTCACTTCGATGTGAAGACCAACACGCTATAGAAGCATATAGTCCAAATAGATTTAGCCGGCGCTTTGGGTTTCACCAAGATATTCCAAGTGATTTGAAGGAAGAAATTCGTACAGGCTCTTTAAAAGATCTACACCAATTCTACCAATCTTTCACTCGTTGCAACACAGACTCAAAGGTACTCATTCCGGCATTTGCCACAGACTTTGGAAGCCGGGTCAGACATAGCTATAAGCGATGGTGGGAAGGAGTTTGCAGAAATGATTTTACCAAAGGAACAAATTTTTTGGCTGACATTGCCTCTTTCCATGTTAAATCACTAACACCCAACAAATCTCAAAAAAGAAAGAGGGAGCTACAAGACCCATACATTCCACAGCCCTTGTTAGAGTTTGCACAACATCCTCTTGAAGATGGTCGTCATTCAAAAGACTCATCTCGACATACTGGAGTTGCTCGGAGCCAAGGTACCAGAGGTTCGCTTGTCGTACCAGCTAGGGACGCCATTAAAATTTCTGAAGAGAAGGTGTGTAATGACTTGGACTACAATCGGAAACATTTGAAGAGTCCAATGAAGGGCGTTGGTGCAGAGACTTCTATTGATCATGCGCATCTTCTTGCAAATAGTGAGTCTTCCATCTCGAAGCCATCTACGAAGAGCTCGGATCTTAAGAGGCGCAAGTTTGCCGATGTTGGTACGTCATCCAAACTTTTGACTGAGACAGGAAGGACATTTCTCTCATCACTACAACCGACCAACCCTCCGGAAGTCTCTATGTTCCAGGCCATGGCGCATGTTTCTTCTGTGCGTAGGAAAGGGGCTTCTATGTTGGGAGATGTCCTTTTAAACAAGCTTTCGACTCTTTCTGTGGACAACATCCTCCCACGGGTTGAAATAAATGAAATCTATAGTGGGATTGAAAGTCTTGGAGTGGATCCTCGACACTTGCGCGAACATGTTGACAAACATTATGAAGGGGTTGCAGACTTTTTGAGGATGAAAGAATCTTTGAACAAACGACCTAGTCCTGTCAACTTGATTCAACATGAGGCTGAAATTGAACTCCTCCTTTCTGAAGCATCGCACAAGAAAGCATCTTTGAAGATTGAGCTTGATACCATCAGGTTGAAGATGGCTGACCTGCGAACCGAGCTTGTCCAATTAGAGCAATCAGTTTCTCAAGTTGAATCTCATCAAGTTGAACAAGACGATGTTGTGCAAGCCTTAGAAGAACAACTTGAAGAAGTCAAATCCACTCCCGTACTTGAAGACCAGGATATGGAGGCTTTAGAAAAGATACGAGCCCTTCTAGAAGATAATTGTTCTAGCTTGAAAGACTTGAAATGGATGTTGTAAGCTTTTTGTTTTAATTCCCTCCATATGTGACATCAAGCTTTCTCCTGTACTATTTTCCTTTTGTCAATCAATAAAGAAAACTTCATTCTCTGCTCCTTCATTTTTTTTTTTTTTTTTGATAATTTGGTAATAAAATTTTTTTTAGTGCGTGACTGAACTTAGCAAAAGATACTAAGTTGCCTACGTACCCCGAAGAGGGATCAAGTCATCACGTAGTTCAAATGATTTTTTTTTTTTTTTTTTTTTTTTTTTTTTTTTTACAAAAAGGGGGGCTCAGTGTGTAATAGTGGGTATCACCACTGATCGAACCCGAGACCCCTCAAGGGCGACATGGGCATCCAACCACTACGCCACACTAGCAATTGGTGACATAGAATGGGATTAATTTCTTCTTATTGATACGCTTTCAGAGGCAATGGGAAGACATCATATACTCTTGCAGCGTTACAGTGGGCAGTTTAAACTCGTGCCAAGGAGCATTTCCTCAACTTTCAGGCATAGAAGCGCTTGAGGAACTTCCCATTGATAGGGCCGATCCTTACACCATCATTATCAATCAACTTGTAAGCTCCATTGGTGTAGACTTCTTGCACAACATAAGGTCCATCCCATTTTGAAGTGAACTTATTGCCTGTACGATGAGTTGTGATGATAGGTCTTCGAACGGCAAGGACTAAGTCACCAACTTGGAATGATCGTGGTTTAACTCTTTTATTAAAGGCGCTTGAAAGACGAGCTTGATAGCACTCAAGGCGTTGTTGGGCCTCGAGCCTTTTCTCATCAAGTGCCTCTAATTCTTGCAATCTGAGCTTGGCATTTTCTTCTCCAGTCAATCCTTCTTGAATGGCAATCCGTAATGACGGGATTTGACGTTCCAAAGGAAGGACGGCTTCCACTCCATAGACAAGAGAATATGGTGTCGCTTGAGTAGGCGTTCGAAATGTTGTTCGATATGCCCATAATGCTTCTCCGATTCTTTCATGCCAGTCCCTCTTTGTTTTGGATACCACCTTCTTTAACAAACTGCCAAGTGTTTTGTTGAATGCTTCAGCTAGTCCATTTGCCGGGGCATTATACATGGAGGAGTTGTATTGTTTAAACTCAAACTTCTCGCATAATTCCGTCATCAACCTATTGTAGAACGGCTTTCCATTATCAGTTATGATATACCGCGGGACACCATACCGATAGATCAAATGAGTTCGAATGAAATTGACCACCGTCTCTTTTTTCACTTCCCTAAGGGGCACAGCTTCCGCCCATTTTGAAAAGTAATCAGTTGCAGCCAAGATGTACAAATGGCCACCGGATGACTTTGGTAATGGTCCTATTGCATCAAGCCCCCACGCATCAAAAGGCCAAGAAGCTACAGTTGGGTGTAGAGGTTCTGGCGGCTGGTGGATGAAGTTCGCATGATACTGACAAGCTTCACATTTCTTAGCGCACCCCATGGAATCTTGCACCATTGTAGGCCAATAGTAACCCATTCGTTTGATCCTATAATGTAACTTAGGACCTGACTGATGTGCGCCGCATATTCCTGAGTGAGCCTCCTCTAAAGCTTGTTTAGCCTCCTCCTCTCCTAAGCAACGAAGAAACAATCCATCAAATGAACGGCGGTAGAGAGTGTCTTTATAGTAAATGAATCGAGCAGCCATTCGCTGAACTTCACTCCTGTGGCGTTTATCATCCGGGAGTCTTCCATGTTGAAGGTATTCAATGATCGCTTGTCGCCAATCTTCTTTTTCAACAAGGCATACCGAAATGATGTTGGCTTGCTCTTCTTCTTCTTCTTCGATCACGAGAGGTACCACCCACCTTTGGGAAATAGCAACTTTGGTGGTCTCTTCTTGGGATAATGCCAAGGCGGTAGCCAAATTAGCTAAAGCATCGGCCTGTCTATTCTCCTTCCTTGGTATATGCTCCAATGTGACGGCCTCAAAATTTGTTAGTAATTTCTTCGCATATTTGCAATAAGGGATGAGGTATTCCTTCTTGACGTCATATTGCTCCAAGACTTGGTTGATAATTAATTTGGAATCCCCAAAGATCTCAAGTTGCGATATGCTCATCTCAATGGCCATTTGTAGACCAATAATCAATGCTTGATATTCGGCTACGTTGTTAGAGCAAAGTTCGCTTAATGAGAACGAGTACAGAAGTATTTGCCGTTGTGGAGAAACAAACACTACACCTGCCCCCGCTCCTTCTCGACGTGCAGCCCCATCGAAAAACATCATCCATGGTGGCATTACCTCAATGTAAAACACGTCTTCATCTGGAAAATCATCGGAAAATTCCCAATCAGATGGCACTGGGTGATCAGCTAAGAAATCTGCCAATGCTTGTCCCTTGACAGCTTTTTGTGGGACATATGCGAGGTCATATTGTTGTAGCAAGACCGCCCATCGAGCTATACGACCTGCAACCACTGGCCTAGAAAGGACATACTTAATTGGGTCCGCTTTTGCTATCAAGCGAACCGTGTATGCTTGCATGTAGTGCTCCAGTTTATCTATAGCAAAGAAAAGAGAGAGACACATCTTTTCAATAGGAGAATAATTTAATTCAGGCCCATTGAGAGTTCGACTTAGATAATAAAGGGCTCTTTCTTTCCCCCCTTCATTTTCTTGCGCCATAAGAGCACCCAGAGACTTTTCTTGTGCGGCAATGTACAACACTAGAGACTTTCCTGGAATAGGAGCACCCAAAACTGGAGGATTAAGTAAGTATCTTTTGATGCGCGCAAAAGCATTGCTACAAGCCTCATCCCATTCAAAGTTCACATCCTTCTTCATCAATCTATTGAAAGGTTGACATCGACCAGCCAAGTTCGAGATAAATCATCGTATGTAGGCTAGTTTTCCTTGCAAACCTCTAAGTTCTCGTAGATTCTTGGGCTCTGGCATTTTCTGGATGGCTTCAATTTTGGACTGGTCAATTTCAATACCACGGTGTCTCACAATGAAACCAAGAAATTTCCCAGATGTTACGCCAAAAGCACATTTGCGGGGGTTCATCTTGAGCTGATACTTTCTTAGGCGGTTGAACACAGATCGCAGATCTACCAGATGGTCTTCCCTCCTTTTTGTTTTAACCACCAGATCATCGACATAACACTCCACGTATTTGTGAAGTACATTATCAAAGATCTTTTGCATGGCCCGTTGATAAGTAGCACCAGCGTTCTTCAGTCCAAAAGGCATCACTTTGTAACAGTAAATGCCCTTAGGGGTACGAAAAGCTGTGAGCTCTTCATCCTTAGGATTCATTCGAATTTGGTTGTAGCCTGAAGAACCATCCATGAAAGATAAAGCTTCATGACCAGTAGTGGCGTCAACCATGACCTCAGTGATGGGTAATGGAAAATCATCCTTGGGACATGCATTGTTCAAATCACGGAAGTCAACGCACACCCGGATTTGTCCATTCTTCTTTTTGACAGGGACGATGTTAGCGATCCATTCCGGGTACTGTACTTCACGAATGAAACCTGCCTCAATTAGCTTATTGACCTCAGTTTCTATTTGAGGGATAAGCTCCGGCCGAAAGCGTCTTTGGGCTTGTTTAACTGGGCGCACGCCTTTCTTTACCGCCAAATGATGTAGAGCAATACATGGATTGAGCCCGGGCATTTCCTTGTAAGTCCAAGCAAATACATCTTTGTATTCTACTAGGAGCTTGAGGTACCTTTCTTCTTCTTCAGGGGTGAGAAGCGCACTGATGAAAGTTGGCCGGGGTTCTTCAGTAGTTCCTAAATTGACCTCTTTAAGTTCATCAACTGTAGCTTGCCCTCCATCTTCCAAGGCTGGAGGAGCTTCATCAACCTCTTCAGCTTCAGCATCTGAAAGTGTATCCTCTTCTGTTGTAATATGAAACGAGGATGATACCTCTTCAATTTGCCCATTGTGGGCGAGTGATTGACTTGTATGTACAATCGTTCGTCTTTTGACTTTGAGCGATCCTTCAGTGCTGATATCTGAGGTAAAGTTACGTTTCATGCGTGAAGGAATGCTACTGCGGATCTCATCATTAGCTTTCTTCTCCCTTTGAACCTCAAAGCTTATTGAATTTTGAGAATGACTATCAACAGGCCTTTTTGTTGCCCCCAATCGATCAAAGACTGATTTACAAGCATCAGTGTCACGATTTTGTGTTAAGCAAGTTGTATTTAACCTGTCAAACACTGTAATTCGTGACGATGAGGCCTCGATGCGATCAAACACCGAGACACGCGATGAAGAGTGATCTTTTCTTTGATTCAAACTTCCGCCGACCTTTACTGTTATGTATTGGGAACTTGAAGCATCGCTTCTCCTCTTGATCCATATCTGAGCAGGTTGTTCTGGAGTATAACCTAATCCGGTCTTTGGGATAGGAATCTTATGCCCTTCAAGGCGCATTTTCCTTTGTGTCTTGCTAAGGCCATGCATCTTTTCTCCGGTGGCTTCTGGAATTAGTTTCCCTAAGTCTCCTTGTTTTGAGAAATCGTAGCCTGCTCTAGCTAACAACCTGTATGCCTTTGGGTCGAACCATTCTTTCGTCTGCTCACTTGGTAGAATACCATGCTCCGTCAGACTTTGTGAAGACCTCACGAATCCATTTAGTGGTTTCGAAGGCAAAGGATTTGTGGATGAAGTTAAAGGCATTACATGATTTTCTTTCAATATGGCTACATCCTCCATTGTAAGCTTTGTAGGAAGCTTTCCCATGTCTTTTGTAGGTTGAAGGCATTCCGCAAATGGAGATTGTCCATTCTTACGGCGTGACAATGGTACGTAACGGAGGAATGGAGGGTTATTGGAAGATGTTGAAATTTCCGCTCTCATTGAATTACTGGTAGATTCAATAGGATGATCATTCCCGCATTCTGGACCTTTCTTTGAGGAAGAATTATCCTTTTCAGTGATGAATCTAACATGCTTCTTCTCACTTTGCTTGCTTTCCATAGCCGGGATCTCAACTGGGAGAACTTCACTAGCAATGTTATCTTCTACATAAAATTTTGCTTCAGCAAAGTGAGCTTCAGTCTCAGCAAAAGGTTTTAAGTCAGCATTGACCTTCTTTATTCCACCTTGAAGATACTTGAAACATTGATGCAAAGTTGATGGCACTATTCCATTTCCATGGATCCATGGACGCCCTAACAACATGTTGTAGGTTGTCTTGGCATCGATGACATGGAACAAAACGTTACTTATCAATTCTCCAATGATTAATTCCAAGTGTATCATGCCGATTGCGCGTTGTCCTCCTTGGTTAAAACCTTGAATGACCAAACGACTGTGCGATAATTCCTCCATAGTAAGACCAAGTCGTCTCATTGTCATTTTTGGTAGTATATTAACAGCTGAACCTCCGTCAATGAGAATACGATCGATCTTTTGTTCACGAGCATAACCAGAGACATAAAGTGGACGATTGTGGGACTTAGAGCCTAACAATAGATCCTCATCAGTGAAAATTAAGTCTGGAGAGCACGCGTAACATTCCTGGGTTTGTTGAAGCGTGTCGGTAGAAGGAGTGTACACCTCTAGCTTTTCAAGAGCTTGAGTGAGTGCTTCTTTTGGTGAGATGGAGGATTGCAAGGGTTCAACTTCATCAACTCGAGATTGGAGTTCTTCCAAAGATGACAAAGTCTTGTTTGGACCACCATGGTCAACATCCTTCTTTTCATCCTGAATCTCGCAACGAGAAACCGTGTGAACGGCCTCGGCTGAGTCACTTTGAAAGAATTTTCTGGGGAAGAATTCTTCCAATGTGATGAGATTTCGAAATTTTTGGGTTTGTGCTGAATCGTCAGACATTTTTGGTCCCAGTCTTTCTTGCCTTTTATCACTCCTTCTTCTTGACCAAGGCTGAATCTGGTTTTGTGCTTTTCTAAACTCTTGGGTGATCAAATGAAGAGGGAATGTACGTCTCTTCTTCCATCTCCTGCAAGTAACCACCGTCCAGCCTTCTTCCTCATCCATTGTCGACCTTTTATCATCATTTGAATTATAATCAGATGCCTTTTGTGTGAGCTGAACTTGAACAGGTTCTAGAGAACCAAACTGAACGAGAGTGGTATTTGCCCCCTGCTTAGTAGTTGGAGACATGCAACTAGGTAACCCACAAGCAAAGGTTGCAAGGTTTGATTGAGCAACATCATTAAAATCCAAGTCGATTTTCCTTTCCTTGGCTAGCTTCATGATGAGTTCTTTAAGAACAAAGCATTTTTGGATTGGATGGCTTATGATGCGATGATACTTGCAATAGTTTGGGTTATCAATTTTTCCCATCTCTTCCGGTCGTTTGCATTCTGGCAATTCAATTAATTTCAACTTGAGTAGTTGTTCTAGCATTTCTGGCATATCGGCATCTAGGAAAGGATACACCTTTTGTTCCCATTCCTTAAGTGATGAGCGTCGCGTCTCACGCTGTTGGCCTACCTCAGGCCTCTTCTCATTGGCCTTTACATTTCTTGTTGGAATTTTGATTGGGGCAGAGTTGACATTCATTGAGTCTTTGACATTACTTTTCGGATTCCTGTCATTTTTCCTTATTTCCCGTCTTTCTTTCCTTTCCTCAGGTACGGGAGGCTTTGTATTTCCATGGCTAGAGATACTCAATTCCATGTCATGCGCACGAGTTGCTAACTCCTCAAATGTTCGGGGCTTTATCCCTTGAAGGATGTAAAGAAGTCCCCAATGCATGCCTTGGATGCACATCTCTACAGCAGATATTTCAGAAAGTCTATCCTTGCAATCTAGACTCAAAGAACGCCACCGATTGATATAATCAACGACGGGCTCATCTTTCCACTGTTTGGTATTGGTAAGCTCCATCATGCTTACTGTGCGCCGTGTGCTATAGAATCGGTTGAGAAACTCTCTTTCAAGTTGTTCCCAGCTATCGATTGACTCAGGTTCTAAGTCTGTATACCAATCAAAGGCATTTCCTTTCAGTGAACGAACAAACTGTTTTACAAAGAGGCCTCCTTGAGTCCCTGCATTCTCACACGTTTCTACAAAGTGAGCCACGTGTTGCTTAGGGTTTCCTTTGCCATCAAATTGTAAGAACTTGGGGGGTTGATACCCATTTGGCATCCTCATATTATCGATGCGCTTTGTATAGGGCTTCAAATATATGAGAGAACTTGTAGAAGAACCTCCATATTGTGCCCGAATGGTGTTCGTTATCATGTCCTGCAATTGTTGGACAGATATCGAAGCCATTGAGGTGGAATGTCCATGTTGAGAAGTGCCTTCACCTCCTTTTCCCTTATCACCTTTAGCATTTTCTCCTTTCAAGGTAAAGCCTGGTGGGCGCTCAGGGCCATGACTTGATTCGCCCGAATCTTCTACCTCCAGCTTGTTCATTAGGGTTGCAATTTTGACGTCCTTTTCTTCAAGTGATTTTGTGAGGAGGGTGATCCTTTGTTCCATTTCAGCCATCTTTTCTTCCATGGTAGAGGTGTTAGTCATCATTACTGGCATGACTTCTAGATATGATGGAGAAAATGATGAAATAGGATGAGTCAAAGGTACTTTATTCCTTAAGTTCCTCATCACAGGTGAAGAGTTGATAGAAAAGGTCTTTGTTGGGGATGATTCATTACTGCTCTCCAAATCTTTCGAGAGATATGAATCCTTAGTGGTAGCTTTCCTATTTGCAAGAAAGTCCAGAGAGATGACAGTAGGAGGTTGGCTTTCTTTGGTTGGTTGGGGTTGAAGTTGATCAAGAGCTTTGGATCGACTGCGAGTGATTGGACCAACGTAATCCTCAGCGCTGGAAGCATCAACTACTGATTTTTGGGCATTCTTGCTAGAGGCCATTGAAGCTGGTAGCAAAATGATGTCGAATTTCTTTTCCTTTGAAGGAGAAAGAGATGAGAGGGAGAGAGGTCCCACCGGGCGTGCCAGAATATGTAGATGACTAAATTTCTAGTTTGAAATAAATCAAACAAGTAAAAATAGTTTCACAAATGCGAATTTGTATTGATGATTGTGGTATAATTCTCTGTGATTACAAAAGAGTTATCCTCTGATTCAATCTCCTTGCAAGACTTATTGATTGGAGTTATGGTAATGTGATTTTGATTTGAACACCAAATATCCTTCAATTTGGTTGAGGGATGGATCGAAGATTGTTGAAACAGAATTACAATGAATCTCTGGCTATGAGCTTGTTAGAAATTCTTTGTTCTTCACGTTCTTCGTGTTCTTCGTGTGTTCTTGGTGCGTTCTTCGTCTTCGAAGGTTTATGGTGGAAGTTCTTCGGTGCTTTAGAGGCTTGAATCCGTAGAGCTTCGTTGATTTGTGATTTGTTGATGTTTTTCGGACACTTTAGGCTTGATTCCCGTAGACTTTTGGATCTAGGCGGATGATTTGGATGATTTCTCTTCGAATGTTCTTCGTATTCGAAGTTGAAGTTCTTGAAGTTCTTGGAGGCTTTAGAGCTTGGTTCCGGCAGAGCTTCTGGATTTCTGAATCTTCTCTAATGCTGCTTGTGCTTCAGATGGCTTGATGTGTCCTCCCAAATGTCTTAGGAAGGCTTCTATTTATAGGAGTTTAGGGGTGGATGAGTGACACGTGGCGGAGTCTGATTGGTGACACATGTCACAGCCTGATTGGTCCGCTTATGTCATCGCTTACACGTGCGGGGTTGATTATGTCATCGCTTACACGTGCGAGGCTGATTATGTCATCGCTTACACGTGCGCTGATGTGTGATTGGTTTTTGCATGACACTTGGCAAATTTCTGTTGGTTTCTGAGTAGTGATAGCAAAACCTAGTAGCAATACGTGGAGTTTTGTAATTGGTTGTATTTTGTAGACTTGGTAGTGTGATGTGTTAGCTTGTGATAGGTCGGGAATTTTCCCTCTCTACACTATCATCGCATTGAATGCTCTGCAGCTAACTCTCTGATCGCATTAATGAGGAAGTGATACCTAAATAGTAGTTTTCAGCTTTTCAACTTTTCAGCTACTACCCAAAGACTTTAGGAAGGTGCTCATGGGACAAGAACCAACACCAGCAATCTAATCTGCACGTGGAGGATAGAGATGGAAGGGGGAGATAGTATAAAATAGGAGAGATACCCTAAGAGAAAGGAATTGGAGAATTGAGAGAGAAATACTATAGCAATCAAAATTGTATCTGTAACCAACTTCAAGTAATATATACAAGAACTGATCTCCTTGAACTATGCCGAGGACGAATTTCTTTAGATAAATTCAGTCTACTTTTACTTTGTTGTCTTCTAGATCCATTCTAACTGTTATACAACTTATTAGAACCTAGTTTTCCAACTCACTCTCTACAAATTCATTATATTGGACTCTTTGGGCCTAACTCCTTTTATCATTTGGACTTGGGATCCAAAAAGCGTCCTTATAGTATTAATGCTGTCATAATCTAATCTAACTTCTAATCCAATATGTGAAAAATAAATAGATAAATAAATAATTTTAAACATAAAATTGAATTTGTTTTCCTAAAAATCTCGAAGAATACACTAATAAGATAGGGAAGATGAAGAATAACATAAAATATTTGTAAACACTTAAAAAAATTACCCAAGCATCTAAGAACATCATATAAAAATACATAACAATTTACTACTAATTTGTTAAACAAAATATTTTTAAATAGTGAAAGGAAATTGCACAAAGACCATTGTCTTCAATTGAACTAACTGTTCTTCATCAGCTTGTTCAAACTATCTTGTAGTTTTCCAAATAAGCTAAAACCTGACAACAACAATAAATTTACCATATTATAATATGAATTTTTTTCCAAATTAGATCAACAACAAACACCATTCACTAAAAGTATTTAGTGTTGTAAATAAAATGATAAAAAATATTTGCATTAAGAAACACATATGAATTAGTCAAAACAAGACAATGAGGGTACAAACCTCTAGTTGGAGATCCTCCTATGGGCAGCTATCAAGTTGTATCTTTTCTACCATCAATGATTAAGCAACACCTGTGAATACATTTTTTATAGACAATTTTTTAAAAATATTTTTTATTCTTCATTGATTTTATTTTTCAGTTATAAGCAATAAAAAGTAGAATTCTAAAAAAAAAAAAAAACAAACATTCATCAATCTAAGGTAGAAATGCAAGAAAAATAATAATAATAATCCAAAAAAAATGAAAAAAAAAATTGAGAGAGAGAGAGAGAGAGAGCCTTTTTTGTATAGGAAAAATATGCATAGAATGGAAGAGATCAAGTGGCAAATTTATAATAAGATAATGAGAATAAGAAGAGCCAAAATAAGGAAGATAAAATGGTAAAATAATATTTAAATTTAAAACTGCCTAAAGAGGAATATATGTGTTTTCTTAGTATGCAATGGTAACTTTTAAACTTTCTATTTTTTATATTGTGTTTTTTTTTTCTTTTAATTGATACTAAAGTCTAAAACCATGAATAATTAGTTCTGAATTGAGGAAATGTTTTATGGTAAATTTTTATATTTATTATAATACACACACACGGATATATATATATATATATATATATATTTATAAATATAAAAAATAGCAATAAATCTGAAACGGTATATCGGTATTGATCGGTATTTAAAATACATCGTACTACTAACTAAACCGGTACAACCTCCAATACAATAATAACCCCTTAGTTGTGTTTAAGGTATTTGAATCCGGTGCAATGGTATTCCACCAGGTGCAATACCACTAATTCCACCTAATCAAATGTCACTCCCAATACTGAAGTTGTCAACGCTGCAATGCCCAATAAAGATGATGTTATAGATGTGAAAGGAGTCATTTCTACTGAGTGTGTGGTAAAGTCTGACCTGTTGATGTCAATGTTGGATGTGATTCATTCAATTATTATGGTATTTTAAGGTTGTACTTGGGATGCTTCAGTGTTTTTTTACATTAACATCTATTATTATTTTAACATTTATTATTACATTAATATTTATTATTGTTATGTTCTTATTAAGTCATATTAGCATCAATTTATTTTGATTTATTTTGAATCACTTTGGTCCGTTTGTCCTAATTTGGTCTATTTGATCCATTTTGACTATGGTTTTAATACCACTTTCATGTAAGGTATAAAAAGTTATCAAAAAATTTAGTTACCTTTTTATTTTTTATAAAAAAAATAAAAAAATAAAAAATTTCTAAAAATATTTCTAAAAATTGTAAGGCTCGTTTGGTAAAGTAGTTTGAGTGTTATTGTTTGTATTTTTTTAAAATACATATAAGTGAAAAAGTGTAAAATGGCGTGTAATGTTTAAAAACTAAAAACATGTGTTTAAGATGCTCCACCAAACAGGCCCTTAGTTATCCACTCATTAGCTTTCCTCATAATTTATTACCCACCATTGTTTTTCTTTTTCTTTTTTTTTCTTTTCTTTTTTTTTTTTGACATAATATTACCCACCATTATTGAGTGTTAGTATGTGAGCGTAATATTTAGCTGAGATGGAATACAAACTCACAATTATGTTATTTTTACCTTTAGCTACTTTCAACCAAGGAAGTGAATTCCGTACCGTACCGGCCGGTACGGTCAGAATATACCGTACCGGCCAGTAATCCGGTACAGAATACCCCTCTGTTTCGTACCGGAAAAAATACCGGCCGTACCGGCCTCGTACCGGCCATACCGGCCAATTTCGGGCAATACCGGCCGCTAGTGGGCGTACTGGCCGGTATAGAAAAAAGATTTTTTTTAATTTATTTTTTATTTTTTAAGTTTTGTAATTTTTGAATTTTTGTTATGACAGAATGATAACTTATTTGCATTAACTTATTAGTATTATTTGTTTTCTTAGTATGCAATGGTAACTTTTCACCTTTTTATTTTTTATATTGTGTTTTTTTTTTTCTTTTAATTGATACTAAAGTCTAAAACCATGAATAATTAATTCTAAATTGAGGAAATATTTTATGATAAACTTTTATATTTATTATAATATATATACACACACACACACACACACACACACACATACATACATACATACATACATACATACATACATATATATATATATATATATTTATTTATTTATTTATTTATAAATATAAAAAATAGCGGTAAACCCGAAACGGTACACCGGTATTGGCCGGTATCCAAAATATATCGTACCGCTGACCAAACCGGTATAGCCTTCGGTACGGTATTGACTCCCTTGCTTTCAACTATCTACCAACGTAAGAGCATCCGCATTAATTTGTCTAAAATTTTATGTCTATTTTAGTATAAGAACTTAATCTTTTTTTTTCTTTTCTTTTTTTCTATTTTATACAACTACTTTACAAAAATACTCGTATCAGATTATCTATTATACATTCTATTTTCGTAAAATACTTTTTTATTTTTTTTTTAATTATATCTCCTAAGTCCTACCCTAATCAAAATACTCTCTCTCTCTCTCTCTCTCAAACAAAAAGTGTATCCTCTCTTCGCTACATCTTCTTCTCCTACCCTCATCAAAACACTCTCTCTCTCTCTCTCTCTCTCTCCCCACTTATAGTGCTGGATTATGGTGGTGAGTGTTTTTGATTTTGGATCTCCATTGTGTTTGATTTGGGTTCTTTACCGCTGCCGCTGCTTCTTCATTTGTACTGTAATGGATTTTATTTTGGGTTTGGGTTGATGGGTTTAAGCCATTGGATTTGGTTTGGGATTCCAATTGGTGGGTCAATCAGGTATGATAGAATGATCTAGTTTGTGACTTGTGGTGGTGGTGGTGGTGATGGCAGGGTTTATATGAGAGAGATGGTGAAAATATTATAATACAATGCTACAGTAACTTTGTATATGTAGTAGGGTCTTTTTGAAGAAAAATGTGTAAATTTGACAATTTTTTCTAATGTGAATGCTTTATGGGGCAACACAGGTAACAGGTCTGGTCGTTTAGCGCACTTCACAAACACAAGTTTAGTCGTTTAGCACACACTCCACAGACATCAGCTTGACACCTTCACCTAAATTGGCTACGTCCCACCATTTTTAAGATTTATCATTAATCCCTTCCCATAAGAAGAAAAAATTAGTCAAGGTCAAACTCAAGCTACTCCACACTTCAATTAGGGTTCCTCTACCAAAAAATAGTTGATTTGTTTACGCCCCTTAGGGATCAACAAGGAATGCATGCCACGGTTGTGAGAAGTGAGAACTAGAATGTAAAGCCATTTACGGAGGCATTAGATTGTAAAGCTTCCTGATCATTCTATCCTTTGGTAAACCTAGCAAGAAACATTAGCCAACATTTCAAAGCCATTTGATCCAACAAGTTTGTAAACCAAATTTGAGGCCTGCTATTTACACCTATATATGCAGTGGGCATGATAAGCAGCATCTAGAAACAATCATCATTCACTAGATCCGTTTAACAAAATTTGAATATCATAGATGAACCCAGATACACTTTTAAACAAACCAGTTCGTAACAAAAGTAAAAACAGGTCTCTTAAGTAACAAACATTAAATGATCATTGCCCAGAGTGCATATCAAAATAAGAATGACAAATAACCTCCATAAGTACCTAATAGTCTAGCAAAACTTTGGATTGACAAAGTCAGAAATGACACTTCTTGCTCAACAATTACTAAAATCAACTTAAACTCTAAATCCCCTGCTGTTCCTCTTTCCTCTAGCCCTCTCAAACTTCCTTCCCTTTGCTCGCACATAGGGCTTGGTGTGGCTGTGTGGCACACCAGGAGCGGGACCAAAATGTTTCACTGCTTCACGACCCTTCTTTGGACCTCTAAGAAGAATCTGCATCCAAGATAATGTTTACAAATTTAAATTTTGGACCTCTCAAGTGTTTCAATAGTCAGCAATTACGACAATCACCAATATAGAACAATTACTAACAGAGAGAACTATACAAAAACATGAAACATTCATAGTGGCATCAAAGTGAATACCGTGTTCTGTCCCAATGGAGCCCTTAGCGCCAGCTGATCAAACGTCAAGCACTCACCGCCTGCCTTCTCAATCCTGGCCCTTGCAGTCTCAGTAAACCTAAGTGCTGTAACCTTCAAAGCAGGAACTTCATAAACCCGAATATCATCAGTCACAGTCCCCACAACCACAGCAATCTTACCATCCTACAAGGCCAACCACAAATGCAATAAGATTAAAAAGACCAATTAGATTTACAGTTTAGTTTCCAGGAATTAAGTAGACAAAGAAAAATACAAACCTTTCCTTCCATATATCGGATCAACTTAGACAATGAAAGTGGAGGCTTGTTTACTTTGCTCATGAACAAGCGCTTGAGAATCACTGCATTGAAATTGCTGCCAGTTCTCCGAACAAGGAACCGGTAAAGCTAATCAAGTAGCATCAAGTCAGGTTAGATATAATTGACAAACATACACATGTACACAAACATATGGAAACAAGAACCATTATCAATCCATTAACTACAAACATGTTTTTTCGCTTTGAAGATAGAGAACACACTGAACATTATTGAAATACAACCAAACTTATAAATAACCATTATAAGAAGAAAACATAATCACATAACAGAGTGCTTTTACCTCAAATTACTTGATATGAAAGAAAAAACAAACAGGGATAAGCTTTAGCATGGTACAAACTAAGGAAAAAATATAAATACAGAGCAAGAGCAGAATAGCATTTTTTTTTTGAAAATGTGAAAGGGCTTATAGGGTCAGCAGAGATCTATAAATTCACGACAACTGTGCTAACTCACTTTATTTATTATGTAAGTTTATATAATATTTTTAAAATTACATTATGAGTAAGTAATATGTTAAGCAAAGAACACCCCCACACCAGTGGCGTGTGTCCTGGGCTCAAACTAGGATACACAAATCTTTTTTTTTTTGGTCTCTAATTTCACTTCTTACCTTTCAAGGACACTAAAAAAACATTAGGTATTAAATGATGGTTGGGTTTTTATAGTAAACACAAAAACAAAAGTGAGTCTCCAAGGTTTTCCTCAGACTGTAAGACACCAAAACCACATCTTGAACATCAGGCATATGTCAGAAACATTAAAAACACATAAACACTAAATTAACAACATTTCCTCAATCAATATCTTTAACTCTTTTTATCATTTTTTTTAGAGTTCACAAACTTATAAAGTGGCTAAGTTTCAAAATTTTCTACGTCTAAATCCAAATCCTGCCCATAAACAAAAGTGGGTCATCTTCAATATTTCCCCAAGACCCCAAAACCAAATCACAAACACATTACACAAGCACTCAAAGTACAACATTTCCTCCGAATTTTTTACATTTCAACAGCGACAGAGAAAGATTGTCAAGTCCAAATCCTAACCCACCGACAAAAGAAGAAGCTAAAAAATGGGTCTTTTCCAATGTTACCCAAAGATTAAAAACCAAATCATAAATATAAAATCACACATACATAGATACAAACATGCGTAAACATACAAAAATAAAAAGTGGGTTTTTGGGGAGAAACCTTGACGAGGAGTTTAAGGTATATATCGTTGGACTTTGGGGCCGTACGCTTGCTCTTCTTGACCTTGCCTCCTGCGACTAAATCAATCCCCTAATGAAACACACAAAACATTAACGCTGATTCAGATTTACAATCACAAACATAATAAACGGACATACAGACAAAGATAGAGAGAAAGAGAGAGAGAGAGAGAGATACCATTGGAGCTAAAGGGTTTGCTAGAAGAGCTCTCTCTGTGTCGTTGAGGTGGATACGCCGACTGCTGTGAGGAACAAACTAACTAGGGTTTTGCTTTTATGAGAGTTTCTGCCTTTTTATGTGGCGTGGCAATAGGGTGTACTGGTTTTCATGGGCTTCGTTTCTTGGGCTCTAGGTGTCTATGGGTAAACCCAAAAAAACAAAAAGGCTGTTCATGTTGGCTGTTGGGCGACTTAGCCCAATATACTACATGGGAATTGGATTGTCTTAGTCACCTCAATAATGTTTTGATAGGACTACTCTGTAATATTAATTAATGGCTTTTTGTTGTTACTCAAAAAAAAAAAAAATTTAATTAGTGACTTTTGTTAATAGGTGTCAAAGTGCATTCATTAAGGAGGCTTTTGAAACGACCTCATCTAAAGTTAATAAATAAATAAAAAAAAGGATTTTAGGCTAAAAGTAACTCAAATCTCTTTATAAAGTGGCTTGACTGCATTGTTATTTTACTTTAATTGGTGTACTTTAGTAGTTGTCAACTAGAATCTCACTTGACTAAGAATTTTATTAGTTTTAAATCAACTTTTTCTTTAATGGATATGAAAATATTTGTTATAATTAAAATATATTTGTTAAGAGTAATTTAGATATGAATGTAGTACATGACACCACTCATTGATATGTTTCAATTATTTATTTTGTTTCTACTCGCATTGTTTTCTCAATTTTGTGTGGTTTGGCTTGTGTTCATTGTCTACATGACTTAGAGAGAATCATTTGTCTCTAAAAGATGACATGATGTACAAAAGAAACATGACATTAGGATTGGGTTAGGTTGGTTAAATTTCAATTCATGTAACCCAATACTCATGACATTAGGTTGGGTTAGTTTGATTTATTTTGATATTTTTAAGACAATACACATGTCCCTAAAAGATGACATGGGACACAAAATACATGTAACACAATTGCTAATGAGATGACATGGTACACAAAATACATGTAACATAGTTGCTAATGGTGTTGTAGCTTGACGATATTGTTTGATACCTTGAACTCTTCCACAAGAAAAACCTAAACTTGAGTTCATATACCCTTCACAATTTTGTAAGGGAAAAAAAAATACATGACACAATCCTCTCTCTCTCTCTCTCAAATTGATTATATGAGTGTGGACACATACAAAAGAATCAAATGTTTTAACATCCCATATACTAAAGAATCCAATTCATTGACACATAATACACAATTCATGACTTTTGTTGTCTTGTTTAGGGCCAACTCTAGCATATGGGCGACCAAGGTAGTCGTCTAAGGCCCCCTAAAAAAAGACCACTCTTTTAATTCATATAATATAATATATTTATATTATATTTCAATTAAGACTTATTTATCGCTTTACCTATATTAAATAAAAAAATATTTAAGGTCCTTTTATTAGATAATAGAATGCATTGTATATTAAAAATGACATACAATAATTCAAGTCATTGACAACTAGTTTGTAATTCTTTTTTAAACAATAAAAAAAGAGTCTATAAATTCTAGTCATTATCACATGGATTGATGTATCACATCAACTACACATCAACCCACATTAAGCTAAAAATTGCTACACCAACTCATTTGTTACTTTATTTAACAAAAATTTATATATTTTAATTAGTGTGATTTTTCCCATTTCTATTGTACCTATTTAAAAAAATTCATTTAATTTGTATCTTTTAAGTATATTTTCATTAGTTATTTTCTAAGAATAATCTACTTTTTGGACTAGTACCAATTTATTCAATTATATGATGAATAAATTTTTATTTGTACAAGTTTAGAGTGTAAAGTGACTACATCATTTAGTAAAGTTGCAATCTTAATTTTGATAAATTAGGTCTAGTATTCTATACTCTAAATTTGATTTTAGTTAAATTATTATTTTCTATTATAAATCATGCTTCATTTATTTATAAATTTTAAAAAAAAATTATAAATGTCTACTAAAAAAATATCCATCTAGACATGAAATAAAAAATAAAAGAAGAAGAAGAGAAAACTAGAAAAATAAATTGAATCTCAAAATATATTTATAGATAAATTTGTTATTAATATTAAACAAAACAAAACAAAAAATTTAGGGGAAAATATAACAAATGAACAAGAAATCGAATGTGACAATACAAATGTTATGGGTTCTATTTGTCTACTGGACTTCAGTGGTCTTGGCTTGGTCATGTGTTGGCTGATATCCAAGCTCTCCTAACTCGTCTATGGTAGTTCTTAGTTTGTAGTGTTCACTGAGATGCTAATTTCGTGACTCATGTTTTGGCCCGTTATGTTAGACATATCCCTTCTAATGTATTTTGGTTAGAGGACTCTCCTCCCCCTGCTACAGAGGTTCTGTATTCTAATTTGGCTCATTTGCCTTTATAAATGATAATTCGATTTGCTTTCAAAAAAATAAGAAACTCATTGATAATAATGTAAATAGTCTTAATTAAATAAATATTATTTAATATTTAAATATAAAAAATAAAATAAAAAGTCTCGTTTAAAATTTTTGCCTTAAACCCCCTAAATTAACTGTAACGTCTCATAAATTTAACCAAATAAACCAAAAGATGTAGTGAATAACCAGTAAGGGTGTGTTCTCAATAACAATAATTAAATTTATTGGAAAACTGCCTCATAGACTTGTACAATCTCTTACTTTAATGCTAGAAGTCCTGCTATGTTGACTATAAGCAATATGTCTACTCTCTACCCATGTGAAGTTTGAGCAAACCTTTGCTAGGCTGACCATGATAAACAATTTGATGATCACTTTTTTAGCCATAGTTCCCCAATGTTCTCTTTTTTTCTTTTCTTTTTTTCTTTTTTAATACAAGATAGAAATTCTACTCTAACTTAATATAAGTGTATATGTGTGTGAAACTTCCTCTTGGAGATTTGAACTCCGGCCCTTACTCTCCACATCTCACAAACACTTATACTTGTGAAGTGATTATCGCATCACGGGCGTGCGGTGGTATAGTTCCCCAATGTTCTAACGCAAGGGAAAGGTTGCTTTCTTTCATTCTATATTTCAAATATTAGCCATTGACCTTCCATGTAATGATGTTTCCTCCCACCCATTTTTATCAAACACAATAAATGTACCAAAACATTTTAAAGAAACAAGAAAAAGATATTTTCTTAAACGAGTCAGGATTGTAGAATTCGTCCCCCAATTAATTATGACAAAGAATCTAATTAAAAACTTAGTTGTGAAATTTAGTTTTGAATCCTAAACGGCCTCAAATATTCTTCTTAATATTTCTTAGGATTTGCACATCTGACCAGACTACATAATTCATGAACTATAGCATTTCTTGTAATTAAATGTAGTTTATAGTAGCCCACAAAGCAAGCTTTTGCAAATGGAGGTTCTTAGTTATTTCCCTTTCAGATTAGTACCTTGCTAGTTATTCTTACACCTCACAAGATAGTCCTATAACAGTATCCCCAATTCTTTTGACAAGAGAACACTCAAAGAGTAATAAGTGTATACTTTTAATGCATCTCATACAAAACACACACAAACTCTCACCAATATATCCCCTATAAATTTAACCTTATAATATAAAGCATTTAAACTTTTTTGCGCAACATAGATCATTAAACTATTAACTTGAACTTGATATTTGTCGTGAGTTCTAATTAGCTCAACTGGTAAAGTCTCTGATGGTTGTATAAGAGATCTGGGGTTCAATCCCCCTCTACACTAAAAACTGATTGGTGTCTTGGTCTGATGATAAAGAGTCATCATCAGAAGCGGACGCCATAAGTTGAAACTCTCTCAAAAAAAAGAACTTGATATTTGTCAATAACAGCCCTTTTTAAAACATACAAATATATCCCCTCTAAATTTAACCTTATAACATAAAGCATTTAAACTTTTTTGCGCAACATAGATCATTAAACTATTAACTTGAACTTGATATTTGTCAATAACAGGCCTTTTTAAATATACACATATACGTAAACATAAAATTGGTTTTAAACATGTGAAAGAAATTAATAATTTTTAGATTAATTCCACACGTGTATTTATTTTTAATATGCTATGTATATCTTTCATTTTCACCATATTGAACCATATAAAAGGTGAAAAAAAAAAGGTTTAGGTTAAACACTTGAAATCATGTGTAAAATTGTGTAAATAACAAGTGTGTAATAAATATTGTTAAAAAAGTTTTAGATTAGCACAAGGTGGCTTCTTTAATGGAATATTATTTTTAAAGAAAAATTCTACTCAAATTTAGTTTTTTCTTAACTATGGTGAACTCTATCCAACTAATGACACTTTCCATTTCCTTATTCTTAAAATTAAAAAAAAAAAAAAAAAACGCTTTTCTATAATATCCAACAAGCATGCCAACATGACTACAGTACAAAAATTCATTGTACTGTAGTAATGATGCATATCTGCGACCTCTATTATATAAAAAAAAAAAATTAAGTTTCACTACATATGTATTCGTCATTTTTATTTATTTGCATTAATAACATCATCACATTTAACTTTTGTCAAGTAATACTTTTTTACCTATGCAGGTTGTCTTTACCATTTACATTCCAGAACAACTTAAAAATACAAAATTAGTAATTCGAGTGACCTTTATTGTTCTTCTTTCTTACATAGCAGCCCTAAAAGGAGAATGTTTAGTTATTTCTCCTTAGGGAACCTTTGAATAAATTGAGTTATAATAAATTTAAATGGTTTCAAATTATATTATCAAGGCAATTGTACAATAAGTGTTGCATATCTCTTACTTTCAAGTGAAAAATATTCTTTAAAACTTGACGTATTATTTAGTGCCTTGTTTTTTACCTAACATTTTTTTAATAAATATTATCCACAAATAAGGACTAAAATAAGAAAAAAGATATAAAACACTTTTAAACTCAATAAGTATAAAGAGCTTCTATACAATAGCTTCCTCAATTGTATTCCTATCAAATATTTAATATAAAATACTCTATCATTTGTCAATTCAAATTTGAAAAACAAAAAATATTTATTATAAATGTGAAGTGAATGTAAAAAATTAATTATCTTTTTAACATGTTTAAAATTTATGTTTAGAATTGTCATGAACCTTGTAGCTTGACTGACAACTCCTTTTGTTTTCTGCAAAAATGACTAGGGTTCAAATCCTTCCACCCCATGGTTGTAACAATTATTATTTAAAAAAAAAATGTTTACATTTAAGTATAAGTTTATGTTTAGGAAAAAAAATTGGGCTATATAATGCAAGAGAGAGATTATATAAAAACCAATGTTATAAATTCACTATATATGACTAAAATAATGAATATCGAATAATAAAATTGTTTTTAAGTTTCTTAAAATTTTAGGTAGTTGAATTTTAATCTGATAGTGTTTCAGATATCTATTGTTTTGCTAATATCTTCAATTTCCTAATCAAATCCAAGAAACCCCTCTCTGGAAAGTTCCTTTCTCCGAATTCTAAAACAACTATGATTAAAATAGTACACTTGCTTATTTTCTTTATTTTTATTTCTTTTGAGAAGGAGCCCATTTGATGTTGTTGAAGAAGAATATTGAGTGCTGATTTTCTACCCAACTTTTTAAATTTTTATGGGTGCAAAACATTAGGTTGGATTTTCAGACATTTTTTTTTATATTATCTTTTATACTTTCAAGATAATAGTTTTTTTTTTTTCAAAAAAAACTTGGACTACGAATCTTTGACAAACCAAAATATCTAAAGAAGTATGATGTCAATTAGCAGCATGTTGTAATTATTTCTCAAAAAAAAAATTATCAACTAGATGAAATGAATATAAGATTTAAATGTGGCTACAGAGAGAGACAGAGAGAGAGAGATGAATATATTCAAATTAGCAAGGGACAAAATTGTGGCCAGTGTCGTCATTTTTTTTTATAAGGAGTATGAAAGTATTAATTTGTTTTCTCCAACGCTTTTGTTTGATTAAATTGAATACCCATCTTTCAATCTTTGTCAATTGGGATTATATTTTTGTTGTTGAGTTTTCCACTACTTCATATATATTTGTTATGCTCAAAATCCATAACTTCCTCAAATCTTGACATTGGTAACTTGGTCCTTATAACAAATTATAAATACCACAGATTATAATTCTTCAATAATTAATATATCGTTTTTTTTTTAGTAAAATAATTAATATATATCCTTGATAACATTACCAAGATGTCAGAATCAATGTAATGTAATAACACATTATTATATATTTTTAGGCTAAAATGCAAAACCCACCCTCTAAGTTTTTCTAAAGTTCATTTTAGTTCTCTAACTTTGTTTTTGTTTATTTCAGTTTTTTTAATTTCAAGTTTATTCAATTAAGGTATTGAGTGGCATTTTTTTCATTGTGAACATAATATTTGGGAAGCTAAAATTGAGACTCCATTTTGGGCTTATGATATGACCCAAATGCTATCAATAAAATGTGAAAAACCCATTTTTGCTCAATGTCTTGATTACATCCAATAAAGATTATAATAAGGCCCCAAAAATATATTTTGCAAAGATAAGTTAGCATAACAGATGACACGCCACAATAAATGTTTAAATAATGGTACAAGACTCCAATAGTATATAAGAGAAATGTCTAGTGGTTAGATGACTGACAAATTAATAAAGGCGTAAATGCACTTTTAGTTTCTATATTTTGATTTTTTTTCATTTTGGTCCCTACATTTTAATTTTATCACTTTTAGTCTTTAAACCAATTAACACGTGTTATTTTCGTCATTTCCATCAATCAACCGACGAAAATAGCTGAGATGGCAGACGGAGCAATTAAAATATTATAAAAAAATGCCACATCACCCATGACACATCAGCATATAAATTTCAAAAATTAATTTATTAATTTTAACTAAATAAAAAAATAAAAACATAATTAAAAACCAAAATTCACAGGAATTAAGATCTAAAAGTGCATTTAACAAGAACACCAACCCAAAAATTTTAAAACCCAAAAAATTAACATAAGATCCAAACCTGAACACTATTCTGGGTTTGGGTATTTGCTTAAAGTCAAAAGCAACTTCGGCAGCGGAGTAATGGGTCCTCCAACAACAACAATAATCTCAACTAACTCGCTCCGGTGACTCGTGAACTCTACGCGAAGACGGCAGAGTCGTTGAAGAAGCTGTTGGTTTCGGAGCTTTCGTCGTGGTATGGGGACATGGAAACGATGGTGGCATCGGTGAATAGGGCTTTTGAAACCTTGGATTGGCTTCAACCAGACTACATTGAACAGGGCTCTCCTCTCTCAGCGCGTTCAACTCTCATCCTTAGAGACTGTGCTCTGAACCCACCAAAACGAAGAAGAATCCGATGCTGGCAATTTTTGAGCTCGGTCGAAAGAAGCGCTGGCTAGATCCGAAGCCGAGTATAAGAAACCCAGAAAAAATACCCAAACCTAGAAAATCAAACCTGAAAATCAAATACCCATACCCAAACCCAAAAAATGAAACTAGAAAAACCAAAAAAAATCAATGAGCCGAGTTTGATTCAATGAGTTGAGTTTGGCTAGGTTTTTCTGGGTTTGTGTGTTTTTTTGATTTAATGAGCCGAGTTGGCCAGGTTGGTTGATTTTGTTGTTGATTGTTTGAAATAAACTGGGTTTTGTTTGAGTTTTTGGGTTTCTGGGTTTTTGAGTGTTTGAGATTTCTAGGTTTTCTTTGATTTTATGATTTTGGCTATGAATCTTTGGGGAAGAACGAGAAAAACTAATGGATATTCAGCATGGGTCTTTCAGCATTGGTCTTTGTTCTCTTCTCAAATTTTATTGCATTATTGATTTGATTTTAAGTGGGAAAGGAAGTTGATTCAATGGGTTTAATTTTGAATTCGTATTCTTGGGTTTGATTTTCTGGGTTTGTGTTCTTGTGTTCATAGGCATTTAATTTTATTGTTTTTAATTCTGTATATATATATATATATATATTTTTTTTTTTTTTATTTAGTTAAAATTGAAAATTATTTATAAAAAAAATTAGATGCTGATGTGGCATTTTTTATAATATTTTAATTGCTCCAGCTGCCACCTCAGCTATTTTCATCGGTTGACTGACGAAAATGACGAAAATAACACGCATTAATTGGTTTAGGGACTAAAAGTAGTAAAATTAAAATGTAAGGACCAAAATGAAAATAGTCAAAATATAGGAACTAAAAATGCATTTACGCCATTAATAAATGAATTTGCATTTTAAAAATCATGTATTTCCTCCATTATTATTATCCACTTAATAAACTATTTAGAGAGGTCAAAACTGAGACTCAACGTTGGGCTTTAAGACATGGCCCAAAGGCTTTTGGTATCATGTGATGGCATGGGTTCATCCTTAGCTTGAGATATAGGCTGCATTTGAGTAAGAACAAAAACAAAACCCAAAATATAAAAGTGGGTGCATTTTAATAAGTACACAAAGGGAAAGTGGTCCAATAGTGAAATAAGACAAAATAAGACTTGTAGCAGGGAAATAAAATATGATAGATCTCTAGTGGTTAGTTATTAAGTAAATTGAGAAATACATTACATCCTTCAGTAGTAAAACAATAAACAACAATTAGAGGTTGCATACTTGCCAAGAAAAGGGAAATTTTAGTATGGAATGGGGAGAGAGAGAGAGAGAGAGAGAGAGAGAGAGAGAGAGAGAGAGAGAGAGAGAGACCAGCTTAATGCAACAAATATTTAACCAAGGTTTTTATACCCATGATGGAATATGCGGAAAGTTGCACAATAAGTGATGGAAACTACTTTTGTGTGAGTAGGTGAGTACATATGGAATGATATGGGAAGAAAATGGTACAAAAACTTGGCTATTTTTGGCCATGGTGGAGAGAAGGCTGCTCATGGCTAACTAGGGAACATTAATGGTGCTGGGATTTGTTAGAAAATATAATGAATGTTTGTGGGTAAATGAATATGGGCATTTATGGACTAAAAGAAGCTATTTATTGACCAAGAGAGTTGATCTATGAACTAAAAATGAACTTTTTTCTAAACTAAAGGTTGAAAATAGCAAGATTGATTGAAAATTTAAGAAGAGGTGGTGTGTGTTGGATGAGTTGATGGTGGTTTCTTTTTCTAGTGAAGCTTAGGGAGCAATTAGCAAAGGCCAAAAACATTAGGTCTGATTAGCAAGAAGAGTGTTAGAGTATTCAACCTAGGATTTGGGCAAAATGGTGTGAATTCCTTTTGGGATGCTTTGCTCTTTTGGTTAATGTCAACTGGAGCTGAGATTTGGCTAATCTTAGCATTAAATCCTGGGATTTGGGGTTCGATTACAACCATTGAGATTAAGACAAGTGTTAGGCCTAGATCATTGGCTACTGCAACTAAGATTTGAGCTTCAAAGAGTAGGGGTTGTCATCCCATGTTAGGTGTCAAGCTTTGAGCCTACTTTAGGGAGCTCTATTGAAAATCTCTTTATGTCCTCCAAACTACATTTCCCTAAGGGTACATTTGGTTGGAGAGATGGAAAAATGGGAGTATAGAAAATTGGGAGAAGATAGAAAAGATTTTAGTTTTCCTCATTTATGTTTTGTTGGAATGGTGGAAAACTCATTTTATTGGTTGAGAAAAAAAGTGAGGGGATAGAAAGTGTAGTTTGTATAATATAAGAAAGTATAGTTTGTACAATCATTAAAAAAAACTTATTATCAATTAAAATTAGAAGAATAACATCTTATAAAAATTAACACATCATTAATACTCCCTCCGTCCCATATTTTTTGTCCTGTTTGAAAAGTCAAACTTTTTAAGGGAATATTATTTATTGTCTTGTCTACTTTTTAAAAATGTATAAGTTTCCAAAAACTACCCTTAAAAAAATTTATCAAAAAATTGAATTAGTAAATTAATAGAGGTATAATAAAAACATTAGTAAATTAATGACTTTTATTTTTAGAAACAGGACAATATTTTGGGACATCTCAAAATGGAATAGAGGACAAAAAAAAGGGGACGGATGGAGTATTATAATATTACTTTATATATATATATATATATGTATGTATATAACAATTAGAGGCGCCTTCTAAAAAAAAAAAGGTGAAAGATACCAAGAACATTGTTGATTAAAAAAGAAAAAAAAAAAAACAAAAAGCAAAAGCAGCTGAAACATTGGAAAAAAGAAAAGAAAAGAAATGTAAACATAACTCAAAGATGTTTAAAAAAAAAAATCAAGGAAAACTTAACTCAACGCACTGGCACAGTGATGGGGCAAATTTGGTCTTTGACAATCATCCATGTTGTCTTTAGTTTTCTCCCCAATTTGGAGAGGAAACATTTTAATGGGTCCGAGGAGAAAATATCTAGACCCTACTAGTTTTTTTTCTACAAACCCACCTAACCAAACGCCCCAATAAATTTCTTTCCCTCCCCATTTTTCTCTCATTTTTTTTTTTACCATCTTCCCTAAAATCCACCAAACCAAATGAACCTTAAATTTCCCCTCTTGGAATTTAAGGGCTTGGTTCATGAATTAGTTTTTAGGCATTTTTAGCACTTTACAAGCCAGTATATTGAAGCTTTGATGATTTTGTTATGGCTTCCTTCAGCTGTAACCAAAACTTGGGGAGGAAGATGTACATTTACTGCCCATCAGCTTTTAGGTGCCAGCCCAATGGGTACTATTCACATAAAAATGATAGTGGTTGATGGGTTAATGGGACAAGTGGCCAGCTTCTCAACTTAGCTTGGGGCTTGGTTGCTTCTTGAGGGATTGTTTTGCTGGAGCTTGGTCAAGTTTGAATTGGAGAAGGGATAGCTAGGTTGGTTGCTTACTTTAGGTTGTTTTGGTTGAGATTTTGGGTTGGGCTTGGCCATGAGGACTGAGAATTTCGGTGGGATTTTGACTTGGTGGTTCTCTCCACTTGGGCCTACCCCTTTGCTTTCACCTTTTGAGCCGTACAAAATGGACAAATTTACTATATATTGCCATGAGTTTTTATTCCACATATGCTTTAGTTGTTAGTAAAAATTGAATATGTTTTTGGGCTTCAATAAATAGGTTTTGGATATTAATTTCCATGGGCTTTAAATAATTTTGTATAGTTTCTCATAATATTTAATAAGCTTAAATAACATTTGTTATAGATTATTTTGTAACTAATGTTTTCTATAGGGCTTTTAAATAATGACTTCCATGGTTTTTTGTGAATAATATTTACCATGGGTTTAAACTTTTAATAGGGGCAATATCCATGGGTTTCAAATAAGAAATGGTAAACAACCACTATGATGAAATAATGTGATATTCCCATGGGTTTTTATATAGATAATCATAATGGGCTTGTAGGATGAATAATCACCATGGGTTTTGAAAATAAATATAATTTTTAGAAATATGAGTATTGAGGTATAAGATAAATAGTAACCATGAGGTTTTTTATAAAAAATTCCATGGATTTTCAACAAGGTATGAAGTAAATAAGTGTCATTGGTTTAAGATAAATAATCACAACTTTCCATGAGCTTTTATAAAAGAGCAAGATTTAGATGCAGTACTTAGGTACTCTTCCTTAAGTTTCCTTTTTAAGATTTTACCATGTGAATTTTTTCTCATGAGAAGGAATTTAAGGAAGTGTATTTTTTAGTTAAGTAGCCATATAGTTGAATCTTAAGAGGAGAACTTAAAGAACAACACCTAATATACTGTACTTAAGTTTTATCTTTTATAAAATGATTACCATGAGTTTTGAAAATAGATAATTGCCATGGGTTTTTGAGATAGATTTGATGGGCTTGTAATATGATGTAGAATAAATTATAGCTATGGGTTTAAAATAACTTTACTTGTCAAGAATTGTTCATCAATGGAGCTTTGATAGTGCTAGGTAGTTAGTTTGAGCTTTTGATGGTGTCATGTAGCAATGAGTTTTTGATGGTGCCATGTAGCAATGGGTTTTGATGTTGCCAATAAGAATGGGGTTTTAATGGTACCATGTAGCAATGAGCTTTAATAAATAATTTGCCATGAGCTTTGAGTATGAGATTTGAATTGCATTGATAAAATAGTTTTGCCATAGATTTGAATCATGGGTTTTGATTATAAGATTTGAATTCCATTGATAAAATAGTTTTGCCATAGATTTGAACCTTGGGTTTTGATTATAAGATTTGAATTCCATTGATAAAATAGTTTTGTTATGGACATGAATCATGGACTTTAAAAAGAATGAGATATGTACATTAAACTCATAGGGCCAGTTTTGGACTCTTAAAAAAGGCTTACAAAAGGTGGAGCTGCTTTTTGCATATATTAACTTGGCCAGATAGAGCTTGTCAAGCATTTGCTTACATATCAGGCAGGGCACACTCTTATTTCTCCCTTAGGCTTCCTTAACTTCACATCCAGTAGTAGAGTAGGATAAACTAGCAGCATTTTTGGAAAGGAGAAGAGAAATGGAATGGAAAGGATTGAAAAAGGATTTTAAAGGAATACACAATTAACGAGTTCCCTCTAGTTGACTTTGTGGTTAGATATAAACTAAAGTAGGTATGAAGTATGATACAGAACATGTTCTTGTTAGAGCTACCAATACTGGCACCAAGTAAAGATAACCAGCACTAATTGGTTTCCCAAAAGGCAAACAAATCCCATCATCTTGTTAAGTTAGTCCATAACTAATAAATCTGTTGTAGGCATGTGCTTCACACTAACGTAATTCATGTGATATAAAATTCAAATTGAATCATTCAAACTTGATGTCGTTCAAGCACAAAATTTAGGATTGAATTAGGCAAGCATCGACGAATTCAGCTCTAACATTTCTGCCGACTAACAAAACAAAATTCACCAAAGTTACATGAAATATGCATGATAAACTGATCAAGGCCAATCTATACTGAAAGAAATGATTTCTTTACTGTATACAGCAACCAAAAAAGGAACAAGGGGCATGGTATACATATAATCCCTCTATCCGCGTAATGTCAAGAAAACAGTACACCATGTTGCATAGATGAAGAAATAACATATGTTACTTCTTTATCCTGAAATGAGGGTACTGCAGTGGTTCTTGCACATCCTCAATTAAGTCGCTCCATCTGCAAAGACAAAACTCAAGGTTATTGAAACTCAAAATACCATACAAAGCGACATAATAGGCAACAATCAAATTGTTTATGATGAGAATCATTACTGATGTGATAACACTCACAAGTAGTGTAGAAAAAAGGAGAGGTAAGGATTTAACCATTACATACCTTCCAAAGACCATCATTAAGATAATGCATGTTGTCCACTCCAATTCCCTTGTTGATTGATTTTCTGTAGATTAAGCAAATGGTTCAATTTATTAAATATGCCAATCAGCAAAGGAATTACCCCTATACTTCCTGAACAATGCTAGGTACACAATTTTTTAAAAACTTGTTTAGGTGGTAAGTTGTCATTGGAGCAACATCATTATCACATGGCCTCCCTAGATAACAATTTTATTATTCACCAATCACAACAGGCCACATCAACAGTGGTGAAAAAATTTGTTAAAAGTTGTCTCCCTAGACTTTGACACTTCCCAGCAACAGTGTACATTTGATAAATAAATAAATAAGCATGTCTGCATGGGTGTGTGTTTAGCACGATAATAAGAAAAATAGGGCACATAAAGTATGCTACCAATAGGTAAATAGTGTATCCCTTGTTTTTGCTCAATAAGATTGACAGCAAAATGTTGTAGGCATGTGCTTCACACTATTGTCATAGTCACAAATTGCTCCCCTACCCTTCTAGGAAAAGGAGGGGGAAAGAGAACCTATAGTTATCTACTTTCCATTTCCACTTTTGAACTCTTAATTAATTGAAAATACAACAGAAACTTACATGTCTTTTGCTGACATTTTTGTAAATCCAATTGCAAGGGCATGTTGCTTTCCTTCAGCCATAATGGCCTGAGAGTATTCAGTTCTACAGATCAGAAACATATATAACAAACTAAACTTTAACACTTTCATATGATATAATTATAATGGATCATAACAATCCAAGTGCAACATTATACGACAGTAGCCACAGACAAAATGTAGAAATCATACCACAGGAGTTTCTGCCTCCACCTCTTCATCCAAAGCACCACCAGGAGATGTAAGACCAGGACACATTATGTTGGCACCAGCAAGAACAAATTTTATTGCACCTCGGTCAACTTGAAATTTTTTCATTATATTTGGATCTGTAAAACCAATAATACAAAACCACATTACGGCCTTTGACTTTGGGGATAAGCTTCAATTGCAAGATGAGAACATCAAGTCATATGATTAGATGATCCATAAAACCATAAAAAAATTCACAGAATTCAGTGAGAACCTAGCACCTCAATTGAAGTTTCATAGATACTTCCTCTCTATCTGGGAGTAGAAAAGAAAGGGTTGGTCACAGAGAGCTCTCTAATTTGGGTATGAAGACAGGTGTATGGAAAAGAAAGAGGAAGAAAGCGAGGATGAAAATTACAGAATACGTGGTCCTTTTCCTCTACAATGTGCAACTTATAGAACTAATCCCCTCTCCTGCATGTGAGTCAGAGCACTTTAGTAATCACCAGAACCTTAATGGTTTTGCAATGTCAATACCATTTCTTTTTCTCATCTTTTATTATAATTTCCCCCTCTTCCTGAGCTGTGCGTAAGCCTTTCCCTTAGGATACAGTAACAACCCAACATTTTATGGGGTTACTACTTGGACACTAACATCATATAGGGAGCCAGCGAGTGCTGATAGACCATGAGGCCTGTGGTGGGTGCTACTTGGATGATTAGATGAGTCAAGAATATTGAAGAAAGTTTTAAATAAAAAGTCTAAAATTACTAAAAAAATTCAAATCAGTGGTATACAGGTTTGCAACATCCCCCAAACATATAACCTTTCATCTGCCAGAAATCAGACTCTGAATCAGAAGATAACTAAATAAAGAAGTTAAAGTGAAAGTAATCTGATGATATACAATGAGGTGTATGATTGACAATAGGACTCACCCACACATTCAAATCCTCATTCGTATGTCACTTGGAAACAACATGCCTACCAAGGGAAGTAAAATCTAAATAGTTGTTCATTACCCAAGACCCATTGTCATTTTATTTACCACACAGTTCTTTTTCATTGCTTCTGAGGCATATAATTGAGAAATCTATTGATTCTTTTTTCTTATTCCTTTTTTCTTTTTGATTAGTATGACACGTATGCATTTAGTGGGTCTTGAACCCATGACTACACCCTCGAAGGTGCTATTTGAGCAAGAGCTCATTGATGAAATCAATGGATTGTTATTATTATTATTTAAGAACCATGCAGCCTTTGATACAATTTTTAATGTTTCATAAATCAAATACAATTTCCACACCCAAAATTCACTTTGAATTCATTCCAAGACATTCATATCAGATTAAGACAATATCACAAAAAACATAATAAGTAATTTGTAGGTCACAAAATTATAACTGTTGCATTAGAAGTGATAATGTAGATAAGATACTACTGTCAATTAAAAAAGAAAATACTTACATTGATGAAGGAGTCGTAGGGTAGGCATGTATGGTCCATCACGAATGTTAAAAAATAGCGGCACATCATTCACCAATACCAGATTTAGATGGTTTTGACTATAAGGCAAGGGGGAAAAAAACAGTTATTCAGATTTATGACTTAATATATTTGGTTACACAGTTTTTTTTTTTTTTTTTTTTTTTTTTTTTTTAATAATTCAATAGTTGAGGGAGGGGGAATTTGAACCCTAGACGTTTCCATTGGAAACACCAAGAGGTGTCAGTTAGCTACAAGACTCTTGGCTTTGGTAACACGGTTATCATTAAAAAAATTTGAGGGGAACATATCTGGAATGAGAACTGCAGATAAATTACAGAAACAGGACCAACAGGATTACAAACCATTTAGCAACAACAAGAGCGGACTTCTTTGGAAGCAACTCATCCAACACTGGTTCAAGTCCTGGGTACTGCAATGGAGGTGACAATGAGTCATGCACATACATAAATAATTTTTGAAACTTTGTGTTAAGAACAAGGAATGAAAAAAAATCACAAGTAACCATCACCTCCTCCGCAATACTTTGTCGAATTTTACGTTGCACAGATGCCTTGACTTGATTTTGTGCAGAGACTTCTTCAGAGGAAAATCTAGATGAAACAAAACATGCATGGCTCATGATGAAATTGTTGCCTTTATTAATAAATGGAATCATATTAACGGATAATAACTACACAATGCATAATAGGCATTAAAACACATCAAAGACTGTTTTTGTAGAGTTGTGCCAAGAGATTAAAGAAAAGCTTACTACAAAATCAAACCAATGAAACGAATGGTACACTACTTTTTGGTCAATATCATCCAATTCCTCTAAAAAAAAAAATTAATAGCACCAGAAATGCATAACAAAATCCAATCTTGAAATTTCCAACACTGCCACCAAGCCTAAGTCTCAAAACATTTTGGTCGACTATGGATCCTTAACTGACCAATTAGGATTGACCGCATGTATTCTTTCTTGTCATTCTATCCTAAACACACTCAAACTCCAGTCACTTCCTTAATTGACATGTCATTTTTTACTATTTCTACTATTTATTATTTTAGGTTTTCCTCTACCTTTTTTTTGTTCAATCGACTTCAATCAACAGACACCATACCATATGCAGACACATCAAGGAATCCCGGAAGACCCCAAAACAAGGTGATCTCCACAGTCCACGAATCTATAACCTCCCCAAACAACAACCTATGGATTGCCCCATACCTAAATGTGGTACTTAATTACTTAAGCATGGCCCATAAAGCTTCAGAATGCCCTCTACAAACAGCAGCAATGTGCACCTCCAAATCCCAAAAGAAACAACCACCATATGGTAACGCACACAAACACACACTAAATAAGCCAATATCCATAAAACCCAGCTACCCAATTTCTCAAAGTCACTCCCCAAACATGGCATGGTTCATTGTTCAAACATGATGAAAGCACCACCACCAATAACAGTCAAGGCATCAATGAATTGCAAACTGCGAACCACAACCGCCAATACCCCCAAAACACACAGCCTTTGATTCATACATGACAAATCCAACAGGGAAACAAATTAAAAAATAAAACTTTATCATAGTCTAATCCAAATTACAAAAAACCCAGAAATAATTTGCCCAAAATAAAGAAAAATAGATACACATAAATATACATTATACATAGACACATACCTACAAACAAAGAGAGAGAGAGAGAGAGAGAAGAAAAGAGCTTACTTTTTGAACATTTTGCTGAATGAAGAGAGGGTTAGAGAACTTGACAAACTGAATGAAGCTGGTTTTGTCTTGTTTTTTTTTTTTTTTTTTTTTTGTTTCGTGGGGTTTTAGGTTTGGGATCGATCTAAATTCTAAAACCTTTTTTTAAACTCAGTTTTTGGAACAGAGAGAAGTGTAAGAGAAAGCTGGGGTGGAACACTTAGCTCACGGCGCACTTTAGCCAGCGTGGTTGCTAAGCCACTTTTTTTTTTTTTTTTTCAGTCTGGGCTGGACTCATTTTGGAGCTGTGGTTAGGACTTGGGTCACAACAAGTGCTCTTTTGGGGCCGAGCTGGGCTTTGTGAAATGGGTTTAGGGTTTCCTTGTAGGGGCCTAGTGGTCACAACGAGACTTATTTTCTTTTTAAGGTAAATACAAAACAAACCCTCTAAATTTTTTTAGATTTCATTTCAATCCTTTAATTTTGCTTTTGTTAATTTCAGTTTTCTAACTTTCAAGTTTATTCAATTAAGGCTTTTCCATCAATTTTTGTTATATGTTGTGATTAATTTTTCAATTTTATAAATTTTTCTTCAAATTTTTTAAATTAAAAAAATTCAATTAATGATTGAAAAATATTTTCCAGATTTAGTTTTTCAAAAAATTTTAACAAAAGTTAACGGAAAGGTCTTAATTGAATAAATCTGAAATTTAAAGGACGGAAATGAATGAAAGTAAAGTTAGAAGACTGAAATGAAATCTGAATAAAGTTAGAGGATCAGTTTTGCATTTTAGCCTTCTTTTTATGGTACAATTAACCAAATAGGGAACATGGAAGTGAGGGTGACTCTAGTGAAGCATGTGATCAAGTACAATTAACCATGTGCAATTTATATCATAACCTGTGGGTTTCAATTATTTCAATTGGTAAAGTCTTTGATGATTGAATAAGAGATCTGGGGTTCAATTTCGGCTTACACCAAAACTCGATTGATGTCTTGGTCTAATGATAAAGAACTATCATTAGGAGCGGATGTCATAAGTTGGAACTCTCTCAAAAAAGTCATTATATAACTCCATCTATGTTCATGTTCAGTTACTTCAATATCATAGTATTATTATATACTTTGTTCAAACTAAATTCTAAATTTATAAAAAGAAAGAGATTATGGTTGGTTGACAGCCAATGAAAAATTTAATCATCATTTTGTTATTATAGTTGCTCTCAAAGTTTTGAGATAAAAAACTTGGTTGGTGGTATAATTAAAACCTTCATAAGATAATCTTAATGTGATCTTATGGATAGGACTAATTGTGTATAGATAAGTTTAATTTGAATGAATTAAATATAATAGCCTCATCGCACACACTTCATGTGTGTGATGAGGATCAGTTTATTTTGGTTTTAGGGCTAAAATTTTCTATTTATCCCAATTTGAAGTTTACACATTTGCTCACTCAAGAGTGTCATGACTCATGAGGCTAGCTTAAAAAAAAAGAACAAATTAAGATGAGAAAAATCTATAATATGAGAGATTTAAAGATGCAATGTCTACATTTATGAAGGTGGAGGAGTAATTAGAGAAAGAGACAGAGAGAAAGAAAAAGGGAAAGAGAAAGCAATATAATGAAATTTATTAAAAACAAATGGTATGTTCATACATTTTTAATTGAGTTTTGAGTGATTGCCTTCTTTTAAAATTAGTGGGAACGTGGGAATAAATGTGCATGTTGGAGTTGTTTTTAGAATTTGAAGAAGAAAGAGAAAGATGACAAAGATGGAGAGACATGTAAAATGAAGTAACTCTCTGCTATTGGGAGTATAAAGTTAGTGGGAACGTTGGAGTAGATATGTTCAAGAGAACAAAGGGGAAAAAAAACCTAAAGAAAAACCGTTAACCTTTTGTTGGTAAATTGCTTTTTTAAAAATTTATCTAAAATTTAGGAGTTTTAAAATTAGTAATTTTACATGTCCAACCCTATTATTTGAGCTTTCTAAACATGTGAATTTGAAGGTATTTTGGACATCAAAAAGTAGGAATCCAATTCAAAGAAGTTATTTAAATAGTAGTATAAAATAAATAAAATAAGAAAATAATTTTTATTTTATTTATCTTTGAATATGAAATTATTGTGATCATTTTTTTTATGTGGTTAAACTCGCACACAGGGGTACTGGGAAGGGGATTTTTGAAAGACTTAAAATATGATTAAAATGTTTTTAAATCAAGATCGCTTTCTCTATGTTTTATAAACACCACATATACTTGCCATGTTTAAATTCCACATTTGTCCAATCCCAAATTGTTTAGTGTTCATTTTACTATAATTTTTGTGAAATCTTATTTGCTGAAAGTTGGATAAAAATAATTGTACCTACAAAAAAAGTAGAATTTTAAAACATTGTACATACATAAAGAAATGAATTAAAGAAATTAAACTGTTCACAAACACAAATTATGTGAACTAAGGAAAAATCTCTTATACGCCAGACACATGAGATACCAGCTCATAATCAAACATCAGGTCGGTAGTTCTCCAAAAAAAAAAAAAAAAAAAAAAAATCAAGTCGGTAAAGTACCTTTAAGTGTCTATTTGGAAAAAACTTATTTAGTTGAAACTAAAAATTTTCTACTGAAAATAATGTAAATAAAAGTAAAAGTTAGCTGGAATAATACAGTAAGAATCATAAATAGTACCAAAAGTACGGTAAGAACTATAAATAATAGCAAAAATAAACTAAATAATAGTAAAAATAAGCTAAAAAGCAAAAAAAAAAAAAAAAAAAAAAAAAAAAAAGAAAAAAAAAAAGAAAAAAAAAAAAAAGAAGGGTCCCTTTCAGCAAGTGGGAAACGCAACCAAGGTACCCATAAAGGCAAGGTCATTCTCCTGTTGAGTGTCAATTCACTCCCCAAGCTCTTGACAAAAAAAGACAAAAGTTTTTGTCCCATCAGTCCATGGAAGTCAATGAACTCCACATTTAAGTCTCAATTATTTACATCAAAGAATTTACTAAAAAATGATTCACATTAAAGCAAAAAAAAAAAAGAAAAAAAAAAAGAAAAAGAAAAAAAAGAGAGATAAACAAAGTCTCTTATGGCATAAAAAGAATTAAACATATAATTTTCATCTAAAACATTTTACCTTGTACATATGATGAAAGAACAAAGTATTTTGTATTCAAACAATAGTGGTCAGGATTGAAGAAAATGACCGCTTGTTAGGAAAATACTTTCACATATTCCATATACCTTGTTTCATCAAATAAAATATATTGGTGATTTGAGGACCACCTCTTGTTGTGTGTCACGACATGTTCTTAAACCCAATTTGGATATGGCAAATAGTGATTTTCCCATCACTTCCCACCACCATGGAGTACCTAAAAGACTTGAGCTTTTTGTAAAATGGTAAAGCTTTTGTTGAGGTATCCTAGGTACCTATATGTTTGCTATTGAATTTGAATCCATTTCTTTTAGCAGAAAACAATAATGCAATCAAAGACTAGAAAAGTATTGTAAGTTGTAACACATTAATTTGCCATCAATTATTTTAAAGCGAAACTTACAAAATATCTTAGTACCGACGTCCTACCTTATTGTTTGGTGGAAAAGTCTATAAATTACTTTAAAATAATTAATTTCTAAAACGTGATATTTCTATTGATCATCTTAAAGTTTGTGAAAATGAATTAAAGAATGTTTGTTTGTATTTGAATTCAACTCAGCAGAGTTATTATTCCACCGTTGTAACAAAACAAAAAAGAATTAACTAACAATATTAGATATTCAAGCTCAACATGAAACCTACCATCGTCAACTAATTGTAAATTGAGTTCTAGAAGGCAAACAGATCCAATGTCACTAAACACTACCTAACAAATTAAAATGAAAATCATCTTTCTTTTTGCTAATCAAAACAAAAACTTTATAATTTTCTTTCTTTTTAATATATCAAACCCCTTTTATGTAACACTAAAGGGACCGACAATAAAAGACCACAGAAAATTTCCATAAACTCTGCAGAAACATGTGAAGATAAATATATGCAGTGCAAAAGACTGAAAGAGACTGGTCCACTGGGCATGATGAAAAGTTGAAAGAGCGTAAGCGTGGCAAACAGAGACACTATACTTGCACATAGAGGAATCTATAAAGCTATATTTATATGCATCAAGTTTCAATCTCCATCACATCCTCTTTTGTCCTTTACATGCAATAACCTCCCATCTCCACCGCTTCATTTCTTCTATCTTCTGTACTTTTCTATCCATGGCTAGCTTAAGCTTCATCATTGGCATTATTGGTTAGCCTATGCTGTCTCACACACAGTTTCTTTAAGTTTGTTCCATGGTTAATTATTCGTCCTTTGTTCTCTGCTTATTTTATTAACTCTCTTCAAGAAAAAAAAAATTTATTAATGCCATAAATTTGTTTCTGTATTTGCAGGCAATATAATTTCAATACTGGTTTTTACTTCTCCCATGTAAGTGAAACCATCAAAAGAAAGATTGTTTTATATTAGTTCTTTATTTATTAAGACATATGATAAGCCGAGCTAAGATGGGTTATTTTATATAAAATTGGTTTTAAATTTAATAATGGAAGTGTCCAAATATGATCCACTTCTTAAATTATATTATATGCTTATATGTTTGATTTTCATAATTGTAATCAAAGTACCATTTATTCTAGAACTTGTTTTGTATATCTTGTTACTGTACTTATGATTGTAAATTTGTGTGAAGTGTCCAAATATGACTACAAGATATCATGTACTTGTCATCAGAACTGAATCTTTTGTTTCTCCAACAAAGTCCATGAACATAATCACCAGTTTGTCCTGCTCAATCTTTAACTATAGACAAGCGTAGAACTCATTGACAAGTTCAGATTGGGCATCAATTATAGTAGCTTCAAGCCTTCAAGTGTGTTTGGCAAGCCTTTAAAAAAAAAAAAATTACCTATTCTTTTCTATAAATAAGCAATTCATCAAAGTGCCTCCAAATACACTCACTTCCCATCTAACACCAATTATGGTTTTTTTTTTTCCAGAAAGACATTTTGGCAGGTGGTGAAGAAAAAATCAACTGAGAATTACAAAAGCACTCCATATATAACTACTCTACTGAGCACAAGTTTATGGACCTTTTATGGACTTCTTAATCCAGATGGTTTACTTGTAACCACGGTTAATGGAGCTGGTACCGTCCTTCAATTCATATATGTCGCTCTCTTTCTCATCTATGCTCCCCAGGATAAGAAGGTGATATAAATGTCTCATTGCTGTCATGTCAACTACTTTTATAAATGCTAAAAATAAAAATAAAAATAAAAATAAAAATCAAGAAGCTCACTTTGAAAATATAAATATTTAACCATATTAATGAATTCAATTAACTCGTTATTTTTTTTTTTAATTCTCATGTTTTTATGTCAATGAATTAACTCAATAATGAAAGGTCTATTCTGGAACCTAACTCATTATTGTTAAATCTTTTTTTTTTTTCATATATATATATATATATATATATATTAATTGTATAATTGCTTATCCCTATCTTCCACCTTTTTCTTAATTATATAATTTCTTTCAATTGAAGTTGGCCTTTTGCCCATTTAGGTTTTGTGTGTTTGTCATGAAATACTGCTTTCTCTTTTAAAACCATGATAGACTATTTTCTTGATTGAAAGGAAAAAAAAAAAAAAAAATACAAAAACAAGGAATTTTTTTTTTTTTTTTTGAGAAGAGAAAAACAAAGGAATTATGTCTAATATGAGACATATGACTAATGTATCATATATTCGTATGCATAAATTCTTAGTAATTTTTTGTTCAATAAAGCGAATGTGTGAATGCAGGTCAAGACGGCAAAGTTGGTGGCCTTATTGAATGTGGGATTTCTTGGGTTAGTAATTGCAGTAACTCTTCTAGCAATTCCGGGAAGTGTCCGACTTACCGTTGTTGGAATTTTATGTGCTGGATTCACCATGGGCATGTACGCATCACCTCTATCAATTATGGTAATATCTTTAATTCCCTTCACAAACTATGTACTTTGTTAGTGAAAAGTAGTCACTTCTCAAGAAAAAATTGATATAATTATTATTATAATTATTTTTGTTGTTGTGGTAAGTAACATTATTTGCAATTTTGCATGTTACTTCTTCACACGGTGATGATGGCACATGTTGTATGTGGATCTCACATGGCACTGATCCATATCACTCTTTTAGTAAAGAAATACACTTTTCAAGGAGCATGGTCTATAAAGAATAAAAGAAAAGTGCATTAATCAATTATATAAAGAATTGATTATCCAAGGTGTTTTTTTTTTTTTTTTTTTTTTTTATGTGGACAGGGTATTGTCCTTTAAAAAAAAATTTCGTTTCACTTTCTTTGATTTTTTTTTTTTGGGTAAGTCTTTATTTGATGTTATTTTAACTTTATTCAATAGAGAATAGTGATAAAGACCAAGAGCGTGGAGTACATGCCCTTTTTCCTCTCATTTTTTCTATTCCTTAACGGTGGTATTTGGTCTGTTTATGCGGTGCTTGTCAAAGACTTCTATATTGGGGTAAGTTTTCGCATTCATTCTCACAGTATTGCTGCTAAAGATTCTAGTACATAAGCACTATGACATATAAATTTGAAACAGTCACAAATTTTGATATCAACCACGCTGAAAGGAATTAAAAAAAAAAAAAGAAAAAAGAAAAAAGAAAAAAAGAAGAACTAGAATTAAGCAAGACTAAACACCAAATTTCCCCCATAAAGTTGGTAATGGGCACAATTAAATGTGGGCCAAAGCTTCCATACTCTAAAAGAGAAGGGCACTAGTGTCAATGGGGCCCTGAGGTCCATATTAGGACCATGTGAAGGAACATTCTGGGCCCAGAATGTATGGTCGAATTGCATAAGAAAAACAATGCAACTAACCTTGAATAATTGGAAGTTGCAAAATTTGGTTGGGTTGGGTTTGAATCCTTAAAAATGGTCCTACATAGTTCATGCTATGTAACCCAACAAAGACAAGGTGTTTTGTCTTGCTTTTGTTTTGTTTTGTTTTCCCCGTTAGAAAAATTCATTTAAAACTCTATATTTTATGGAGTGTACAATAAAATCATATAGCTTCAAAAACAACAAATTAAATAATAATTATTTAAAAAGTAACAAATTAAATTCTATAGTTTCAAAACTAACAACTTAAGCCTTCATGATGTTTCGAAAAATAATAAATTCAAATTTAGTCCATTTAAGTTGAATACATTTTTATTTGTGGTTTAATATAGGTTGAGAATTTAATTTACTATCTTTAAAGTTGTAGTGTGTAATAAAATTACAAGTTTAATTTGTTATATCCCTAAATTTTAGAGTTTGAAATGTAGGTTTCTCCTTTACAACTTTCATTAAACATTAGAAATTTCTATTTCTAATACTTGCCTTTGTAAATGTCCCAGAGTGCTAAATTTTTACTTTATCCAAACAATTTTAGGTACCAAATGCTGTTGGCTTTGTGTTGGGGTCAATTCAATTAATCATATATGCAATCTACAACAAGAAGTCAATTTCAAAAAAATCATTGGAGATGATGGAAGAAGAGGGCTCTGCCCATCTTGTCAAAGAAAATGAGATGGGAGCATTTGAGGACGATGAAGAGGCCAATGTAAAAATTCGAAACCTCCACAAAGGAAGCAGCCTACCAAAACCATCTGTAAATCGACAATATAGTTTCCAAAGGATCTTGAAGACACTTTCTTTGAGTCCATATGAAAGACACCCTAGTTGACCCTATGAAGAAGGTGTTGGGAAGGGAGAAAAGAATCACAGTTGATTATGAGGTTTTTGTTTGGTGAAAAACTTAGAAATTATGTGTTGACCCTATGAAGAAGATGTTAGAAAGGGAGAAAAGAATGACAATTAATTACGAGGGTTTTGTTTGGTGGAAAACTTAAAAATCACGTGTTGCTTAGCCTTGTAATTAATGATTTTAACATTGAAAAAGAAGAGGGGGAAAAAAAAACCTTGTAGTGTGGGATATGGTAATAACTTGTAAAGTTGTGATTGAGCTTTCATAAATAATGACATAATTAGTTTCTAGCCTTTATGTTTCAACAACTAACACTAAAAGTAAAAGCCCAGTTGTAATGAAATTTTTTGTTACAATAAACTCAAAATTATTACAATAAACATCAATTGCAACAAAAAAATTTGTTTGCACACTGTTGCAAAAAGTTTGTGGAAATAAATTATCGTAACAAAAATTTCGTGGCAATAACATTTTGTCGCAATAAATGATTTTTAACAATTTTAAAATTAGGTTATTGCAACAAAATAAATCGTTGCATTGGTCTATCACTCAATTGAAATTAGTTTGCAATTATTAAAAAAAAAAAGTTTCAACGTATGGTATGATTCATATATCTCTTAATTTTTGACATGGATATGTATTAGATTTTCATGATTGTACCCTTATTACCGATCAAAACACCATTTCTAGAGCTTGTTTTATTTCTTGTTACTCAACTTCAGATTATAAATTCGTGTAGAGTGTCCAAATATGACTACAAGATATCATGTACTTGTCATCGGAATTGAATCTTTTGTTTCTCCAACAAAGTCCATGAACATAATCACCAGTTTATCCTGCTCAATCTTTAACTATAGTCAAGCATACAACTCATTGCCGAGTTCAGACTGGGCATCAATTAAGTAGTTGCTCCGAGTGTGTTTGGCAAGACTTAACCCAAAAAAAAAAAAAAAAAAAAAAAAAAAAATAATAATAATAATAATAATAATTACCCCTTCTTTTCTACAAATAAGCAATTCAGCAAATAAGCAATTCAGCAAAGCCCCTACAAATACACTCACCTCCCATCTAAGTATTGTCGGGGACGTTTTGCCACAAAGGCCAAGATTGTAGCAATGAGCCCAAAACTCCCCTCGGGTTCGTTAAATTCGTTAGTTATTTGGAGAGCCAAGCCCAAAATTCGCAATGTGGGGTACACAAAGGCTAATGGTGCTTTATGGAAAGAGAAAACAACACAAAAATGAAGACACAAGAAAATGTGAAATCATATATTCATGAGTCAGAAATTTCAGCCCACAGTCACACAGAGGAAGAAATTGATGGAGGTCTTGAGCAAGGGAGGGAGAGTTCCCCTATATCAATATTTTCACCCTCAGGCCTTCAAATCGTCCATACACTAAGGTAGCTGACTCGGTTCTTGTGTCAAAGTCTTGGGTTTTTTGTAGGGAAAAAAACGTGTCCCTTCTTGTGGGCTGGTGATGCATATTTATATCAAGCACCAGGGGATGCTTGTGACCAGTTTTTAGGTGGGAGGAAGGCCTTGGACCTTTCAGATGTTATTTCTATGACTTGGTGTATTATGTTTTATGCTTAGGGAAAGGTTTGGTTGCTTTTTGCATGATTATGGAAATAAAGTTGCTTCCTCTTTATAGCTGCTGCCTCTGGTCTCTGTTGGCCTTGGAAGACTACATATGGGTGGCTGAGTGGGCTAGACTGCCCAGCTTTTTCTTAGAGTCAGCTGTTTGGTATGGGAAAATGGAGTTGGACTGAAAATCAGGGGCACAGTCACACAGAGCATGGAGTCAAATCTGTGGTGGAAATTTCTGGCATTGGACCTCCTTCACGGGCCTTAGATGCCCCCAGCGTCCATAGCCCACTTCACAGCACGTACAGGCTGGGCCTATGTAAAAAGTCCAATGGGAACTAGCCCACACCCGCCAGAACCATTCCTACTCAATTCCCCAACGATTCGCATGGGCTTGGACCATGCAACAGAGCTAAATATATTGACAAAAATACATTAGTTTGACTCGCTAAGCAATTGGGCTTAGTCATTCCGTCGGGCCATAAAATTTGTCGCGAAAATGACCATTAACATTAGCCCCCCTCACACGAGTGGCGCTTGCGGCACGCGTGTGAGTTTCACGGAATTTTCGTAAGCTCCGAACACTTAACAAAGCATAGTATGGGCCCACACCTGATGTTACCATGGCCTATTAAATCTTCGCACTTTGCACAAACTAGTACATTGTCTGTGCTTTTTTTTTCTTTTCCTAAAATCTCCTTTCCTTGTCTCATGTTGTTGCTACCATCATTGTTATTGTCTTATACATATATTTGTCCTACTTTCCTTTTGCTGCTTTTTTTTTTTTTTTTTTTTTTTTTTTTCACTTCAAGTAATAGGCGTGTAAAAGTTGGCTTCTTCATGGATTTTGTCTTATACACATATATGCATATATATATGTACATGTCTGACTCTCTTCTTTCTTTTCATGCCTTTGTTCCTAGTCACGTACTTCTTTTCTTTTGTTCTCTTTTCTTTCCCTTTTCTTTTTGTTCCACACCTTTTCCTTGGGTAAAAGGCGTGTCATCCTCAGGCCCACATAAAAGAGCTGCTTTCTCACCACTTATTTATACCCACTAAAATCAGGTCCTGAGAAACAGAGACAAACTTCTTAGCTCTTTTTTTTTTCTTTCGCCGAATGGGTCTCCAGACTTTACTTTGCTGTATTGTGCACTTTGCCATTTCGTTTGTCATCACCATGGCTGATTAGTGAGGCGAGAAGAAAACCCAGAAAAAGAAGGAAAAGAGAGAAAGAGCACAAGGGATTTTTTTTTTTTCTTTTGCCGAATGGGTCTTCAGTCTCCATTTTGCTGTGTTGGACACTTTGCCACTTCCTTTGTTGTCACCATGGCTGATCAGTGAGGTAAGAAGAAAAGCCAAAAAAGAAAGAGTACAAGGGAGAGAGTGAAGAAACCAGCTCTTCCCAAGGTCCCCCCTTTTTTTTTTGTCTTGCCTCATCATCCTACCATATGCTCAGAGCCAAATGGGTTCAAAACGGTCGCACTTTAAGGGTGGCAGCAAGAGTTCTAAGCGATTACGAACCAAAGATAGTGGTGATTCTTCGCCGTCATCAGGTGGGTTGGTGGTTGATGATTCACCGTTGAGACCGCTCTGTGATCCATGGGTCACGACAACTTCGCCTTTCCCCTTTCCTTTGCCACTCGATCCCGCAACTCCGACTGAGGAAAAAAATGGAGGTTGGGTCTGACATTGTGGATTCTGATGAGTTTAATCTTCCACCTCCGGATAGCATGACGGAGCTTCGACTTCGTCGCAAAGAGGTACTTCCTGTTCCTATCATTTTTAGAATGGAATGTGGCCACTCTGTTGATTGGGACCGTTGGGTTGATAGTGAGTTGCAAAATAGTGAATTTGTGAATTTATTGAAGCAGTCTCGAATTTATGGTAGTGTATTGGTGTCCCGCGGCCTGAATATGAAAAAAGACATTGCCGGGTTGCGCCGTCTAGTCCGTAGGTGGAATTCGGCAACCCATACATTCTTTTTTGCTTGGGGTGAGGCCACTGTAACTTTAGAGGATGTAAAGAAAATTTTATTGTTACCGTTAGTAGGTTGTAAGCGGCCATGGCCAATTATGTCAGCTGAGGGAAGTGAGGGTATCATTGAACAATTATACATTGGTTATGGTGGCCGTGATGCTCCACCATTTAATAAGCATTCTCGATTTGCTGCATGGGTTCGGTATTTTGAGAACTTTGAGGGAACCCTTGTTCGCCGTGCTGCTTTTGTGGTTTATTGGCTAAGTCGTTATGTGTTAACTGAGGCCCCCTTTGATCATGTAAAAGCATATTTGTTTCCTCTTGCTGTATTGCTAGCTCGTGGCGAATCTCTCGCTGTGGGTGTTATGTGCTTAAATAACTTGTATAATCATTTGGATGCACTTCACATTTCCGAAATGGAGGGATCACCGTATTATGCCATGGTGACTCATTTGAACTTGGCGTTACTGCAAGTTTGGGCGTGGGAACGTGCTCTTCCTCTCGTAACACATGCTCGTTCCGCCATAGCTGTTCGCAAGCGTTATCCACCAAGTCCTAAGAACAACCGACTTGATTTTTTACAAAAATTCTACGAATCTCCTCCCATACTTCTTAAGTGGATAGGAGTTAAGTCTCCCTCACTACCTTGGGTCGAGTTGATGGATAGGGAGGCTGACTTTGTCTGGCGTCCATATGTTAGCGTTGCTGATGGTTTTTCATTTGCGCTGTTGGATGAAGATGTTGAATCTGATGTGAATGCATATAGTTCTTTGTTAGCTCGTACTCCGCTCTGGTTATTTCCTTGTGGTCCCTCAAGTTCTTGGGCACGATATAACCCACATAGAGTTAGGCGTCAGTTTGGGTATGATCAGGGTGTGCCAATTGAGAACCCAGTGGTGCTTGACCATGAGCATTCTGTGACTCCATTCATTCTGCGAACTGGACAGTCTTGTTTGAATAAGGCGCCTTCGCTGGCATTGCTTCCTAAAAATTCGAGAGTTGGGGTTCTTACCCGGAGGGCTTGTCGATATTGGAATGAGATAGCCGTTAGGTTCAATGATTACGCAGTGGCTGGTAGGGATGAACGCACTTTTCCTCCCCCTCCTTCGGCACCAATTAACAGGTCATGTCACATGAAATTTAGTCACGGATTGGTTGCATATTTTGCAAAGGAGAAAATAGGTTTTGTGGCTTGGCATGATGAGGTAGCGGCTTGGGTGGCGTACGCAGGCGAAGTTCCTGAACCTTGGAAAAAATATGAACCCATGGCTAAAGCTCGCGTCTCTGCTCCTTTGGCACGTGGTGAGTCCTTGAATGCCAAGCCCCCAGCCAAGAGGGAAAGATCAGAAACTTTTGTCGACGCCTCTGCCCTTCCTCCTCCCTTACCTAAAAAAGTCCGTTCCTCAATAGTTGCGGGCTCGAGGGTTTTACCCCACACAGTATTGGCACTTCGCGCCATGAAGGATGATGCTCTCGCACCTTTAAATTGTGCTGTCACAACGCGTCCTTTGCCTGGACCTGAGGTTCCTGACAACCAAGTACGTCTATTTCCTTCTCTTTTCTTCATTGTCTCATTTATTTGTGCACATATGTTTATATATACACACGTACGTATGCATGTATATATATATATATATATATATATATTTATCTATCACACCACTGGACTAATATTGCTCCCTCTTTTTTTTTTTTTTTTTAGGTTCCTTCCTCTCCCGTGGTCTCTGAAGGAAAAGTGGACATCCCGGAATCATTTGAAGATGACCTGTCGGACGATTGTGAGAATGTTGCAGTACCTATTGCTGCTGCCTCTCCCTTTATCGCTATAGGACAAAGGTCATCAGTGGGCGCTGGCGATGGGATGGCAAGTGAGAGCTATGACGACACAAATGAAAGTTCTGCTGGAACCACCGTGAGCCTTACAACAAAACTTCCTTTCCGCCTTTTCTCTTCTTTTTTTTTTTAAATAGTAACAACTTCATGCCTCTTACTATGTGACTTTTGGTGCGTAGGGGACTTTGGATGCAAGCAAGGGAGTTGACGCCGTCGGGGAGGCGACTAACATGAAGCTTGTGATCGCGAAAGCCTCAGTAAGTATTTTAATACCCCCCCCCCCCCCCCCCCACACACACACACACACATATATATATATATATATATATGTATATGTATATGCATATACGTCTTTGACTTTTCTTCATAGTTCATACACACATTTCAACTGGCCTTGCCGCTTACCTACAGGTTCAGGTTACCTTTGGTATGGGCGTTGAGACACCCGTCGACGCCACCATCATATCAGATTCTCAAGTTGAACCCATGTCCACAGGTCTTGATTCCCTAACTCTCATTTCTAATAGGGAGCACATTGAAGCTTTCTTGGGCAGATTTGAACAGGACAGAAATAATGAGCATGAGGCTTCCCATTTCTACAACTTTGTAGGCCCAAGCATACGTATCCATCGATTCTCAATCCCTTCAGAAAGTGTCCCATTGTTGGAACATCTGCGAACCAAGCACAATGATTTCATTGGGCAGTTAACAGTCGGTTCAGTTGTAGGGAATCCTTTATTGAGGCTCCTGGCAGCGGTGCTTATGGATATGCAAGAAACTCAGGTGAATGCTTTAACTGAAGACCGGTTGTTTGAGTGGAGAGATGCTGTGAGAGACCTACATAAGGCTGGTTTGGATGTTTCCTTTGTTCTCTGCCATCTTCGAGATGTTGCTACATCATGGTTTCGGAGAGATGTGAAGACTCGATTGGCATCTATTGTGCATCGGATTTCTGAATTGGAAACAGAGCTTGCGATACTGAAGTTAGAGATGGCTCAGTTGCAAAGAAATCCTCCAAATGCCGTTATTTTGGATAACACCGCCATTCATGGCCTACTTTGAATTCCGCCGTCTCCTTATCACATGCCTCCCCTCCCCTTTTTTTTTTTTCTATGACAGATGTATCTTGTAGGGAAAGGGCTTAGACCCTTTTTTGGTTTTGTATTTGGTATGTCGCTTGGATTATCCTGTCATGGTTAATGCGACTCCCATTTTGTATCTAAACATATTCAAAATATATTATCAAACGTGTTTTCGTGTTTAGCTTCAAAAAAGGTTGTTCATGCTTTGTAGGTGTGTATGCATCTATTTTCTAATATTCAAATTAAAGTAGTTGTTACCTTCCTTTGAGATCATGTATGTTTGCCGGCTATGTATTGCTACTTAGAAGCAAGTCGCAATTAGTTAGGCAGTCAGCTTACCATTATTCCATTCTCCATGGAAGTGTCAATGAGCATGGTGCTTGACTTTTGTTGCCGTTGAAGGGTGATTTGGGCCTTCTTGTACCTCATTCTCTGCGCAGATTCGCAGATTATATATATATATATTATTTTTTTTTTTGGCTCGCCATTTAGTGGTTGCCTCTCCTGTATGGTATGCAAGGCCACCACGCTGGCATTTTTATACTGTATTTACGTGCATTGCAGATCATGCCAGCCTGCCATTGTTTAGGGGGATGGTTTTGTTTTCCTATGTAGTCAAATAGTATAACTACCATCCTTACCTATGGCGGGCTATGACACCAGTTGTATCCTGGCACTCAGTATCTCTATTGCAACAGCAATCAGCCATTGCTTAATATGTGTTAATTCATAGCGTTTGACGCTAACTTTTGATTCTCGCTGTTTTACCAGGTTTCAAGTATGAACATGCGTCACCGCCCTTCCCTCTCTTTTTTTTTCATTGGTCCCCTTACTATTTTGTAAGGTGTACCTTTGAGGGGATGTCAGGCTTCCTCTTGCGAATGAGGATTTAGCTGTGTCATTACTTCATTGACTTCCTTACTGTTTTGAAAGGCTTGTCGTCGAAGTGGTGCCCACCTGGCTTCCCTTACCTTCTTGAGAGCATAGTAGTCTCGCATGTAGGGGTTTTGCCATGATGGTGTTTTCATGAGTTCACTTATGAATTCGTAAGGTCTGTTGCTTGAACAAATTGATTTATGTTCTTTTGAGGCATAAGCGCTCACATGTGCGTATACATATATATATATATATATATATATATATATATATATACATACCAGAAAAGGGAAAAAGCGAAACGAGAATGTGATGATGCCATTTTTTTTTTTTAGAAAAGTGGGCATTCTCATTGATTCGTTACACTCATACATCATGTTTCCCACAAGGAAAATGCAAGGTAAAAAAAAGCTAGAATGCAAATCACATGGCGGATGACACCTAACCTCAAAAGCGAGGTGGCGTTTTTCGCCTTAGAGGAAATAAAATTAAAGAAAAACACAAGCGATGCATGGTACCTATGTTTCCAAATCAAACCAGCACTTCTTGACTTCACTAAGCGTGATAAAGCTTGAGCCATTTGCCATTGATGGGATCCATTGTGGTGGACTCGTTCATGCCACAAAGGCGATAATACCCGCTTCCATGAGCCTCCTTCACAACATATGGGCCTTCCCAATTTGGTGCAAATTTGGAAGGGGCTGCTACTTTTCTTCTCACATAATCTGCTACCTTAAGAACGAGTTGGCCTTCCACAAAGCTCCGTTCGCGCACATTCTGCTCATACATGCTGCTCATTCGCTGTCGATATCGCCGTACCTTCTCGCGTGCGATGTCGCGCATTTCATCCATTGTTTCCAAGTCCACCATCCGCGCCTCGGCACACATATTTGCATCTGTTTCAAGCTCTTGCCCTTGCAATGCGCGAGCTGTTGGCACCATCAACTCCACCGGCGAGATGGTTTCGGTGCCGTATACCAAAGAAAATGGCGAAAAGCTAGTGGCTGTTTTAGTAGAGCTTCTATAGGCCCAGAGTGTGTCGAGAAGATGCATATTCCAACCTCCAGCATAGTCAAACACCATCTTACTAAGAATTCCCAATAAGACCCTATTGGTTGCCTCCGCTTGTCCATTCCCTTGAGGGTAGTAAGGGGTGGACCTTCGATGCTTGATTTTGTAATACTCGGTGATTGCTCGAACATCTTTGTTTATGAATGGAGTACCGTTGTCGCTCACAATCTTGTATGGAATCCCAAAACGGCAGAGGATGTGTTCCTTGATGAAATTGGCCACAGCTGGCCCTGTTGCTCTCTTGAGCGGAATAGCTTCCACCCACTTCGTAAAATATTCAGTGGCGACAAGGATCCAAATGTGGCCATTCGATGGTGGATGGATGGGGCCGATAAGATCAAGCCCCCAGGTGTGGAAAGGCCATGGTGTGCTCATGTCTTGCAAGCTCATGGGATGGGTATGGATGAGGTTCGCATGCGCTTGACAAGTGTGGCAACATTTAACAAACTCAGTGGTGTCCCTCTTCATCGAAGGCCAATAATACCCCGTAGATAAGAGTCGTTCGTGAAGTTTCTTTCCTCCTTGATGCTCTCCACACTCTCCACCATGTACTTCTCTCATTACAGCCTGTGATTCTGCGAGGCCCAAACATCTCAGCGGCTCGCCGTTGTATCCTTTACGAAACAAAATTCCTCCTTCAGCAAAATAGCGTCTGGCTAGTTTCTTGAGGTAATAAGCTTCCTTCCTATCAGTAGGTAGGACTCCTTCCAAGATGAATTCCAGAAATGGTGTTCTCCAATCAGTCGTCTGGAAGATAGCATATGATTCTGCCTTATCGAACGCATGTTGACATGTTGGGCAATGGCTTTGCACTTTACTTGCTTGGGTCTTCATATCAGGCCAAAAATAACCTAAGCGTTGGAGGCGTCGATAGAGGGGAATTTCGTTCGTGGCGCAGCAGGTCCTCTCATGGACTTCGCTCAACCTCTTCGCTGCTTCTTCTAAATTTACACACCTTGCTAACACTCCTCCAGGTAGCCTCCGATAAAGCTCGCCAGCAACAAGCGTATAGTCTCGGAGTTGTTTGGCATCAATTTTTATTCCCTGTTCCAATAAGGCATCTCTCAAAGGTGCTCGCCAATCTTCAACTCCTGTGGTCCCATTTTTAAACTCCTCTTGCAAGAGTAGTGTGATGGGGACGCTTCTTTTGAGGATGGTAACTTTGGTGCTTTCCCCTTCGAACATGATTTTGGACCCAAGCGTGGCTAAGGCATCGGCATGGCGATTATCCGATCTTTGCGTGTGTTCTATGGTAAGCTCGTCAAAATGATCTTCCAACCTCTGAGCCATTGCTCGATAAGGGGCCAGTGAGGGCTCTTTTAGAGAGAAATCACCCCTTGCTTGACTTACCACAAGATTCGAGTCTCCCCGCACCTTAAGCCTCTTGATTCTCATTTCTCGTGCTATTGATAGGCCAGTAAGATATGCTTCATATTCCGCCACATTATTAGAGCAAAGAAAGTCTAATTTGAAAGACATGGATATGACTTCGTTTTCCCTATTAGCTAGGACAATACCAGCTCCCCCTCCGGTGGAAATGGAAGATCCATCAAATGTCATCTCCCACAAACATTTATTCTCCTCTAGGCATGCTACCTCTGCGACTTCTCCAGGCACTTCATCTGTGATTTGTGAGATGTCTTCTCCGGGAAATTGGGCTAGAAGTTCCGCTATTGCCTGACCCTTAACTGCCCTTGGCATGACAGACACTATATCATATTCGGAGAGTTGGAGCAACCACTGTGCCAGCCTACCCGAGAGAACAGGCCTTTGCAGGAGCGTCCTTATTGGATTGGACTTCGTCATTAAGTGCACTGTGTGGGCTAAGAGGTAATGTCGTAGCTTTTGCGCCGCATATATCAAGGATAGACAAACGCGTTCAGCTCTTGGGTAACGCGTTTCTGTGTCTCTAAGGGCTCTACTTACGTAGTATATGGGCTGCTCAGTACCATCTTCACCTTCTTGCGCGATTAGAGCCCCAACAGCCTTGTCATTTGAGGCAAGATACAGCCGCAGTGGAACGCTTGGCGTTGGTGATCTAACAGTAGGTAGGCCGGTCATCATATCTTGCAATTTACGAAAAGCTAACTGATGTTTATTGCTCCATTGAAACTTCATGCCCTTCTTCAATAATGAAGTGAATGGGGCGATTGCTGCCGCTAAGCCTGGTATGAATCTCCGAATGTAAGAGAGCTTTCCTAGGAAGGACTTCAACTCTTTGACTGATGTTGGGGGTTTCATTGTGACTATGGCTTTCACTTTCAAAGGGTCCACATCGATTCCCTTTTGATGAACAAGGAATCCTAGAAATTTTCCAGCTGTCACCCCAAATGCGCACTTCAAAGGATTCATGCGCAGTTTGTAACGACGACACCTCTCTAAGACTTTCTTGAGGGTTCTCGTATGACTCTCTCTAGTTTTAGACTTTACGACTATATCATCGACGTAGTCCTCGAGTTCCCAATGCATCATATCGTGGAAGATAGCAGTCATAGCTCTTTGATATGTGGCACCCGCATTCTTAAGCCCAAATGACATCACGGTGTAGTAGAAATTTCCGATAGGAGTACGGAAAGCGGTCTTTGCTGCATCTCTTGGTGCCATTTTGATTTGATTGTATCCGCTAAAACCATCCATGAAGGAGAACATTTCATGACCCGCGGCCGAGTCAATAAGCAGGTCCATATTAGGGAGAGGAAACTCATCCTTTGGACAGACCTTGTTCAGGTCTCGAAAGTCAACACAACATCTTATCTTTCCGTTCTTTTTCTTCACGGGAACTATGTTTGAGAGCCACTGTGGGTGCTCAATAGGCTTGATAAACCCCGCTGCTAACAACTTCTTAACCTCTTGAACAATTTGAGCTTCGACGTCGGGATGGAAAATCCTCCTTGGCTGCACCACTGGTTTAGCCCCCGGTTCAATATTAAGAGCATGCGCCACCATTCCGGGATCTAGACCTGGCATTTCTTCGTATTGCCATGCGAACACATCACGATATTCTTTAAGCAAAGACACTAATTCTTCTTTCTCTGGTGGCGTGAGTAAAGGATTGATGGAGATAGGCAGCTTTATATTATGATCATCGCTCAAATTGATTATTTCAAGTTCCTCATTGTTTGGCAACAGCTTAGGCGGGGTCAACACTTCTTGCGATACCGCTTCTTTTTTAGTCGGATCAAGTGCTTCTTCTAACAAGCAGCAGGAGCTAAGACAACCCCCCTCTATCAGTCCGGGGCCCTTTTGCTTGGCGCATACAGGCCCCGCGCGCCTTCACAAGTGATAAACGATGCGCCCATCAGGCAGTTGAAACTTCTCACATCTTGGAGCATCATGGGTCGTCTCTTTTCGCTCTTTGCGTTTCTTCTTCCTTTCAAGGAGATCTCGCAGGTCCACTTCAGACCCTCCTTTAACATCCTCCCAACTAGGCAAAGGGGTGCCCACGGGCTTTGCAATTGCATCCCCTCCATTCATGGTCAATTGATCATAAAAGGCCGCTTCTAGATAGTGAGCCTCTGATTGGTCGAAAGGAGTAGGATTGGCTGGGATGCGAATCGGTTTTCCATTTAAGCGTCCCTTTACGCATTGATGGTAAGTAGATGATATGAGCTTGTGCTTATGCAGCCATGGCCTTCCTAATAACACATGATAGGACACAGCAGAATCGAGAACATGGAACCTGGTGAGCCCCACAAGTGGTCCAACCTTTAGTACTAACTGAATATGTCCGATGGTATGTTCGCATCCTCCCCCGAATCCGGTAATCTCCATTGGGAATCCTTGTATTTTTTTTTGGGAAATGCCTGCTGCGATAAGAGTACTTAATGGAAGAATATTGAGGGATGAGCCGGTGTCCACAAGGGCTCTCCTTACATGAACTTCATTTATCATTGCTGGGACATATAATGGCCTCTTGTGATCGGGGTATTGGACTTCCATGTCTTCATCAGTAAAGGTGACAGCGTTGGTCGTCTCTAGAAAGGCTCGACTTGCGTGAGCTTCTGCTGTAAAACAATGGGATCCGGATAAAGACGCAATGCCGACTATAGCTTCTGTTGCTGCCGTTCTAGCCTCGGGGGTTAATCCCAATTGGTTGAACAACGAACGAAACGCAGGACTTCTTTGTAATGTTTTAATAGCAGCTGGAGTAAGTGTGGCGGATATCATGGGATCTTCTTCTTCGTCGCCAGCATGTATGACCACAGCGACTATCCCTTTTCCCCTGTCATGCTGAGGCAAAGGATTTCTTTGTACACCTTGAGTGCCACGGCCTACTTCGAGAGTGCCGTCTGCCAATTTCTCATGAAACATCCTTCGTATGTAGCGACATTCCAAAGTTGGGTGATGAACATATCTGTGGTAGCGACAGAAACGTGAATGTTTCTTGTCTTCCTCGGTTGGCTCTCTATCAATCTTGTACAGTTTTACCACTTCGTCTGCGATCCACCGATCAAGGATGACACTCAATTCCTCCGACGTGCAAGGTATGGGTGGATATTCTTCCACGGCCCTGCCTTTCTCGCGCTTCTTGCTAGCGGGCTCATTGGCAGCCACCAAGAGTGCTTGAGGAGCATTCCTCTTATCAGTCTTTGACCGCTCACTCGTTTTCCAAGTTCTCTCGTTCGTCTTCCAAGTTCTCTCATTCGTCTTCCATGATGCCGCGGTTTTGCGAGCCTTTTGGAGTAGCGGAGCAAATTGCTTGATCTCCAAATTCTCAAGGTGAATTTTGTACTCAGAAAACATATTATCAATGCAAATTTCAACCAGTTCATGCTCCTCGTACTTCACATGGCATTCGAGGGCTTTATCTCGGAATCGCCGTATGTAATCGAGTAAATCTTCATCGGTCCTTTGCTTAGTGTTGTGCAAACCAATCAACGTAACTTCCTCTTGCTCTTGGTAATACTTCCCGCAAAAGCACTCCACCATGTCCTCCCATGACTCGATCGACCCGGCTGGGATTGTGATGTACCATGAATAAGCCTTGTCAGAAAGCGATTTGGAAAACTCGCGAAGGCATAACTCCGAATCACTAGCGTGTGGGCCCATAGTATCTATGAACTTGCTTACGTGCTCAAGAGCATTTCCCCGTCGTCCATCATAGAGTGAAAATGTAGGAACTTCATAATTCCTGGGATATGGTTTGTGCAACAGCTCAGATGGGTAAGGAGGTTGGCGGACGAACTGCCTTGGCACCTTGGAGATTTTTGCTTGTTCCCTTTCAATGAGCTTTGCTACGTCGGCAAGCGTGACATATTGAGGATCATTATTAGCATCAAGAGCATCGCTGGCTTTGTCTTGCCTCGTCTTCTCGCTATTGTCCGCCACCTTCTCATTTTGACCTTTTTCAAGCGTGGGCTCCTTTCGCCGTGGATTTTCCTTATCATGAGCCTTGTTGGATTCTTCAATGCGCTGGATAGCTTGAGCAAGGTTATCCTGGTTTCGCTGCATGCCTCGCATCATTTCAAATAGTTCTTTCATTTGCTGAGGGGCTTGTTCAACCTCCTCCTCAAGACGTACTTCCCTCAGAGAGGAAGCGTCAGCAGCTGCCCCTTAAGATGGAGCAACGGTGTGGGACGTACGTTGGTTTTTTGACCTGGGAGGCATGGTTTCTCCTTCCTTAGCTGCTTGACTCCCCAGCGGAGTCGCCAAAATGTCGGGGACGTTTTGCCACAAAGGCCAAGATTGTAGCAATGAGCCCAAAACTCCCCTCGGGTTCGTTAAATTCGTTAGTTATTTGGAGAGCCAAGCCCAAAATTCGCAATGTGGGGTACACAAAGGCTAATGGTGCTTTATGGAAAGAGAAAACAACACAAAAATGAAGACACAAGAAAATGTGAAATCATATATTCATGAGTCAGAAATTTCAGCCCACAGTCACACAGAGGAAGAAATTGATGGAGGTCTTGAGCAAGGGAGGGAGAGTTCCCCTATATCAATATTTTCACCCTCAGGCCTTCAAATCGTCCATACACTAAGGTAGCTGACTCGGTTCTTGTGTCAAAGTCTTGGGTTTTTTGTAGGGAAAAAAACGTGTCCCTTCTTGTGGGCTGGTGATGCATATTTATATCAAGCACCAGGGGATGCTTGTGACCAGTTTTTAGGTGGGAGGAAGGCCTTGGACCTTTCAGATGTTATTTCTATGACTTGGTGTATTATGTTTTATGCTTAGGGAAAGGTTTGGTTGCTTTTTGCATGATTATGGAAATAAAGTTGCTTCCTCTTTATAGCTGCTGCCTCTGGTCTCTGTTGGCCTTGGAAGACTACATATGGGTGGCTGAGTGGGCTAGACTGCCCAGCTTTTTCTTAGAGTCAGCTGTTTGGTATGGGAAAATGGAGTTGGACTGAAAATCAGGGGCACAGTCACACAGAGCATGGAGTCAAATCTGTGGTGGAAATTTCTGGCATTGGACCTCCTTCACGGGCCTTAGATGCCCCCAGCGTCCATAGCCCACTTCACAGCACGTACAGGCTGGGCCTATGTAAAAAGTCCAATGGGAACTAGCCCACACCCGCCAGAACCATTCCTACTCAATTCCCCAACGATTCGCATGGGCTTGGACCATGCAACAGAGCTAAATATATTGACAAAAATACATTAGTTTGACTCGCTAAGCAATTGGGCTTAGTCATTCCGTCGGGCCATAAAATTTGTCACGAAAATGACCATTAACAAGTATCTAATATCAGTTATGTTTCTTTTTTCGTGAAAGACATTTTGGCAGGTGGTGAAGAAGAAATCAACTGAGAATTATAAAAGCATTCCATATATAACTACTCTACTAATCACAAGTTTATGGACCTTATATGGACTTCTTAATCCAGATGGTTTACTTGTAACCACGGGTTAATGGAGCTGTTACTGTCTTTCAATTCATACATTACATATCACTCACTTTTGAGTTCAAATCTTCTGTCATACTTTTCCTGCTCCACTCTATACTCCACTAATAAAAACTTGCCACATGTTCACCTAATTAATTAAATACTACCATTAAAGTAAGAAAAGTGGGACAGAAGATTTGACATCATCTCTTTCTCATCTATGCTCCTTAGGATAAGAAGGTGATATAAATGTCTCTTTGCTATCATGTCAACTACTTTTATAAATGCTCAAAAAAAAAAAAAAAAAAAATTAAGAAGCTCATCTTGAAAATATAAATATTTAACCATATTAATGAATTAACTCATTAATTTTTTTAATTCTTATTTTATTTATGTCAATGAATAAATTAAATCAATAATGAAAGGTTTATTCTAGAACCTAACTCATTCTTGTTAGGGTAAATTGCAAATTGCACTCCTAAAGTTTGGTGGTGTTTGAATTTTACACTGAAGTTTTAGAATTTGGATTTTATCCTCTGAAGTTTAGGGTGTTTGGATTTTACACCTTAATATTTCAAAATTTGGATTTTACCCTCTAAAGTTTAGGAGTGCTTGGATTTTACACTCATAAATTATGAAACTTTAGGGTGTAAAATCCAAACATCCACAAACTATAGGGAGTAAAATCCAAACACCTCTAAAATATAAGGGATAAAATCCAAATTCTAAAATATATGATGTAAATTCCAAACATCCCAAATGTTAGGGGTAAAATCTAAATTCTGAAATTTCAGGGTGTAAAATCCAATCACCCCCAAACTTTAGGGGTGTAATTTGTAATTTACTCTTCTTGTTATATCATATATATTAATTGTATAATTGTTTATCACTATCTTCCACCTTTTTATTAATTATAGAATTTCTTTCAATTGAAGTTGGCCTTTTGCCAATTTAGGCTTTGTGTGTGTGTCATGAAATACTGTTTTCTCTTTTAAAACCATGATAGACTTTTTTCTTGGTTAAAAAATAAAATATAAAAACAAAGAAATTATGTCTAATATAACTAATGTATTGGATGCAAATGACCATCAATTCTTAGTAATTTATTGTTCAATAAAGCACAAGTGTGAATGCAGGTCAAGATGGCAAAACTGGTGGCCTCATTGAATGTGGGATTTCTTGGGTAAGTAATTGCAGTAACTTTTCTAGCAATCCCTGGAAGTGTCCAACTTGCCGTTTTTGGAATTTTATACGTTGGATTAACCATAGGCATTTATGCACCACCTCTATCAATTTTGGTAAGATCTTTAATTCCCTTCACAGACCATGTACTTTATTAGTGAAAAATAGTCACTTCTCAAGAAAAAAAATTGATACAATTATTATGAGAAATGCTAACTAGTGTCCTTAGGGCATTGGTTAATAATGCATTTTAAGAAAGTTTTTATACCACTTTTATGGTTTGTTTGGAAGTAAAAAAAAAGGAGGGAGAGTAGAGTAGAGGGAGGGAGAGTAGTTCAATTACCTTATTTGGAAGGGTTTGGAGGGGTTTCAACTACTTCCAACCCTTTATTATTAATTCCCTCAAATTGGAGAGATTTGGAGGAGAAGGAAAGTATATAAATTATTGACCAATTAAATTACCTAATTTACCCTTATTACATTATCAAAACTACAATGTTTTCTAACGTAAAAAAAAAATCGGTAACAACTTCTCTCAAGCTCTCTCAGCTCACGCTGGCTCTCTCTCTCTCTCAAAACTTCTTCACTCTTGGCCTGTCTTTCACTCTTCTCTATCATGCCTAGCATTTTCTCACAAAAGTAAACTCTGTTTTAATTTCTGTTTCATGGGTTTCTTTTGAGTTGGATCAAATAACTATGTTCTTAAAATTGTGATTTTATTGGGTAATTTCTTATTAATTGTGATATTATGGGGTAATAACATGTTATTTGTGGGTGGGTTTCGGATCTGATTGCTTTTTTTACTTAAATTTAAAATGTCAAAGTATTGCTCATAACGTGTTTGATAAAGTGCTTGAGTGAGTCTAGATTGTGAACTTGCATAAATTTGTGTATTGTAGCTATATATGGATCTGTGTTTCTTGTTTATTTTTATTGGGTAATTTCTTGTTTTTTTTTAATGGGTTTCTGATTTGGGTTTTTTTTTACTAGAATTTTAAAGTTTCAAAGAGTTGCTCACAATGTGTTTGATAAATTGCTTGTTTGATTGTGTATGATCAAACTCACATGAGTTTGTGCAGCATCTCACTGTGTAGTTGTCTCTCTCTTTGCTCTCTCTTTTTTTTTTTTTTAAAATTTTTTATACATTGGTACTACTGTTTTGCAACTACTGTTTCTGTTTGTGAGAGTTCTTGTTTGGATACTGGTACTGTTTTGGTGCATATACACATTTTGATTATTTGGTGGTCATCTGTCCGTATATGGTGTTGTTCTAATAGGAGCAATTTTCAAATCAAAAGTTAGTCATGTTTCTCCAATTTGTTTTACTAGTAGATGCTAACATATTAGGGAAAAGTTAGAATTGTTTTATTATTTAATTTTCTTTTTATGGACTTATCATTTTGTATATGATACATTTAATTTGCTTGGGATAAACTATTGAATGAGTTTTGATTGTGACTTGAGAATGTGTTTCTTCTATATTATCATTTTCTTGCTCTGAATGATGTTTCTTGAAATGTGTTCTGCTCAAAATCTGGTATTTCTCTCTCTTTCACACAGTCTCTGTGTGTGTTTATTTTGATTGATTGATTTTTTTTTAATTAATTAAGGTGGTTGGTTTTGTTAAGCAACATGTTGTTTGTGAAATCATGGTGTCCTTCATGTGTAGGACTGGTAACATAAGAGAGCCAAAGACGACGTTTTCTTATGTTTTGGTCTTAGATCAGCTTTTTTAATCTTTTTCTTGGAGTTAAAAATTTCCTGAGAAAATTTGCAGAGGAGGGTTAGTTTTTATATCAGCTTCAAAGTTTGAATTTTTTTTTCTTTTTGGTTAATTTCAAATCTGAGATTACCCATTTAGTTTAGTGTATTTTTCTTTCTCTAAAAGCTTGTGCCTTTGTTTTTGTCTTTCTTACTATAAGTTATTAAGGTGAGGTTGACAGGCCTTTGGAGTTTGGAGTGAGTCTCTCTCTAACATTTTCTATTTGTTTCTCTCTCTCTCTCTCAATAAAAGTTGAGGTGGAGCTCTGCATGTATGTGTTTATTATATGTGCCAGAAAAAATTGGTGACCTTTATTTATTTAGTTGTGTTGGTAAAATGAGCTTTTATTATTTCAACCATGGATAATGTGTAAAGATGGCATTTTACAGGGGGACGGCACTTGGAAAGCAGGAGTTGATGATGCGAATACGTTTTTCATAAGGGCATACAAACTGTGGGGGGTGGAGTGGACTGCCTGCAAAAAAGGTCTTATCTCTATCTTATTAAGGGTGTGTTTGGATACAGTTGAAAACTGAAAATATTGTAGTAAAATAATATTTAAATGTGTAAATAGTACCGTGTGACCTATTTTTAATGAAAAAATTGATAAAAATTAAGAATTGTGGGACCCGTAAACAGTACTCGGTGCACTGTTCACTGGCTGAAAGTCAAATAATGCGGCTACTGTTCATTGAACAGCCGCACTACACCTGAAACTCTTGAAAACCAAAAAAAAAAAAAAAAAAAAAAAAACAGAAAAGACAAAACTCACCAAACTCACCAAACGCAAAACGCAAATGCCACACGCAAACACACACTAAGAATCCAGATATGTTGAGAGCTTTTATTGGCTATCCAGTGGAGGAGCGCAAGGAGCTATTGTTCACAATGATGTCTGGTCCTTAAATTTCTCTAACAGTTAGGCTACTAAATGTTCCAAGACAATTTCAGCTTCTAAAAACCTTTTCAATTGATCATTGAACTGTAAACTCTTGGGATTAATTTTTCTTTGGCACCGGCTTATGTTTATTTTTAGTTTTTCTTTTTGAAACAAGTCTGTTGGCAATTACAGATATGGTCATAGCTTATTGTAACACTGTCTTTTTTTAAGTGGCTTGAAAACTTTGTCTGCTTGCAGTCATTTTTATGCTTTTCACTTCTTAGTTGTCTGGCATGATACAATGTCATATGAGGCCTTTGATTCAAAAATTATCACACTATATTGATTATATATTACACAGGCAATAAATAATAATACGGGATGAATCTGTGGGTCACTGGCTGTGAGAATAACAGGGGATGCAGTGTGAAAAACACCTTGGCATCCATCAACTGCAGAATCAAAAGATCCTTCTTCTAGTAAATCTGCTTTGAATGTCTGAAGTCTTTCTTTAGCTCCATCAAGTGAAAGTAAATGCTCCGTTTTCTTGGGATCATCTGTGGAATATATATGCACAAATTTCAATCGGAAGGCTAAATTATTAGTACCAAACACTGCATGAAAAATATAGGTGAGAAAAAAATGGGAAGTTAAAAGCACTATGTGCCTGCCATAGGAAATTTCAAAACCCTGCCTTCAACAGAAGCTTATGCTTGGGATGGGGTATTTCTACAAAAGTTTTTAATAAAAAATCTTAAGAAGGGAATTGATCAGTGGTTTGTTTTGAAGAAGTTCTATTTTCCTATGTTGCAGAAATTGAGTCCATAAACTGTCTATATCCTATCATTTGGGATGACAATTTGATTATTCAACACAATTTTTTGGAGTAAAAACATGTTTACCCAGTTTGTGTGCCACTTTTTTGTGAGCCTCCTGTGCACAGAGTCACTATGGTCACATAATAAGCAATTTATAGGTTTTTGAAACAGTACATGTCCGAGGTAATAAAGACTTCCAGTGTATCATTTTTCACGGTGGATCTTTGTGTAATATACAATCAATATAAATTCACGAACTAAGAAAAATAAAAAAAAAATATTAAAAAAAATAATAAAAAATGAAAGAAACACTCAAAATTCAATATTTTGTTTATTTTTTCAGTAAACAAACAAACCAAACATTTTTTTCTTATTTTAATTATTATCAATTAAGGATGGTTTTTTTAGTATAATAAAAAATTAGAAAAAATATTTAATCATAGACTAATGTTGATTATTTAATTCACATAAAAAAAATTATTAAAAAAAAAATATTGCATGCTATAGTCATAATTATTTAATCTAACAAATTATTCATAGACCAATGTTGCAAGTCTATTTTCAAATAGGGGTAAATTTGTCTATTTTAATCATTTCCTCTCCTCTTCATCCAAAATTTTAAAACATCCAAACAAAGGGAAGGACTAATTACTCCATTCCTCCTTATTAATTTTAAAAACATTCAAACAAGGTGGAGGGGAACCATTCCCTTCTACTTTCTTCCCCACTACTCTCCTCCCCTCTACTCCCCTCTACTCTCCTCCCTCTCTAAACTTCCAAACAGGCCATTAGTAATTTATTGTTCAATAAAGCACAGGTGTGAATGCAGGTCAAGACGGCAAAACTGGTGGCCTTATTGAATGTGGGATTTCTTGGGTAAGTAATTGCAGTAACTCTTCTAGCAATCCCTGGAAGTGTCCAACTTGCCCTTTTTTAATATGGAAAGTTTTATTTTTTAATGTAGAAAGGGTATTGTCCTAAAAAAAAAAAAATCGTTTCACTTTCTTTGATTTTTTTTTTTTTGGTGAGTCTTTATTTGATGTTATTTTAACTTTGTCCTACAAGGAATAGTGATAAAGACCAAGAGTGTGGAGTACATGTCATTTTTTCTATTTTTTAACACTGGTATTTGGTCTATTTATATGGTGCTTGTCAAAGACTTCTATATTAGAGTGAATTTTCTCATTCATCTTCTTAGAGTAATGGTGCTAAAAATTCTAGTACTTAAAGCACTATGGCATATAAATTTGAAGCAGTAACAAATTTTGATAAACCATGTCGAAAGGAATAAATAGAAAGTGGAGCTAGAATTAAGCAATAGACTAAACACCAAATTTCCCCCACAAAGTTGGCAATTGGTACAATTAATTGTACGTTTGGTTTTGGATGAAAATTATAAATTATTTTACTGTTTATGAGTCCCATTGCACTTTTTGGTACTATTTATGAGTCTTACTGTACTATTTCAACTAATTTTTGCTTTTATATACAGTATTTTTAGTTTTAATAAAATAAATTGTACCTAAACAGACCTTAAATATGGGCTAAAGCTTCCATACTCTAAAAGTAAAGAACACTAGTATCAATGGGGCCATTAGGTCCATATAAGGACAATGCGAAGGAAGATTATGGGCCCAGAATGTGTGGCCGAATTGCAAAAGAAAAACCATGCAACTAAACCGGGATAATTGTAACTTGCAAAATCTGGTTGGGTTGGGTTTAAATCCTTAAATGGTCCTACATAGCTCATGCCCAACAAAGACACTGTTTTTTTTTTTTTTTTTGGAATGGTTCTTTTAAAACTTAAAACTCTATAGTTTATGTGTAAAATTAAATCATATAGCTTCAAAAAAAATTATAATTTTTTTTAAAAGGTAACAAATTAAATTATACCATTTCAAAACTAACAATTAAAAATTAAATTATAAAATTTTAAAAAGTAACATATGAAATTCTATAGTTTCAAAATTAACAAATTAAGCCTTGAGGTTTCAAATAATAATAAATTCAAATTTAGTCATTTAAGTTGAATATATTTTTATTTTTGGTTTAATATATGTTGAGAATTTAATTTATTATTTTTAAAGAAGTAGGGTTTAATAAAATTACAAGTTTAATTTATTATATCCCTATATTTTAGAGCATAAAATATATGTTTCCCTTTTAAAACTTTCACTAAACATTTGGCATTTCTCTTTTTAATACCTGTCTTTGTAGATATCCCCGAATGCAATATTTATACTTTATTCAAACAATTTCAGGTACCAAATGCCACTGGCTTTGTGTTGGGGTCAATCCAGCTGATCATATATGCAATCTACATCAAGAAGTCCATTTCAACAAAATCATTGGAAATGATGGAAGAAGAGGGCTTTGCCGATTTTGTGAAAGGAGCATTCGAGGACAATGAAGAGGCCAATATGAAAAGTCGAAACCTCCACAAAGGAAGCAGCCTCCCAAAACCATCTGTAAATCAACAATATAGCTTCCAAAGGATCTTGAAGACATTAACTTAGAAATCCATATGAAAGACACTCTAGTTGGCCCTATGAAGAAGATGTGGGAAAGTGAGAAAAGAATCACAACTGATTATGAGGTTTTTGTTTTGTGGAAAACTTAGAAATCACGTGTTGGCCCTATAAACAAGATGTTGGAAAGGGAGAAAGGAATCACAGTTGATTATGAGGTTTTTTTTTTTTGGTGGAAAACTTAGAAATTATGCAATGCACAGCAATATTACTAGATGAGTTTCAGGAAAAAAAAAGAAAAAAGAAAACATAATTTTTTAGTTTGAGCAGTAAGCAAAAATGCATGAACTTAAAAAAATGACAAATTACAACTTACCTACCTGTGGTTTGACCGAAATTTAAGTTGCCTACATGTGATTTAAAAGTTGGCACTTTGCCTACCCGAGGTTCACTTCGTTAAGCTTCCGTAACTCACCTTTATACTTTCACTATTAAAAACACAAAAAATATAACAAAAACATAAAAATCAAGATCTAAAAGCATATTTCTTAAAATGATGAAACTTTGGCCTAAGACCACTCTTACCAAATATAACTTTCTTGGAACCAATGTCAACTCATTGCTTACCATAAAGAATCACTGCAAAACATAGAATTACTTACAACGCAAAGAGATTTTTTCACTAGATTGTAAAGAATACAATGGGGAACATGATCTTTCTTGTATTAACAAATTCTTAAAATGTATTAACAAATTCTCTAAGTCCTAAACAACATAGAAGGTAAATGCTCTAAGAGAATTATTATTATTATTATTATTATTGTAAGGACCAGATTTGAGTCCTTAGCCCAAAAGATGGATGGACTTAGGTCTAAAAAGCCCAAAACAATGAATTTATAGAGAATGTGTTGGAAAATTGGGCTTTAATAAATTAGTCAACAAATAAGGTAGATCTTGAAGATAAGAAAATGAAGATAAATAAGTTTAAACTTAAGAAAATCGTCCTCGGCAAAGTCTGAGGAGATCAGTTCTTTTGTATTGACCCTCAAGTTCGATTACAAGTTTGGTTCTTGATTGCTACAGTGTTTCTCTCTATCTTTTTCAATCCCTCTTTCCTCCGGGGTCTCTTACATTATATACCTCTCTTTGAATGATCTTGGCCCTTCATTTGTTGATCATCATGGCCACTACCTAAGTGCTTGTCTCATCAGACACACTCTCTGGCTTTCTGTGAGTTGGGGTAGCTAAGGCAGCACTGTTCAGAGATCTTCTTCATATAAATGCGGTCAGAAGGTTACCTGCAGAGCATTCAATGTGGTAGCAGCAGCATTTCCTTAGATATTTCCCAGCTCCCATTCTTCCAATACATTCGTAGTGCATGTCTTTATTAATAGAACCTCCTGGAATGTCACCTTGGATGACAGGGGGTACATCTTGATTCTTCGTTGCGTTTAGCTGAGGGGATATTCCTCCTCGGACAACTTCTTCCAGCCTCCATAGTCATAGTTTGCTCGTGAAGTTTGAGATATTACGTCTTCCTTGCTATTGATCTATTCTCGGACCATTGTGCCTCCTTGGACAAGGCTCATGGCCCAACATACACTTGGGCTTGTGTCCCCACAATTATTATTATATTTAAAATAGTGGTAACTCCGAAACGGTACAACAATACAAACTGGTACCGAAATATTTCGTTCCCATAACTAAACCGAAATGGCATCTGGTACGGTATTGATTCCCTTGGTTGTATGTATAGGTATGTATAGGTATATACAAGATAGGTTGTAATATATATTACCAAAAGGTGCCCTTGCATAACTCTTCAAATTGAATACACCAAAAAGTGCCTATTGAAATGTCATAACTCTTCATATTGGATATACTAAAAAGTGCCTATTGAAAGGTTATAACCCTTCATATTGGATATATATTAAGGGTGCCAATTGGCCGAAAAGGTGCCTATTGAATAAAAATATGTCTATTGACCGAAAAAATGTCTATTGAATGAAAATATGCTTATTAACTAAAAATGTGCCTATTGAAGGGTCATAATCCTTTGGGTATAAATAGTGGTTTATATTCACTTTTAACCTTTTTCTTAACTTCTTCTCTTTCATCTTTTTTAGAAATACTAGAAACCTGTGTGTTACGGACATATTTTATATAATTGGCTAATTTTTTGACAAAATGTACTTTACTTGTAATTGGGTAGATCTAGGATGGGTTTAGTACTTCAAGAAACAAAAGTTTAAGTTAAGTGTTAAAGCCATGAAGATTTGACCAAGAAACAAGTGAAGGAAGAACTGTTCACTAAATCTTGACAAAATCCTTTTTATCGAGAAATAATGTTGAAGCTCGAGAGAAACTCGACACAAGTTGTTTCTGTTGAGAATTACAAAATCAGACTTTTCAGATCTGATTGCATGTAGATTCTTGTATATTTCTGTAGGGTTTCTTTTCTTACAACTCTACACATATATAAGAATTATTTTAAAGGCTGTCATACATGTATTGAGTGCCCTAGTGCCTTATTCTCTCTGAAAGAAGCCACTCCGTTTTTGTGCCAAAGGGTTTTGTAACCAAGGAGCTTCCTGATCTTCATTGTGCATGAAGTAAAAAACTTTGCAGCCAACAACCTTCTTCAAGTTGCTGGAGTTAGTCACGTACTAGAATCCGTGCATCATTGGTTATTCACGTACTGAGATTTGTGCATTAAACGAAAAGAGTGCAATTACAAGATCAAGTCCAATTGGGTATTGGAGTGAAGATTCAAATTTAGGTTGGTAAATTTGGGATAGGCCAAGGATAGTTGGTAAGATTCATTTTTACTTGTAATCGCTTGATTATTGATTAGTGGATTCTTGAGAGTGGTGACCTTAAAATCACCCGGTGGGATTTTTGCCTTGGTGATTTTCTCCATTCGTAAACAAATCACTGTGTCAAATTTAATTTCTGTTGCATTTAGTTTAATTAGTGATTTATTTATGCTACCACGCCATTACATATAATTGAACCTAATTAATTAACTTGCGTTATTAATTGATTTGCAAGGGGTCAATACATTTTTGTCTTGTCAAGTGGTATCAGAGTAGACATACTTTGATTAGGTTTTAATTATTACTATGTGATCCATTGACCCTTTTTGTCATGGATAAAAGGTAGTCTCTAATTATTCCATTTTTATTTGATGGCACTAACTATGCATACTGGAAAGTACACATGAGAGCTTTCTTGCAGTCTTTAGATGAGAAAGTGTGGCAAGTTATGGAGATTGACTGGACAAAGCCAAAGGAAGCGCCGGCTTTCGGTACGGTCACGAATGAGGAGTTTAAGAAAATGTCCTTGACTGAAACTGCAAAGGAATCATGGACCATTCTCCAGATGACCTATGAAGGAATTAAGGCCATTAAAGATTCCAAGCTTTAAAGGCTTACTACAAGCTTTGAGGAGATCAAGATGGAGGAGGTTGAGTCATTCAATGGGTTCTATGCCAAACTCAAGGACATAGTCAACTCATCCTTTAATCTTGGGGAAACTATTCCCGAACCCATGGTTGTAAGAAAGGTGCAAAGGTCTCTGCCTGAAAGATTCCATGCCAAGATCATTGCCATTGAAGAATCAAAGGTTATTGACTCTATTCCTTTGACAGAGTTGATTGGAAACTTGTAGACCTATGAACTAGGGTTGACAAGACTCGGGAAAGCAAGCAAAGGAAAGAATGTGGCACTGAAGGCCAAAAGTAATGAAAAGAATGAATCCTCTGAAGATAAGGATTCAAAGATGAAATCCTACATCACTAGGAAATTCAAGAAGTTCATCAAGAATGCCAATGTGAAAGGTTTGGATAACGACCAATGGCAAGGAAATACGTCTCAATCCATAGGTCAGAACAAAGGAAAGAAAGACTCTAAAGATGGTGGCCAATACACCGTTCCCTCTGGTCCTAAGTGTTTTGGCTGTCATGGTTTTGGGCATATGAAACAGAAATGCCCAACATATCTCAAGGCTACTGGAAAAAGCAAGGCACTTGTTGCAACCTTGAGTGACACTAAAGCTAAAACTGAGTCTAATGACAGTGATGATGAGGGAATTCTAAATGCTTTCACCACTATAATCGATCCTCCTAAACGGATTATGGAAGTTGCTGATGAAGAAGAAGACTTGGTGGAGTCAAAATTTGAAAAGATGGATAAGTAGGATGACATCCATACAGCCCATGCAAAATTATACAAGATTTTAAAAATACATGAGAAATTGTATAAACTGGCCACCAAGAAGCTGAGCGATGTGGAACTTGATCGAGAAGAGCTTTCCACAAAGTTTAATGAAGCAAATCAGACCATTGGAGCTTTGCGGCTTGAGAACAACTTCCTTGCTGAAAGGACAAAGAAGCTTGAAGCAGAGCTGTTTCAAGTTAGAGCTCAACTAGAGAGGACTTCCAGTGCAAAGCTATATGAGATGCTGAGCTTTCAGAAATTTGCTTCTGACAAGACTGGATTGGGGTATGATTTCTCTATATCTCCTAATATTGCCTCTTCTAGTAAAACTGTGTTTGTCTCACCTGCTAATGATGATATTTCTGAGAATGTTGACACTAAAACTGAAATAGCTCGTGAGAACATAGACAAGGGAAAATCTTTTCTAGGAGCACCCCCTAAGGTTGAAAAGAAAGAGACTAGGAACCCTATGACTAAGAAAGACAATAATAAAAAGTCTCAACAAAAGAAGCCGCATTTCTGTCATCACTGCGGAGCTTCAGGGCACACTCATCCAAATTGCTATAAGTGGTTAGCCACTCAAAAAAGCAATAGTATGCTCTCATCTGGAATCCAGAATTAGTTTCCATCCTCTCTTGCTCCTTTGGGAGATCTTCTTAAGGCCATTATGTTCCTTTCGAACCTTAATGGATTCAATTCTTCCCCCCCACCTCAGGATCAAAGGTTTGCAAAAAGGAAAGGTTCTTCCTCCAATTCCAAAGTGTGGAAGGAAAAAGGCTTTAAGTGATTAAGTCACTTCCTCTCTCTTTTGTTCTTGCATGTCCTGTTTGTTTGTTTCTAAGCTTTTGAGTTAGTCTAGTTTTATGCTTTGCGTGCTTTCTTTCATGTCTTTGTTTTGGTTGTTTTTAATTTTTGCTTTATTTGTTTTTCATAAAAATAAAAAAAATTGAAAAATCATAAAAATACAAAAATAGTGTGTGTTGTGCATATTGGCACTTGTGTACCTTGGATGGCCTTTGAAACAAAGTTTCTTAACTTTGAATCTCTTGTAGCTTGGATGAGTATCTCAATGCACATCTAAGCAAGTGAGCTTTGTGGAACATTTTTGTGATGAGTATGATTAAGATGATCTCTTATATCTCATGCTCATATCACTCTTTTTGTCGGGAAGGACTAGAAAATCCTAAGAGAAAGACATAAATAACCATCTCACCACTAAAACCCGCCAATCATGAATAACATCTGTGTGCTTAGGCACAACAAAATTGGGATGTTTTAGCTTACATAGATGGGCATTTCTTCTCTCCCTTATATGCCCATGCATGCTATACTTAAAAGAAAAAATTGCAAAGAAAAAAAAAAGAAGCAAAAAGAATAAGAATGCTTTTAATATGGTTGCAAGTGTGTTTCTAGGAGATGTGAGAGTTATAAGATGTACCTCGAATGTGATAGTCCCCATCAAGCAGTTATGATTGTGTGTAAGTGTATTTGTTTTTCTCATATCTCAAATCTTCATAATATGAGACACTTGTGCATTCTTGCTATGTTTCATACACAACACGCAAATTCTTTACTACTTTTGATACAGGTGCAGTTGCAATGTGATTTGGCCATCACAAGAAATACATGTATTAATAAATGCTTACTAAATTGTCTTAAATTGTTTTTGAAATATAAAATTGGCTAGACTTATTTAGTGTGTGCGTGTGTGTTGGATGTATGAATGCCTTGCATATATGCTGAGAGATGTTTTGAGAACTTAACATGTTGATTGAATCTTTGGTTGGGTTGCTTGCTTGTTGCTTTTGTCTCCTTGTGTTTTTCCTCCTTGAAAAACTCCTTTTCTTCAAGCTCGACAGCTTCTTGATAGATCCTTGACAGATTCCATTTCTATCGAGCTTCTTTCTTTAGCCTCAATAGAAACATCGACAGATCTTCGATCCATCGAGATTTCTGGGTCGCTTCTCGATAGAAGTTCAACAGTTTCTCGGTCTAACGAGAATTTTGGGTTTCATCTCAACAAAATCTCGATAGCTTCCTTGATCCATCAAGCCAAATTTCTTTTCTCTTTGTCTGCTCGAAAGATTCTCGATCCATCGAGACCTTTCTTTTGTCATCGATAGATCCTCGATAGTACCTCGACAGATTCATTGCTGTCAAGATTTAAAGCTCGACAGATCCTCGATAGAAACTTCGATCCATCGAGCTGTGATTTCTATTTAAAGGCGAGGTGCGATTACATATTTCATTTTCTCTTCTCTTTCTCGATAGATCTCCTTCTCTCTCGACCCAAACTTCTCACTCTCACTCAAATCTCCACTTCATTCAAGATTTTGGCTTAGACAAGCTTCAATCTTGTGGTAAGATCTTCAAATCCTTTCTTTCTCATGATTTCACGCATTAGACCTAGGTTTTGGGGTTTTCTTTTGTTTTTTTTGGGGGGGGGGGGGTTTGAGTTTATCTTATGATTTTGTGGGTTTAAGTTGACATGTTACTATCACATGATTATGCATCGCATTCCATTAGCATTATAACAATGTTTCATGCATTTGTTAGATGTGTGCTTGATTATTGATGTGAGTGCTATTAGGTTTGGAGTGGGTTTTACCCATGATGCTTTTAAATTTTCATGTCACATGTTCATGCATTTTTCATGCATACGTTCTCTTCCTTTGTCTGAACTTGTGTCTACTTTCTGTGCTTTCTCTTTCTCTTTGAGATAGATTACGTCATGGCACCCAAACAGTGCAAATCTACTTTGGCTCGGAACCCTCTTCATGGTTCCAAGTCATCCTCTTATGGTCCTTTTATTCCATCTCACATCCAATTCCGTGATGAGAAGGCCAAGACGGACTTCTTTGAGAACTTCTAGGCCCGCGGCGTTCATTTGGAACGCTAGGTCATCTTGTCGGATTTCTTCGACACTATGCTACCCGATGTCATTCTGACTCAGGGATGGGAATCTCTATGTGAGAGACCCATGCGTTGTCCCGTTGTGTTTAAACAGGAGTTCTACTCCAACATACATGACATCGATACTTTTGTGCCTCAGTTTGCTACGCGATTCAGAGGTGCACATATAGTAGTTACCCCGGATCTTGTTGCCAAGGTACTATGTGTTCCTAGGGTAGCGCATCCTGACTACCCTGGCTGTGATTGTCTACAGACTGCGTCTAGAGACGAACTTATCTCTCACTTTTGTGAGACTCATTCCATATGGGGTGATAAGCTAAACACTCTATGCTCGGGTTTTGCTAAAGGCCGAGATTCCTCAACATGGTGATGACCTTCACTCTCACTCCATTGTCACACTACAACTCCATCACCGAGCCTCATGCTCATTTTATTTTGTCCTTGATGGAAGGTCTTACTATTGATTTTCCCTCTCATTTCATCATATCTGTTATTGATGTCTATCGTGATAAGCTCATCTTCCCTTCGACTATCATGCGGATCCTTTAGCACTTCCCCATTCGCATTCCTCTTTCTTCTCTCTTCACTATCATGGGTGCCATTAATGTTGGTTCTGTCCGGCTAAGTGAGGCTCAGCTTTAGTCGAAGTAGCTATACGTTGAGACGATCGATCCTGCGGCTCTTGTAGCTCCACCATCTTTAGCTCCATCTTCTTTAGCCCCTTCTACCTCCGCGGCTGGTGGTGTGACCTTCGAGGGTATCATGGAGTAGCTCCAGAGGATTTAGGCTAACTTTGGTGGTCGTCTAGACTATCTGACTGATGCGATGTGTCAAATGAACACTTGAGTAGGTCGCATTGCTTGCCGGCAGGCTTGCATGGCTAGTTTTGCTCCCTTTCCTTCTTTAGAGCATCCTACAGCTTCTCCTTTTGAGGATGATGACGACGATGAGGATAGTGCGAGCTCTTTCGGTGATGACGAGATGACGACCTCTCAGTGATTTGTCCTTTGTCATTCGTGACAAAAAACGGTTTAGTACTTCAAGAAACAAGAGTTCAAGTCAAGTGTTAAAGCCATGAAGATCTGACCAAGATACAAGTGAAGAAAAAGCTGTTCATTAAATCTCGACAGAAGTCTCAACAGAATCCTTTCTATTGAGAAATAATGTTGAAGCTCGACAAAAGCTGTTTCTGTTGAGAATTACGAAATCAAACTTTTTAGATTTGATTGCATGCAGATTCTTGTATATTTGTGTAGGGTTTCTTTTCTCACAACCCTAGACATATATAAAGATTATTTTAAAGGCTGTCGTACATGTATTGAGTGACCTAGTGCTTTATTCTCTCTGAAAGAAGTTACTGCGTTTTTGTGCCAAAGGATTTTGTAACCAAGGAGCTTCCTGATCTTCATTGTGCATGAAGTAAAGAACTTTGTAGCTAACAACCTTCTCCAAGTTGTTAGAGTTAGTCACATACTGAGATCCGTGCATCATTGGTTAGTCACGTATTGAGATTCGTGCATTAAATGGAAAGAGTGCCACTATAAGATCAAGTCCAATTGGGTATTGGAGTGAAGATTCAACTGTAGGTTGGTAAATTTGGGATAGGCCAAGGGTAGTTGGTAAAATTCCTTTTTACTTGTAATAGCTTAATTATTGATTAGTGGATTCTTGGGAGTGCTGACCTTAAAATCACCCGGTGGGGTTTTTGCCTTAGTGATTTTCACCATTCTTAAACAAATCACCGTGTCAAATTTAATTTCCACTGCATTTAGTTTAGTTGGTGATTTGTTTGTGCTACCATGCAATTGCATGTAATTGGACCTAATTAATTAATTGTGGTTATTAATTAATATGCAATGGATCAATACATTTTTGCCTTGTCATTGTGAGTCTTCTCCAAAATTCCTATTTGTAGAATCCAATAAATTTAGTTGTATCTTGAGGACAAATTTGTAGTAACCCTTTAGCAACTCTTGTGTGGGGGCAAATATTATCTAAGGATAGCATTCAATTGTGCTTCTAAGTCAATCAAATTTTATGTTTGTCTATTGGATCATTTTGTTATTTCATTATATTACTCCTTTAAATTCCCAACATTTTGAGCATTTAATTTTTTTTGTAAGTCATTTTTTTTTTCCTGTTAAATAGTAAAAATGTTCAGGAATCAAGCCACTCCAATGATACCAGTAATAATATTGAATGATTTCTTTAGACTCCTTACGGATGTTTTTCTTCTCAGATTTCTTGTTCTCTTCCCTAGGTTTTAGTCCCATTAGCAACCAAATGTTTTGGAAAATAAAGAATTTTTGCAATGAAATCTTGAAATTCGATGCCCATACTATTCCAAAAATTCATTCTCATTGAAATATACAAGGTCAATATCACCAACCATGTAACAAACGATGGTATCATCTAGGTACATCACAAACAGTTTAGTTCCAAGGCGGGCATGACAGGAATCACAAAGAGTTTCATCATTGATCTGGACATGTCTTGATCTTTCCTCCAGTCTTGCTACCCTCACATCAAGGTATACAACACGGGACATATTACACACTCTAAAATTTTCATTTAGGTATAGTTCAAAAATTTTTTTTTTTGAGAGAGAGTTAATCTATTATGTCCGCTTCTGATGATAGCTCTTTACCATTAAACTAAGACACCAATCGGTTTTTGGTGTAGGCAGGGATTGAATCCCAGATCTTTTATTCAACTATAAGAGACTTTATTAGTTGAGCTAACTAGAACCCATATGTATAGTTCAAATTAAATACTTTACAATAGGTCTAATTTTGTTTTATTAGTAAGTTTACACACCTTGAATCCTTGGTAAGATTGGGATGCGTATCAAATTTCCTAGGTAAGATCACCTTGAATGCTCAATCTTTAATACCTTCTTTCTTTTTTGTTGTTGTTGTCCCAATCTATTTGCTGGTGAATAATTTTTGGTTTTTGTTTTCATGGTTTTTGAACATTCTTATTCTCAATGATAGTTTTTTGTTTTAATATATATATATATATATATATATATGTCATGTGAAATGGTGACTAGATAGTGAAACTTAATAGGCAAAATGAATAGGCACAACTGTTTGATATTTTTAAATGTATATATGTTATGAATTCATATAGTCACATAGCGCATTAAGGGGTAGTCAACAAAAAGTTAAACGTTTTGCTTTTATATTACACTAGTTACTAACCCGTGCGATGCAAGGGAATAGATATTCAATGAGTTTCAAGAAAAAGAAGTCATTATTTTTGAGTTGGAGTAATAAGCAAAAATGCATAAAATTAAAAAAAAAAAAGATATTGAAACAAATAAGAAAAAGTTTTAGGCAGAAGAAAGCAATACTGTTTTATTTATTAGTTTTTTGTGAGAAGGAATAAGAGACAAAATGTTGCGTCTCTAATTTAGTTTGTGTTGTATATATAGGTGTATATATAAGGTATGTTATAATATATATGCCAAAAAATGCCTATTGAAAGGTCATAACCCTTCAAATTTGATAAACCAAAAGGTGTCTATTGAAAGTTTATAACCCTTCATATTGGATATATCAAAAGGTGCCTACTGACCAAAAAGTGTCTGTTGAATGAAAATGTGCCTATTGAATGAAAAAGTAACTAATTATTGAATAAAAAGGTGTCCATTGATTAAAAAATGTGCCTATTGAATGAAAAAAATGTCTATTGACCGAAAATGTGCCGATTGAAAAATGAAAAAGCTTAATTGTTCGGTTTTTTCAAATGTATACGTGGCATTAATTTATGTAGTCACGTGACGCAATGAGGAGTAGTCAATAAAAAGTCAAATATTTAGCTTTTATATTATATATAGATATAGATGTGTTACATTTTTCTCTCTATATTTTTTAATACAACTAACCTTTTTAAAGTTTCAGTTCTAAAAAGAAAACTATTTAAAGTTTCAAATTAATTGATCAAATTTCTCATTCTCTTAAGAAGAATATTTTGATAATTAAATCTTATCACAAATTTTTAATTGATATTACTCAAATAATTGATAGGCACATTTAAATACATAGCCATGTAAATTGTATTTTGATATAAACTTAAATTCTTACTTATACAATATCTAAGAATTAACTCAAACCAAAATTATAAGAGGTAGAGAAAGTACATGTGATGAGAAACTCAAAAAACACAACACCAAAATGTATTAACCTAATGTAGATATATAATAAACACAAAAAATATCAATCTAAAGTAGAGTTGCAAGATAGAATAATAATAATAATACAGAGAGAGAGAGAGAGAGAGAGAGAGAGAGAGAGAATAATAACTTTTTTAAGGAGAGAATGCAAGAGAAATTGCAAGTTTTTATAAAAGAATACAAAAAAAAAAAAAAAGAAGTATAGTTGTGAACACCAAATTATCCAAATAATGTGACGTAATAGAATAACATTGTATCGTTGCATAATGTCATAGGATAACATCTAACAATCGAAGAAATGAAAAAAAAAAAAAAGATAAAAATTAAAACACAACCAAATCGCATTAACCCAAAGTAGAGTTCAATGCAAAAATTTATCAACCTAAATTAGAAATGTAATAAAGAATTAAAAATCCACACACACAGAGAGAGAGAGAGAGAGAGAGAGAGAGGGGGGGGGGGAGACCATTAAAAGTGGGGGGAATATTGAAGGAATTGTAATTGTAAGGTGAGAATTTAATAAGGAGAAAAATAGTTAAAAATAAGAGAAAAAAAATATTGGAAATAGGTGAATGCTATGGCCATTCATGTTACTAGTGGTTAGCCATTAGTGCACCAACCTTTTGGACTCCTTTCTTTTTTTGAGACTGCATTAAATTCTCCCTTTTTTTTTTTTCAATTCTATAATGTCTACGCTAGAGGTACGTAGCATTAGACCTAAGAATTAACATACATACTATTGCAGCTAATATTGATTGTGTTAGAGCCTTAAGAAGCATGCATTGCTTGTGCTATGATCCTATGGAAAAAAACATGAAATAAGATAATATTAAGATGTATGGTATCAATTATAAATCATTTCCTAGTACAAAGTAGATGTTATTGATACTTTATGGAATATGGAAATTTTATAGGTTGGCAACCTCTGCGCGTCCAGGACAACACGGAAGTAGATGAGCACCAACTTGATAGTTGGAAAATTTATTTGTGCCAACATTGAATCAAGGCTTAGAGGTGATTGGTAATGGCTAACACATTGCTGCTTAGCTGGGTAAATGTGGTACTCGAAGCAGATATTGGAGACTTGACGGATTGATCCTGGAAACCTTGCTCACACGAGTCTGCATCGTTCATGGCAGCTGAAACCCATGTATTAACATCATTATATTTCTTATTTCCCAAGGCAGTGGCCGAGTTCTGAATTTGATCAATTGCATCTCCATAGTTCTCAGCGCAATCGGTTAGGGCTTCCTTCAAGCCCTCGTCCTTTGCCTGACCTTGCTGTCTTTTGATTTCCGCATTTATTCCGCGAGCTTTAGTCCCTGTATATTTTAGTGCAACTTTGGCTATAGTCAGGAGATCTTTTGCTGATTTGGCCTGAGAGTCCGATTGAAGAGTGCTTAGGCACAGTGACTTGTACGTAGTGTAACCACAAGCTTGATCAATCAAGTTCTGGCAAAAAATTTGGGTTGGAAAGACAGTCAAAAGAAGCACAAAGACGAGGCTTGAAATGGGATTCATGTTTTCACTATAATGTTTTCCTTTCAGATAAATTTTATTTTTTTAAATAGGTAAAGTCAATGTAGCTATAGTACTTTTGTTTTTTGGGGTGTTTTTGAGAAACTTATATCTATTGGCCTATGGTTAAATAGAAAAATTTGGGATGTGATCGGTTCTAAGTTCAACTACCTATTTTGAAAGTTGAACTATAAAAAGCAAATGGAATATTTTAGTGCGGGGTTGAATTACATTTGACCACACAACCACACTGTTTAATCGGTCTCTTTGACCTTACAGTGATTATTATGAGTTGGCTGAATAAAAAGAAACTTCGACCCAAAACACGATTATTATTATGGTTATTATGAGTTGGATGAATAAAAAGAAACTTCGACCCAAAACACGATTATTATTATTATTATTATTTATGAACAAATATTCTGTGAATATAATATATGAGTTTTACTAACGTGTGCAATGTAAACCATTTTGTGAAACTTTTTATGGAAAAATAAAAAAGTGATAAACTTTTTTGTCATCTTTTTCAATTTCCTATAAAAGGATTGCACAAGCCTTGAGAGAAAAAACAACCCTTGGTTATATTGATACTGGTGTTTCTGCAACATGGTACTCTCTTTTCTTTTTAAAATTCTCTCTTTTCATTAAGTGTTGTTTTTCTTACACGTACACAAGCTGTTTGATAAAATTTGTAAGTGATTTTTTGTTGTTGTTCTAGAAGTTGTTAGGACATACGTGTGTTCACTTGTTAAGAACATATGTCACTTGTTTATGTAAATTGGCTAATCCTTTTGACAAAACGCACTCTACTTGTAATTGGGTAGTTCTAGGTGTTTTTAATACTTCAAGAAACAAGGTTTCAAGATCAAGTGTTGAAGTCATCAAGTCTGTCCAAGAAAAAGCAAGCTGATGTGCAATTTCATTAGATCTCGACACCTTTTCGATAGCTACCTCGACACCTGCTATCTGTCGAGATTTATGAAATCAGATTTTCTGATCAGATTTTCTTGGAATCCGTGAATGTGTTTTTGGGCCTTCTTTTCTTCTAACCCTAAACATATAAAAGGATTGTTTTAAGAGCCGTCAAGTGGTACACAAGTTGCAAAAGTATTGAGCAATCCTTGTTCAAGCAAATTGTGATCAAAAGACGAAGTTCTTAACCTAGTTCATCTTCTCTCTAAGAAGTTGCTGTGTATGTGCACCATAGGGTTTTGTAACCAAGCATCTTCCTGATCTTCATTGTGTATGATGAATTGAAAAACTTTGCAGCCAACCTCTCCTTCTCAAGTTGGTGTTTGAAGTCGCGTACTGGGATCTGCGCATTGGTTAGTCATGTACTTGGGAACCGTGCATCAAAGGTGGAAATTGTCACTACAGATCAAGTCCAATTGGGTATTGGGGTAAGGGTTCAACTGTAGGTTGGTAAGGTACTTGGGATTCCTTTACTTGTAACCGCTTGATTTGATAATAGTGGAGTTTCGGGAGTGGTGACCTGAAAATCACCCGGTGGGGTTTTTGCCGTTAGGGTTTTCCCCATTCGTAAACAAATCACCGTGTTATTTATTTTTCCGCTGCATATTTAGTATTTGGTGATTTGTTTGTGCTTCCACGTATTTGCATGTTAAATTGATTAATTAATAAACTTGATTAATTAATTAATTAATTTTATCACAAGGGGTTATTCAGTTTGTGGCCTATCAAGTGGTATCAGAGCAGGCACACTCTGATTAGGTTTAATCTTTGCTGTGTTGATCTATTGACCCCTGTTGTCATGGAAACTCTTGATTTTTTTGATTTGCATGATCCTATGTTGAATGATGATGATGATATTCAAGATGCCTATTGCAAGCTTTATAATTTTTGTATGTAATCTCTTGAATATTCTACAAAATTAAAAGCTAAATTTAAAAAGGTCAAGCTTGAAAAAGATGATTTGATTGCAAAATTGGATGAAGCCAATAATTTGAATGAGAATTTTAAAAATCAAATTTCATCTCAGGTGGACAAAATTAAGAGTTTGGAAGAGCAACTAGTTGAATTTAAAACTGAAGTTGAAAAATTAACTAGTACCAAACTTGTTGTTGAGCCTAACTCAAAAGAAAAAGATTTTTATGTTCCCCCATTTAAAAAGAATAATGAAGAGTTGAAGGCTAATATTGCTAGGATAGACAATGGTAAAAATTCTGATGTTAACGGTGAAGTTTCTAAACTTATGTCTAAAACTCCTCCTAGGTTGAATAAAAATTCTGAATTTGTCCCCACTTGTCATATTGTTGGTTATATTAGGCCAAATTGTCCTAAGTTGTCAACCTCTAAGGTTAGACCTCCTTCTAGGAAGCCGAGTAGCTCTAAAACTACTCATGTTTGTCACCATTGTGGTGATTCTGGTCACACTCGCCCTAATTGTTTCAAGTTGTTTCCTCATAAGCGAGTGTCCAATAGGTCTCACCCTTTGTCTAAAGGCTCTGTACCTATTCTTGGTGAGTTATTAAAAGCTTTGAGCTTTTTGACTCAATTTCAGGGGAATTCTTATTCCTCTATGTCCTTTAGTAATTATACTAGGACACGTGCCTTTTCATCTTCACAGCCAAAGACTCGTGCTATGTGGGTGATAAAGGATCCTAAGACTTAATTGTCTTTTCTGTTTGTCCTCTGCTTTAATTCTTTCTATCTAAAGTAGTACTTTTTTTACTTGATTTCTTACCTGCTTTTGAAATTATGTTTTCATGCATCTGCATCTCTCTATCATGCCTTCATGCATAAGCATCTTTCTTTCATGCTTTCATGTTTGTTTAACATGTTTTTGTTTGTTTATTTTGTTTTTGATATAAAAATAAAAAATAAAAAAAATTTGAAAAATCAGAAAAATACAAAAACAGTGTGTGTTCTGTGTACTTTGGTATTTGTGTACCTTAGATGGCCAATGAAACAAAGTTTTCTAAACTTTGTATCTCTTGTAGCTTAGATGAGCATCTCTATGCACAACTAAGCAAGTGAGCTTTGTGCCTCTTGTTTGTGATGAGTAAGATTAAGTTATCTCTTAAACTTAACACTCATATCACTCTTTTTGATGGGTAGGACTAGAAAATCCTAAGAGAAAGGCATAAATGACCATCTCACCACTGTTGCCTGCCAATCATAGTATGACACCTGTATGCTTCGGCATAGCAAAAGTGAAGTGTCATAGACACCTGTATGCTTCGGCATAGCAAAAGTGCAGTGTTAAAGACATCCGTATGCTTCGGCATAGGAAAAGTGCAATGTCTATGCTTAACATGTTGGGTATTTCTTTTCTCTCTTTTTATGCCCATGCATGATATGCTTAAAAGAAAATATGCAAAGAAAATAAAAAACAAAAAGATTAAAATGCTTTAAATATGATTGCAAGCGTGTTTTCTAGGAGATGTGAGAATCATAGGATGTACCTCAAAGGTGATAGTCCCCATCAAACAGTTATGATTGTGTGTGAGTTAAAGTTATTTACTCATATCTCAGATCGTCATAACATGTATACACATATGCAATCTTGCGATATTTTTCACACACAACACGCAATATTCTTTGCTATTTTGTGCAGGTACAATGTGATTTGGCTATCACAAGTGTTTACATATGCTAATTTATGCTCACTAAACTGTCCTAACTTGTTTTTGAAATATAAAATTGGTTAGACTTGTTTAGTGTGTGTGTGTGTTTCTGAGGATTTATGTGCTTAAAATTTCTTGTTGAGAGATGATTTTGAGAGCTTTTTATGTTGAGAGGATCTTTGGTTGAGGTGTATGTTGGATTGCATTCATGTCTGTGTTTTTCTCTTCTCGAAAAACTACTTTTCACTGATGGCTCGACACCTCCTCGACACCTCCTCGATACCTGATCATCTGTCGAGCTTCTCAAGCCTTTTCTAATCGCAATCTCGACACCTGTCTCGACACCTTCTGGATCGATCGAGAAAGTCTCTGTCTCCTCGATAGATTCTCGATACCTGGTCGATCGATCGAGCTTCTTGAATCTCCATTTGGCCTTGCACCTCGATACCTCTCGATACCTTCTTCTGTCGAAGGCCAATTCCTCGATACCTCCCTCGACAGCTTCCTCGATACCTCTCGACACCTTAGCTGTCGAGAATTACTGAGGTGCCTATTTAAGGTTAGATCGCGATTCTGATCTCATTTCTCTCGATCTCTCTCGATCTGTCCGTGGTTTTTCATCTCCCAAACTTGGTTTCTCACTCAAATCTTCAACCTCACTTGGATCTTGCTCATTCCTTGCTTAAATCTCTTGGTAAGATTACTTTTCCCTTACTTTTTCATGCATTTCATGTTTTAAAACCTAGGTTTTGGGAATTTTTTTGAAATTTTTGGGGTTTTTCAAAATTGATGAGTTTTTCTTCAAATTTTGGTTTGGGTTTGTACTTAAATGATTTCAAAATGTCATACATTGCATTTCATATGCATTATACTGATATTTACATGCATTTAGATGTGTGCTCTATGTTTGTGTGCTGCTAGGATTGGATTGGGCTGAGCCTATGATGTTTTTCCTTTGCATGTCACATGCTCATGCATTCCCATGCATACGTACTTCTTGTTCAACATATTTGATATATTTGAACTGTGTTGGGACTTTTCTGATTATCTCCCTCTCTATCTCTTTCTCATTCTTTTACGTTAGTAATGTCTATGGCACCCAAACGTAAATCCACTCCTGCTCGGAACCCTCTGCGTTCTGGAGCTTCCTCTTCTTCTGATTCTGCTCCTCTTAACCTTCGGTTCCGTGATGGAGATGCCTACAAGGCATTTTCGGAGAACTTTTCTCGACGAGGTGTTCATTCGGAACGCCAAGTCATTCTGGCGGACTTCGCTGACACTGACCTTCCCTCTGTCATTCATAGTAGGGGATGGGGGTCACTGTGTGACATCCCGGTCACTTGCCCTCTCGTGCTGATTCAGGAGTTTTACTCCAACATGCACGGGATTGACCGTTCAGTACCTCTCTTTTTTACTCGCGTTCGAGGTACGCGCATTCCTGTTACACCGCAGCTTGTTGCGGATGTACTTAGGGTACCTAGGATCGACTTTCCTGATTATCCTTCTTGTGAGTGTCTGAGGACTGTGTCCAAAGATGAGCTCATCTTTGCCTTCTGTCAGCGTCCTGCTGATTGGGGTGAGCATTAGTTCACATCATGTAGGCCTTTTGCTAAAGGTCCTAGATTTCTTAACATGGTGATGACATTTGTACTCCATCCACTCTCTCACTACAACTCTATCACAGAGCCTCGTGCTCGATTTTTGTTGTCACTTCTAGAGCATCTTACTATAGATTTTCCTTCTCACTTCATCCTGTCTATTATAGATGTCCATCTAGATTCGGCGTTCCGTGATAAGCTCATCTTTCCTTCCGCTATCACGAGGATCTTACGCCATTTTTCTGTTCCCTTTCCTGTGTCCGACCACTTTACTCATATTTGTGCCATATATGCCGCTACCGTAAAACGTAGTGAGGCTCAGTTCAGGTCGCGACAGACGGATGCCACTCCTCCCTCCCGTTCAGCACCGTCCAGATCAGCTCCATCTGGATCCGCTCCTTCTACATCTGCTCCTTCTTCCTCTACGAGCGATGTATCTCTTGGAGATATTATGGCGCAGCTGCAGCGCATGGACGCTCGCCTCGATACACTCTCCACTGAGTTGTATCAGGTGAATGTTCGTGTTGGTCGTATTGCACGATGGCAGGCGACCATGGGTGGTTTTGCTCCAGAGGCTACTCCTTCACCACCTACTCCAGCAGCTTCAGATTCTGAGGATGATGAGGATGATGATGATGATGGGGATGCTAGCTCTACTGATGAGATGTCTACATGACACTCTACCCGTTGTCACTCGTGACAAAAAGGGGGAGTAGTTTTGGGTTCATGAGAGTAGTCATCTTAGGGGGAGAGTTAGTATAGGACATGTTGATAGGGGGAGTGTTGATATTTTTGAGGGATGTAGTGAGGCTTTGATGTATCTTTTCTTTTCTATTCTTTATAGATACATTGATCATGTATATGAGGTCTTTTGACTTGTTTTTACATACATTGTACTTATTCTCTTTATATGTGGATGTATGTTTCTTTCACCTCTCTCTTCATGTGTTGTTTCTTCTCTATCTTTATACACATGTTCTTTATACTTGTATGTAATCTATTATTTTTGTTTCACACAAGATGCCTTGATGAGTTTTGTTTAAAGTGTTTTAGAAATACAGGTTGTCAAAGTCTACTTGCCATAAACTCTCTTCTTGCAAAGTTTTTCAAGAGTTTGTGTTATGATAGATTTTATTGTATTCAACAAGTGAATATGAGTTGAGTGATTTATGACTTCTCTCATATGTTCATTTGTTTGTTGTGATTTTGTCACGGATTGCCGAAGGGGGAGATTGTTAGGACATATGTGTGTTCACTTGTTAAGAACATATGTCACTTGTTTATGTAAATTGGCTAATCCTTTTGACAAAACGCACTCTACTTGTAATTGGGTAGTTCTAGGTGTTTTTAATACTTCAAGAAACAAGGTTTCAAGATCAAGTGTTGAAGTCATCAAGTCTGTCCAAGAAAAAGCAAGCTGATGTGCAATTTTATTAAAGCTCGACACCTTCTCGATAGCTACCTCGACACCTGCTATCTGTTGAGATTTATGAAATCAGATTTTCTGATCTGATTTTCTTGGGATCCGTGAATGTGTTTTTGGGCCTTCTTTTCTTCTAACCCTAAACATATAAAAGGATTGTTTTAAGAGTCGTCAAGTGGTACACAAGTTGCAAAAGCATTGAGCAATCCTTGTTCAAGCAAATTGTGATCAAAAGACGAAGTTCTTAACCTAGTTCATCTTCTCTCTAAGAAGTTGCTGTGTATGTGCACAATAGGGTTTTGTAACCAAGCATCTTCCTGATCTTCATTGTGTATGATGAACTGAAGAACTTTGCAGCCAACCTCTCCTTCTCAAGTTGGTGTTTGAAGTTGCGTACTGGGATCCGCGCATTGGTTAGTCACGTACTTGGGAGCCGTGCATCAAAGGTGGAAATTGTCACTACAGATCAAGTCCAATTGGGTATTGGGGTAAGGGTTCAACTGTAGGTTGGTAAGGTACTTGGAATTCCTTTACTTGTAACCGCTTGATTTGATAATAGTGGAGTTTCGGGAGTGGTAACCTGAAAATCACCCGGTGGGGTTTTTGCCGTTAGGGTTTTCCCCATTCGTAAACAAATCACCGTGTTATTTATTTTTCCGCTGCATATTTAGTATTTGGTGATTTGTTTGTTCTTCCACGTATTTGCATGTTAAATTGATTAATTAATAAACTTGATTAATTAATTAATTAATTTTATCACAAGGGGTCATTCAGTTTGTGGCCTATCCGAAGTCATAATACATGGAGAGTGGTAAGGCGGAAGATAAGTGGGGAATGTGATGCTATGTTGTTGATTTAATCAGGGTGAGATGTATTTGTTGGCCTTATTTTCTCAAAGTCATTTTTTGTGTGATGTAAAAACATGACTGTCACTTTTTTTTTTTTTTTTAATTATGTTTTTTCAATTGAACCAGAATGGATTTTTTTTCTCCAACTTAAATGAATGACTGGCTTTTATGTACTGAACCTATTCTTTGAACTTGCTTTCAAGTTTCATATGATTATATTCTTTAAGAAAACATGTATATACTCCAAATTAAAAGGTAGACTTTAACTATTTGTATTAAAAATTTATTGTTTTTTTTCCTCTTTGAATATACTTTTAAATCCTTTATGAGATTTTGTGTTACCAAGATTTGCTATAGCTTAGTTTGTTGTATAGTTTATAGTGGTGGAACTATTGAGTGTGTATTTTGGTTTCTACAATGAAAATGGTTGGTTTGAGATCTCTAAATGTGACAAGAATTATCTACGAAGTTGTGAATTTGTTTAATGGTGGGCAGTAGAATTTTGTGTTGGGTAGGAAGCATAGGCAACCACAAAATTTCAGAGTGTGTTTAGAGATGATCACCCGGAATGGAAGTGGTGGCTAGATGGTATGGATGATATAATATATTAAGTAAATGTTTTGAGTTGTTGTGAGTGTGAATATTATTTTTTCGCTTTAGCATTAGAGAAATTGTTGCATCAATAATAAAATTTATATATTATTTTTTATTAATATATTTCATTCTATTTTTCTCCTCAAAATTTTGATAGAGATGGTAGTAGCTTCAAAGCATACACAAGTAATTTATTCATATTTTTTTTTCCTATAAAGTTTTATTCTGTCATCATCATGATTATCTACTCATCAATATATTTTCTTTTCTCAAAGTCATAATACAAGTAATGTTAATTCTTTGATTTTTCTTGGGTTGTCCTACCATTTGATTGATTTAAGTTGAATCTTTGAATTGAATAGTGGGAGTTGTCCTCAATTTATAAGCTTATTATTGTACATTATATTTGTATTTTAGATTGAGCCAATCATTTGAGAAGTGCATTGAAAATGGATATTTTTTTTTGCTAAAAAAAAAGAGCCCAAAATTTTGGGAGGTGATGCTTGCTATTGACATGAGTTTGAATTTTTTTGGAGTTTATTTTTTTTTGCACTTAAACTGGCCTTGCTCCCTCTAATTTTTATTTGTGGTTCTTGGTTGGATATAGCACTTTGAAATATAAATTAGTCAACTACACAAATTTGAATGGTGGACAACATTGAATATTTTCTATTTTAAGGAGGGATATATTATGACAAAATTAAGTCATAGAAAAGGGATAGTATGTTTTGTAAAATAATTGTGTTTAGTTTTTGAGTTTGAAATTTTTTTTCTTAAAAATAATCCTTGGTAGGCTTATATGGAGCACGTAGCTCAAGGGCAGGGGTTTTTCACAATATTGCATTGATGTTGCCAAAGCCTTGAAACCTAATTTTCCATGTAAATGTAGACGATATGAAGGTAGTTGTTGAAAGTTCAATATGTGTATAAAACACCCTTGAACGTTTAGACCCCAAATTATAAATTATCAATTCAAGCTTATAATCAAACAATTACTGTGCGGAACATGAACATAAGCTAATCACAGAATTGATAACTAATCTAAGCCAAATATAAACACATCCACAGCAGTAAATATAAGGCAAAGAAAAAGGGAAGAAAGATGCAAACACACGGACAACACACGATGTGTTATCGAAAAGGAAACCGAAGTCCTCGGCGTAAAATCTCTCCGCCGCCCTCCAAGCGGTCAAATAATCCACTAAAGAATATAGTTGAGATACATGAACAGCAGAAGACCCTCCAAGCCTAATCTACCCAAGTACCTAAGCCTTCCAAGCTTCTTGCTCCAATGAGGTTACGCCGAACCTATTTCTTCTTTAGGTTCCCGAATTCCGCTACTAGACCATAGCATCAACCAATGTATATTGGTTCATTCCAAACTGCTTCCCTTAACACCAAATGAACCTTCTCACAGATGTGGGTGTGGTGAGAAAAGGATTTGGTCAATGTTCTCTCAAGGATGTATCAATGGAGAGGAAGAGAGTAGAGGAATTTGTAGAGTCTCTTAGATGAAGATTGGGGATGAAGCAATCTTGTTTTGTTCTAGGGTTTCTCTCAAAAATTATCTCTGGAAGCTCTCTCAATTTAGTGGGTATAAGGGTCTATATATAGTAGTGTGTGATTGGAATATGAAGAGACAGTTTTTGCCAAACAGGGTAAGTTGGCGGCTTGACCTCGCGGCTTGTCCAAGTTACGAGTTCAAGTCACGAAGTAAAGGCCTAGCCAGCCGGGACTTTTGTCTTGTAGTGCGACAGCTGGCGCGACCCTTCAGCTCCCCTGTGTGCGTCTCACATGCCTGCATTTGGTGGCTTGCCAGTCGTGAGTCAGCTGCGAGTCCCAGCCGCGAAACTCTGCTTCTTTGTACATACTTGAGCTTTTCTTCACACTCTTTTCACACACTACCCTTACATGAATCCCACCTAAATACAGGGTTATTAAGTGCTAAATTACAAGCAAATTGGTACGGAATAAAGCCAACAAGATGGTTGAAAAATTTCAACCTTACAGTTGTTTCATGTTTGTGAGCTTGCAACTAAGTGACATTGAACTTTCCACTGAGATGTGGTTGATTTTGTTTGTTATTGTCGTTATAATATCTATATCCAATGTTGTAGTGTAGATATTTACAAACAATTGTTATTTGATAATAACTGTTTGTTATGAGATTCTTCTCTCTTTATCGGTCACTGTATTCTCTTGATATCTATTCCCTTTGGCTCTTATATTTTAACTTTATTGTGGTCGTGTAGAGTTTACTTATTAGCATTTGTATGATAGAGGAAGCTTTCAATAAATATTTTACATTCTTTTACCATTTTTACAATAATTGTTATGGAGTAGATTAATTTTCCTTTAATGTTTGATATCATTTTAAAATAATTTTAGTTGACTTTTGTTAAACTATTCCGTGCATCGCACAGGTTAGCGACATCAACATTATTTAAATAAATAAAAAAACAAAAATTCTGAATTTATATATCTAAAACCTGATAATAAAAAATAAAAAAACACAAAATCTGATTTGATATTTGTAAAACCCAATACATAAAAGCAGACCCCTTCTCCTTACTCCAAAACAAAGACCCACGGCCCATTCAGACTTCAAAGTCCTCCGTTCTGATTCTCCTTCTCAAGCTCACTTGACATTCAAATACAAAGAATCTGCAACTGAAGGCAGGATTCTCTGATGAGCAAAATCTGAACCCAAGGTAAGAATTCAAATTCGCTTTCAATCGAAGACCTACTTACTATGTTATTATTTTCTATATATTGCTCTCTCTCCACTTCAATTGTTCATGTGGGTGATCTACTTTTGATGTTTTGGGTTGCTATGGCTGAATGTTTCACCTTAGCGGAAGGAAGTTTCGGTATTTAATCATCTTGATTTAACTTTGATCTTATATTTCAAATGGGTTATTTGTTTTTTTGTTATTAATATGAGCCTTTTAGCGTACCAATTACTTGCATTGGTACCAATTAATGAATTTCCAATAGGTTTAATTCCTTTTCTTGGTGATAGGTTTCAAATTTGCTACATAGAACGTTTGGTCTTTGTTTTCCTTTTTGTTCTTGAAAAGATGTAATAATTTCATTGTTAGATGATAGTTGGAAATATTTACAAATTTTCAGTTAGTCCAGAAATTTGATTTTCCAGGTTCTAGGGATGAAGGAGATCAAGATTTCAAAGGCCAATTTGATGTAAGTTGTGGCTTTTGTGATGGGTGGAATTTAGGAAGCCTACAATGATATTTAAATTTTTCAATGGTATCATATATATAATATCAAGTTTTGTATTTTTATATTCCTAGTATTTGATATATAGTTTTAACCAATCCAATTGATTGTATTAGTTGCGGTGGAGGTTGGCTATTACAGTCAAATTGAAACCAAAGGCATGTGGATGAAACTCTGAAGCTAGTAGTGGATTTGGTGCAAACAACCTGTACACTTGCTATGGAATATATGGAAGCTTAGAGTAATAATCAGTCTAGATAGCCTGTTGAAGGGTATACATGGCCTCTGTGGATTTGGGGCTTCAAGTAGTTAAGGTAGAGTGTGAATTTAAAAGTCTAGTAGATTATGTAAAGTCAGCTGGACCTACCAATTTGAGCATTGGCCACATCCTTCCTTAATGATGTTAGACTACTTCGTAGTTGGTTCTTCTATTAGGAATATATTTTTCTCTTATGGCTTTCCTTCAACAAACGGACCAACAGAGAAGATAGCACGTGAAGCAAAGAACTGCCTTGGTTTGCTAGACAATGATGTATTGGATGGAGGAGCGTCCCCCAAGTATTAAGACTCTATTAAACAGTGATGTAGCTCTCAATGAAGAAAAAAAAAAAAAAAACCAAATGTATTTGTAGCATTTTTCAGTGGAATTTCTTGCTTCCTTTCGGCATTTTTACTATAGTGTTACTCCAAAAAAATTTTAATCAGATTTTTTTTCTATTAAAAGTTGTGCTATTGCCCCAATCCATTTAAAAATCACAACTCATGTTTTAGTTTTGAAGTTGTAATATCTATTGGACAATATAGTATTTTGTGTTTCAATGCATTAATATTGTTCTTTTTTTTAAAAAAAAAATTGTCATATTTGAATGATATCTTGAATAATCACTAACTATATATAGTATATTATTAATGTCATCTCTTATTTGTAAGCATTTCATTTTCATTTAATTATATAAGTTATTCCAACTAAAATAAAATGAAATGAAGATTTGAAATAATATTTTAAACTACCATAAATAAATATTCAATATAAACTAAAATTAATAAAATTTTCTTTTTAAATTCTTATTTTCAATAGTTTTCCCATGCATCACACGGGTTAGCGACTAGTTATTATTATTTATGAACCAATATTCTGTGAATATAATATATGAGTTTTACTAACGTGTGCAATGTAAACCATTTTGTGAAACTTTTTATGGAAAAATAAAAAAGTGATCAACTTTTTTGTCATCTTTTTCAATTTCCTATAAAATGATTCCTAAAATGGATGGTAAATATGTGCCATAAGGGTATACATTAATCTGACCTATAATAGTTATATATACATATATATATATATATGTATATATTGTGTTCGCATTTTTCCTAACAACCCTAAGCTGATTGGGCTCAAGCTGCCAATTTATTTGTATTCTTGGTTAGGTTTAGTCCATAATGGGAGATCCCTGATGCAGTTTATGCTATGATGGATAACACCCTAGTTCTATTTTACTATCAAGCTACTTCAAATCAAGCCTAGTCGAGAAGGCTTTCAAGCAGCTGAGTAACTGATTTCCCTATTTGAAATCCGAGCAAGACTTCTCTGATCCCAAGACTGTGTTCTCACTTTTCTCTTGTGTATCCTTCTCCCAATTTTCATTCCAACCCCTTATTTGGTTTTCCTTCCTCCTTTTATACCATAATCTTAGTGGAACCCTTATGATGGAAGAATATTCGACACGCGTGTGGGCCCTACTACCCTCAGGGCTTAAGCAGTTCTTTGTGTCTAGAGTACTATTCATGCTTGTCAAATCATTTATCAAAGGTGAGGCATGAAATTATGACATTGTGGAGGTCATTTAGTAACTTGTGCTTAATGCCAATTTTGTGCTCAGCAAGATGTTTGTCCCCATATTAACACATGTCCTCGGCGAGGCCAGTTATCATCAGCGGGACTTTTCGAGGTGAGGCATCTCTGACCATGTTTCACCAAGCTAAGGTTGATGACAATAGGGACCAGTTGGATTCAGATGGGCCAAGCCCAAATTAGGGGTGGGCCTCTCTTTTTACCCCTACTATATGTATTATACTAATAACAAGATTCTCTGTTTAGGTTTCATCATTTTGCATATTAAATTATCCTCACACAAATTCTTAAACTCTCTAAAATACCCTAACCTTTTATATATATGATTTCTTTAGAATCTTTTTGTAAAATGTAAATAAGTATAAAATGGTTTTTTGGATTGTTAATTTTGGTTTTAAAAGGAATTAAGGCCCTATTTGTTTATCATTGGAGGTGGATTCATTTTCTCTTTTCATTTTTTAAACTCATTTTTTTTTCTCAAATCTTGTATTCATTTTCTGTACCCAACCCATTTCATGTTTGGCATTATTTTCTAGTCTAGTCTTTACTTTGTTTTTTCACTTTATATTTTTCGATTAAAAATTCAACACAATTGGGAGAGAGATTGTATGTTTTTTGATGGGACAAATCAATGTTAAAGGGACCCACAGATTTGGTTTTTTTACGAAAATGCCACCATATTCATTTGTATTTAGTTTTTGTATTCAAATCCTATTTTTTTGGATACTGAAAATGAAAATTGAGTGCAAATACAGAGTCAAGCAAATTTTTTAGTGGCAGGTCCCACGAAAATTAAAAATGAATACAGAATACACCCTTTTTCGCTCAAACCAAACAGGCCCTAAGAGTATAGTTTCGAGGATACAATTTTCATTTTGATACAGAAGCTCCACTTCTTCTGTAGAAGGACTTTTCAAGATTACTGTTTTAGCACTTTGATCTGCCTCTTTGCTCTCCACTATTTATGCACCACACCAATATTCCATGGTTTTTGCCTTCTCTATTCTTTAATCCTTATTTTAAGTCTTTTTCTCTTTTTGGGGTTTAAATTTCTCACACGGGTTGGATTCAGGGCGGGTTTTGTTTTAATGCCCGAACCCGACCTGCGGGCCTGCCCCCATTACTTGAACCTACCTCGTTTAATAGATGGGTTTTTTTCTAAATCCCTAAACCCGCCTCGTTAGGTCTCGTGGGCCCCATCCTATCATGCTTGGCCCAAAATCAAAAACACGAATAGAGAAATCAAAAACACAAATTTTAGATTTATGATTTTTTCTTTCAAAATCACAAACACAAACACAAATCCTAACACAAACACAAACACAAAAATCCTAATACAAACACAAATCCTAACACAAACATAAATATAGAAATCCTAATACAAAAACAAATCCTAACACAAATACAAACACATAAATCCTAATACAAACACAAAAATTTCAGATTTATAATTTTCCCTTTCAAAATCACAAACACAGATATAAATCCTAAATTACAAGTTGTAGAGTTTAATAAAATCACAAGTTTAATTTTTTATATCCCTAAATTTTAGAGTCTAAAATATATGTTTCTCCCTTAAAACTTTCATTAAACATTAGACATTTCTCTTTTTAATACTTGCCTTTGTAAATATCCCATAATGCTAAATTTATACTTCATTCAAACAATTTTAGGTACCAAATGCTACTGGCTTTGTGTTAGGGTCAATCCATATGATCATATATGCAATCTACAACAAGAAGTCCATTTCAAAAAAATCATTGGAGATGATGGAAGAAGAGGGCTCTGCTCATTTTGTGAAAGGAGTTGAGATGGGAGCATTTGAGGACAATGAAGAGGCCAATTTGAAAAGTTGAAACCTCCACAAAGTAAGCAGCCTCTCAAAACCATCTGTAAATCTACAATATAGCTTCCAAAGGATCTTGAAGACACTTTCTTTGAATCCATATGAAAGACACTCTAATTGGCCCTATGAAGAAGAGGTTGGAAAGGGAGGAAAGAATCACAATTGATTATGAGGTTTTTGTTTTGTTGAAAACTTGAAATCATGTGTTGCTTAGCCTTGTATTTAATGATTTTAACATTGAAAAATAAAAGGGAAAAAAAAAACTTTCTCTTCTATTTTTTGGGTAAGGGTTAATTTAGAGCATTTATTATAATTTGAGATTACTACATTTTTCAATCACAAAAAAAACCTAGGGGTTTGATGAGTATTATGTGTGGTGAAATAATTTTTCATCACACCCTAGGTTTTTTTTTTTTTTTTTTTTTGGTGATTGAAAAATGTAGTAATCCCAAATTATAATAAATGCTCTAAATTAACCCTTACTCCAAAAATAGAAAAGTCTCTGAGCACGCACTATCTCTCTCTACATTGACATACAACTAACATGCCAAAAACTATATATTTTCTCAAAATAATACAATTCCAAGCAATGAAGAATGTTTAAAGACGCAAAACTATAATCTTACCACTAACTTCTTGCATAGCCCTATGCTCAACTGGCATATTGCATGCCAAGTTACAGATATGTGTAAGCTGACGACTTTGTCCAGCCTCGTGGTTAAGTGGAAATAGTGATGCGTTTGTTGATGTTGAATTAGAAAGCACAACATCTTCTTCATTTAAATTTGCTAGGCTTCCCACTAAAATGTGATCACCACCTAAAGTTTGTTGTCTTTGTCTTGAGTAATTAGCACGATGTCTTGCCAATTGAATATTTCTGCTTTCATTGTCTTCTTGTTGGCTTCTCTGGCGAGCGTAATATCTCCATCATTCTCGACGACGTTCTATGTCATTGGTATTCACCATCGCTGTATTTTGCAAACTCATTTCTACATAAAATTAAATTAAATTTATAGTGGTCATTGCACATACAAACACAATAAGCAATAAAAATTTCCTTGTCATAGATAGCGTGTATTAAAACCTTAAAAAATTGAACTAATTTTGAACAAATTAATCACATGAAAGAATCGTAATAAAATGTGCAATTGTAATAAATTTTTAGTAAAATAGGAGAAATAAGTTACACTTCTTAAAATTATTAAATTATTATTTTAGGTAGAAGTTTTGAGAATATATTTAAATTTAGGTTATGAATTGTTAGATCAATGTGACCAAAATATAATTTAGAAAATTTTTATTTTATTTCCCAAACTCATTTCTAGTTAAATTAGATTAAATTTCTGTACTCATTTGACACACTTTAAAACAAAATCATGCCTTTTTGTAAGGCCATGTTCAAGTTCTAGTTAGCCAGTGAATTTGCTTACCCACTAGAGCTAATATTAACATTTAGCTACTTACTACACATCCATAACAAAAGTAAAAAGAGCTTATATTTAAAATTTAGCAACTAACATTTTTTTCTTTTACGGTAAAAGACTCAAATTTTTTTAGTTCTAGTTTTAGTTTTATTTTTTTTATTTTTTATTTTTGGTTAAGGAAGCCTCCTGATGTGCATCCACACTTTTTTTCTTTTTTCTTTTTAGTGGTGGCGTTGTTGTTCTTTTATTTATGATAGTTATCAAGTTGTATTTAATCCTAAAATTTAGCCATGTACTACACATCCATATCAAAATTTTAAAAAGAGCTTATATTTAGAATTTAGCAACTACCATTTTTTTTTTCTTTTATGGTAAAAGACTCAAATTTTTGTTGTTTTAGTTTTTTTGTTGTTTTAGTTTTTGTTAAGGAAAGGCTCTAGATGTACATCCACGTTTTTTTTTTCTTTTTAGAGGTGGTGTTGTTGTTCTATTTTTTATGATAGTTATCAAGTCGTAAGTTTTATCCAAAAAAAGCTACCCCTATTTAAAAAAAAAAAAAAAAAACATAAAACTATCCCACGTTCTATCCAAAAAAACCCTACTTGGCCTCCTTTTTTTTTTTTTTTTTTTTTTTTCAAATTCAAAGTTTAAAAATACCTTATCCTTATCCCATGGTAACCAACATCAATAATTCTATCATAAAAAAAAAAATAATCCATATAGAATGAAAAAGAACGCGGAAAAGAATATAACAAAACAAAATAACCCCTCATCTGTATAGAATTAAAAAAAAGGTGAAAATGAAATACAAAATAAAACCTAATTTTTGGGATATTTGATTTTGAAAGAAAATAAAAAGCTAAATTTTAGGGAAATTTAAAAGATTAATGTGGGGAATTGGTGTGACCCATATTCTTATATAAAAGTTTGTCAAAAAAGAAAAACAACATGTTCAAAAATTTCTAATTAAACTTTTTTTTTTTTTTTTTAAATCCCATGCTCTATCCAAAAAACACTACCCGGCCACCCTTTTTTTTTTCAAATTCAAAGTTTGTAAATACCTTATTCTTATCCCATGGTAGCCTACATCAATAATTCTATTTAAAACAAAAATTATCTGTACAAAATCCAAATGAACACGGAGAAGAATATGACCAAAAAAAACCCTCATCTGTACAGAAAAAAAAAAAAGGTGAAAAAGAAATATAAAAGAAAACCTAATTTTTAGGATATTTGATTTTGAAAGAAAATAGAAAGCTAAATTTTAGGGAGAAATTTAAAAGATTAATGTGGGGAATTGGTGTGACCCCTATCCTTAAGTTAAAGTTTATCAAAAAAGAAAAACTACACATTTAAAAATTTCGGATTAAATTTTTTTTTTTAAATCCCACATTCTATCCAAAAAACACTACGCGGCCACCTTTTTTTTTTTTTTTTTTTAATTAATTAATTAATTAATTTAATTCAAAGTTTAAAAATAGTACACATTTGTGGATAACTACATGTTTAAAAATTTTAGATAAAACTACCAGTCTCCCACGTTTGCTTAATGCTTGATTTATACATGTGAGTTGCAATAACACTCCCCACGTTAAAAACTTCTCATTTAATTCTAAAATTTTGTGTTTTAATCCTAAAATTTAGCCATGTTCTACACATCTATAACAAAAAATGGAAACAACTTATATTTAAAATTTAGCAACTATCATTTTTTTTCCTTTTACGGTTAAAGGATCAATTTAAATCCTAAAATGTAATGTTTTAATCCTAAAAGTTAGCCACTTACTACACATCCATAACAAAAGTTAAAAAGAGTTTAAATTTCATATATATTTCTTTTACGGTAAAAGGACCAATTTTAATTCTAAAATGTAGTGTTTTAATCCTAATAGTTAGCCACTTACTGCACATCTATAATAAAAGTTAAAAAGAGTTTAAATTTCAAAGATATCAACTACCCTTAAAACTGAGAAAGGGTACGTACCATTTTTCATGCAGCAATAAATTAATAATTATAAAAAAATGTAAATTGAATTTCACATAGAATTATACAAATGATAAATATAATTTATGTTACAAAAAAGTTTTTTTACAACAATTTCTTAGATAACAACCACTTCATATGAGGTTTAAATTGGATAACCATTAACATGATACATCAAATATATAATAATACCCTCTAAAAAAAAAAGTAGCGCAAATTACATTTTAAAAAAAGTAGCGTAAAAAAGGTATATTCCTTTCTACACCTACCCCTAAACCCCATACAACCTCACTGCAAGCCTTCAAAATAGATCCCCAAAAATCCCTCCTTTTTACATCTTCACTAACACAAAACAAAAAATCACTCCTCTCCTTTACCTACCCGAAAATCCCAACCACCATACAACTAGCAAAACAAAAAAGCACGTAACAAAAAACAAAACCCCAAAACACCTAAAAAATCCCACATTTTCCCATTTTCACCAACACAAAACAGCAGCCAAATCTCTCTACAAAATCCCAAAACAAAGCCAAAATCCCAGTAAGAAAGAACCCCAAGACAGAGATAACCCAATAGCACTTCCTTACCTTTTTGAAGACATTAAGAGATGAGGCCTTTTCAATTATGACTCAATCTTTGGAATAAAAACTGGTGTATAATTGATGATATGACTTTGGTCAGAGAAGCGTGATTTCTATAAAAACAAGAGAGAGTAAATTCCTATAAATAAATAACCAAACCAAGTAGCTTAATTCCCTTAAAAAAAAAATGTAAATTCCCAAAAATACCCAAAAAAGAGCTTGTGTTTAATTCTAGGCCAAAACAAAAAGAAAGAACCCTTACCAATATCCCTGTTCAAATAGCCAGTTCACGTACGAACCCTCCTATTTGAAATCTCAAAGTCAACCATGGTAATAAGCCATTGGCAAACACCCTTGAATCCCTAATCACATTCACCCACAAGTAGGTACTCCTCAAACTATGAATACTTGGCAGCCATGGCAGGTAAGAACTCAAAGAAAGTCAATGGTAAACAAAAGAAAAGAAAAGAAAACAAAGAGGAACTTGCAAAAAATTGAACCTGAAAAGTTGTTGGAGCATCTGACAGTAAATGTCTTCAATCTGAAGAAAAAGAAAGGAGAATGTATTTTTTTTTTAGAGAGAAACTGATGGATTTTATTAATGTAATTCAACTACATCAAATTGTAAAATCGAAACAATATGTGATAGGATATCTTCCATCCATACTTGAAAATCTGGTATGCATAATGCATTTTTAGCCAGACTATAAGCAACCCTATTGCCGTTTCTCTTAATGTGAGGATACAACAATTTCACAAAATTGTTAGAAGACATTTTCACATCTTCAATCAGTAAACCCGTTGGTGATAAGCTACGCTCCTCTGACTTCAAAGATTGAATCAGTCCAGGAGAATCACCTTCAAGAATAGCACTACGAAATCCCAGCTCAAACGCAAAAGACAATGCCTTGAGGGTTGCCAGCACCTCAATCACTTCAGCCTTGTATGCTTGAGGGATTTTTTGTGAGCAGGAAGCCAAGACAGCTCCATTACTATCCCGTATCACCACTCCAATACCGGACATATTTGATACACTAAATACAACACCATCAAAATTTATTTTCACCAACTCAGCTTGCAGGCATCTCCACCTCATCCCTCCACTACCACTGTTTATTACCTGGACATTTGGAACTTGCAAATTCGCTCGGTACTGTGCCAACGTTTCCTTTTCCTGTTCTGCCACTTGATGAAACGAAGCAGCTTGTAAGTTCAGTTGGGTTTTATTTCTTTGATTCCACACCATCCAAGCCAAGTATGCACGTGTTGGTTGACTGACCTCTGAATGGACAAAAATTGGGCTTGGCATTGATGGTGGGGAGGAATTAAGTGGACCGGGATCCGTTTTTCTTTGCGGCTCATTAACTGCATTAACCCAGTGAATAGGGTTTCCTGGAATCACGACAACACCCTCTGAAAACAGAGATTTGCTTTCACTTTCTGTCCGTTGGCCAGCTGTATTGGGTAATAACTCACTCCGTGATCCTTGCAAGGAAACTGGCGTTACCTACACTTCATTAATATCCCTTGGTTGCGCTTTTATTGGACCCTCCTTCAGCAGCGGCTCCCCTGAGCTTTGTTCCGTTTGGGCAGCCCTGTTACCCTGCGCATATGGATTCAGATGAACATCAGAAAAATCTGGTTTGTTTGACTACGTTGATGGCCTTACTTTCGACTTGTAAAAGCCAAAAATCGAGATAACTAATTTGCATGAAGTAGAAACTCTAACCCGAATAAACAGAAAAGTGTTTCTCCAACCCCACAACAAAAAAACCCCACAAGCTCCGCGGATACTCTTGATATCCCTAGAGAGACAAAAGGACAACCCAAAAACAAAACACCCCTTCATGTAGAAGGGACAAACACCTTCTACTGTTGAAGACAAGGAGGGAAATCCCCCTTTTCTTAACAACAGAGAGACAAGGAGGAATATCCCCTCCATTTTCAGGCTCTTTTCACCTAGACATGATCAACCTTTCCCCTTCTAGAGACTTGAACAAGAAAGGAGAATGTAGAGCTAAACTAAATGTCTTCCATTTGAAGAAGAATGAGAGATAGAAAGTGAGATAAAAACTGGAAAAGTGTATGTGAATTTGTGGATCTTAAAGTGTATGAGTTTTAATTTATATATTTATCCTTATTAGTTAAAAATTTGCAAGTGGGTACGATGAGGGTATTTTAGGCATAAAAAATGAGGAATTCAGACATGGAAAGCTCCTTAAATAGTAGTATAGATATTTTTCCTAAAAAGTATAGGATGAATTATGATGTTTCCACTAAACTACATTAAATGATTTTTTTAGCAGAGCAAAATCAATTAATTAAACTACAAAATCAAGTATTTAACTAATTTTAATGTTTATATGCACAGTCATAATCCTCTGTTAAATTCAAAATATTTACAATAGAAACCTTTTTTTTTTTTTTTTTTGGGATAACTGATAGAATTTTATTAAAATGAAGTAAAGTCATGTATAGAACTTGAAAACAGGAACCCAAGCAAGCTGAGCTTGTTCCCTGAGAATAGGACAAGAGAAAGTAATAAGAAAACTCCCCCCAAACTCCCTTGTTTCCCCTGTTTCTTGAAATGCATATTCAGACTTACTGTATTTTTACAATGGTCACTTATGCAATTATGCTTCTTCGACCTACAGGCAGTTGAAGCTGTTAGTGCGATAGGGCAGGCAGGGTATGTAACCAGAGGGTCCTCGGGGGATGTGCCCTTGCGAACTACGCTAAGATGAATAAATGTGTTAAAGGAAGGAACCAATGTTTAACTCCTTTGAATAGGCTTGCAAGGGAGTGAAGTGACTCATGATATGAGACACAAACGCTCTCACATGGATAAGCGAAGGAAAGCAAGCCAGTAAAGACTTAGGAGCTTCACTTCTTAATCAAACTATTAGTAAACTAAGGAGCTCAATTGCTCTCAATCCCCTTGAGGACTTAGGGGGGTAACAGTCCATACTATGAGTTATGAGCTAGTAGTACGCTATGAGTTATGAGCTAGCAGTACTAGTCTAACAATAGCTGTGATAGGAATATCAATGATAGGAATAGCTACAGGACTCTAATACCTTACTACAGTTCTCTCTTAGCCCTTTCATCTATTGAGAATAGGGCTTTCATAGAACTCTCTTTAAGGAGTACTACTACTACTATGAAGTTTCTTGTATTAACTACCCCTTTATGGTAAGGTAAACCTTACCCCCTCTCTTTAAGGAGTGAGGGCTGTTGCCACTCTGATCTCACCACCGGTTAGGCATATGGAGCCTTCGAAAAGCCTGTGTTATGCAAATAGCCATGTCGCAAGATTTTCGAGGAGAACCATATACCTAGTTTAATTGTATGGAGCTGACCGTCCTAAGCACCAAACACGCCCAATGTTTGTAGCAAGGAAACAAGAAGGTTCCTCCTTCCCCTACCTATGAAAAGTGCTACATGAATCCTGTAGCATCTTTGGAAAACCATTGCCTTCTTGTCTTACAGCGTTAATACCAGATACCACTAGGGAAGATGTACGAGCTATCCCCGGCACCGTTCTTGCAATAGCAGGGGAGTGAGGCACTGTAAGGTTCAATGGTCACTTACGCAATTATGCTTCTTTGACCTATAGGCAGTTGAAGCTGTATAAAAATTAATGTATTCTTGAGATTAACTATTCCACTAAAATTTCAATAGATCCTCCCATTAAAACCAAACCCAATTCGTCCATGATAAATCAAAGTGCATCCACAAACCCAAAAACACTTTGAAGGAGTGGGGTATATAGGGTCAAAAAATAAAAATAAAAATAATAGGCCTTGGTACCAAATCTCCATGGATACATTGATTTGGTTGGAAAATTTCATGTTTTTATTAATTTTTGTTTTGGGCCTTGTGTTTAAGGAGTTGAAAAAAAAAAAAAAAAAAAAAAAAATTTCTACCATTTTTAGTCTCAAGAAAATCTAAATCTTAAAAATGATAGAAATATTTCAAAATTATTTAAAATGTCCATCCTAATAATGTTCTCAAGACCTTCAAATTAACATCATTGAAACCTTCAAAATGAACAAAATATTGTAAGTTGAAACCTAAAAAACACAAAAAATAATTCAAAAATCCCTAAAATAATCAAAATATCCTTCTAAATTGATAGAAATAAACAATGAGAGAATTTGTAGAGTCCAATAGTTTAGACTTCACAACAAGACAGCCTTGAAAGGAGAGGAGTAGGCAGAATTGTTTTTGGAAAAGAAAAAAACATTTTTTTTTCTTCCTTGTTTAATTTGTTTATAATTTTATATCCTACGAGCCTTTGAAAGAGTAAAACTAAAAAGTCCTCTCTTTTTCTTTCTTTCCTTCTTCAAAATACTCTACCATTTAGCCCTATAAATTGTTTTCGATGGCTGCAATTTCAAAAGAAATCATAAAACTTTTTCTATAATTAAATTTATCTCAAATTGTTACAAAAGTTTTTGCGATACAAATGCATAAATTTATGCCATATGGCTCTCAACAAATCTCATAATGTAAGGCATACCGAGTTACTAACATATTTGCACACTAACATAGACAAACATTTCTATTTCACATAACGAAGATAGAAATAAAACAATTAAATTTTGATAAATTCATGTTAAAAAGTTTTGCATTTTCATTTAAATCTCGCTCATGACCTTTGTGCATTAATGTGTTAATCACTTAGTCTATCCATTTGTCCATTCTGTTTTAAAAGACTTTATAAGACTGTAATTTTTCCAGGTATTAAAGAGAGATGTGAATTTAACCTAAAATTATTCTTAAGCATGTTGACAACTTGATATTTGCTGAAAATAATTGCAAATTTGCAACTATTGGATCCACTCAAGCAATGCTATTTCTAGAAATTTTAATCAATTTAAGTGAAGATGTGGCAATGTTCAATTTGGGTGCATTCATAAATGCATTTACATTATTTTTCTTGGTTGATTTTTAAGAATCGGTAGACCGGGTCACATACCTATGACCATTACATTCATTTTGTTTTGTATATATAATTGATGAAGTGGTGCTAATCATTTATCACATTCAATTTATGGTTTTCAAGTTTCTCAAAAAAAAAAAAAAATTTTTATGGTTTTCAAGTAGCTTTCGTAATGACAACTCTTATAAGTTCATTCTCAAAAAAAAAAAAAAAAAAAAAAAAAAAAAACTCTTATAAGTTATTTTTAGTGTATGACAATTGACAAGTCAATGCTTAATAGTTGCATATTTCTATAATATGATTTCTCATTTTCGTGCTAAATGTTGCACAACATACACATACATGCACTAAAAATAAACCATCCCCGACAACACAATATCTCAAAGCACCCACAATTGTGTCCACCCATGGCTAAGAATTCACATTCTCCACTGCCAATATGAACCACAGCAAAACCAACTCAAACTGCTAGCACCATATAAACCACTAAGCTAAATTGCAAACCAAATGAAATAAGCCATGTACATCGAGGAATTGGTTAGTACGTTATTTACAACAACTAATAAGTTGTACCATGGTTAAATTTAAATTATGGTACAACCATATATTAGATTATAAATAGAGCACTTGCATTTCATACTTGCAATCAGTACTTGTTTGTTTGTTTAAGCTCTAGTTTGTGTTTTTGATTCCTTGTTTTAGCTCCCCCCTCTTTGTATCCAAAAAAAAAGAAAAAAAGAAAAAAAGAAAAAAAGGTTCTAGCTTATTTTCTTCTGACTCAATGGCAATACATATTGTTCGTCTACCTCTCTTTTTAACTCTATTCATTTCATGTGTCAATGTTCACTCTTACAAGCCCAATGTCACAGTTGCCATTGATGGAAGTGGCAACTTCAACACCATTAACGAAGCCATATCAAAGATTCCAATAGGTCGTAACAGTCCATATGTTATTTTAATCAAACAAGGGACATATAATGAAGCGGTCTACATAGCTCAGAACATGTCTAACTTAGTTTTAATTGGAGAAGGTATGGAGAAGACTATTGTTCAATTTCACAAAACTGCAAAACAAGGTTATGGAACTTCAGGATCAGCTACAGTAGGTAAGGTTTTATTCTCATATTAGTCTTAAATTTTTTTATTTAACTTTGCATGTAATGTTGTAAATATCTATTAACACATGTTGTTGTTATTGTTGTTGTTTTATTTATTTATTTATTTTTAACACATACTGATTATTTCGTTTATATTTCTTCATTTAGATATTAGCGCCAATGACGTGTTTGTTAAAGGTATTAGATTTGTGAACAATGCTGGACCTGATGCTGGCCAAGCTGTGGCTTTGAGAGTAGCCGGTGACCGAATTGCAATTTACCAATGCTCAATACAAGGATACCAAGATACGTTACTGACAGCATATGGTATTCATTTCTTCCGAGAATGTGAAGTTTATGGCACCGTAGATTTCATATTTGGGAATTCACGAGTTGTCTTACAGAATTGTGACATTTACGTGAGGAAGCGTACGGAAGGCACTGTGAATATGATCACAGCTCAAGGTCGTGGACAAGTGGAAGATACAGGAATAGTATTACACAATTGCTCCATTAAGGCTGACAAAGATCTTCAACCTTACCCACAAATCAAAACATTTCTAGGCAGGCCGTGGTATAGTTATTCACAAACCATTGTCATGGAATGTTTCTTAGACAAATTGGTTGACCCTGAAGGATGGCTTCCGAACAATGACAAGAAAAGCTTATCCACTTTGCATCATGTGGAGTATGCTAATTGGGGCCCAGGAGCCAATACAACAGGAAGAGTTAAATGGCCCGGGTATCATATTGCCAAAAATTCTGAAGAGATTAAACATTTTACTGTTGAAAATTTTATTAATGGTACCCAATGGCTGCCAAGTGTGGGAGTTCCTTTTGTTGGTGGTTTTATAAATTAAATATTGTATGCATTGAAAAGGCAAATATCAATTAAAGAAATTATATATATATATATATATATATATAAAGAATTTGGTCCTTCCTGACTCGTTGCAACACTTTGACTCCATGCAGATTTTATTTCATTGTTTTCAATCCTTGACTTCTATTGTTTTTATCCTGTAGGATATATTACTTTGTGAACTAACCAAATGTCATCTATTGCATGGAGAGTTGACTAAAAAATATAGGAATAAATTAAAACAATTTTAAAATAAACTAAAATTTTTTATAAGGTTAATGGAAAATAATAAATACCTAAACAAGCACTAATAAAAAATTGTTTAGTAATTTTTAAGTAGAAAGCATTCATATATATATATATATATATATAAAGTCAAAATTGAGAGAAAATCCAATAATATCCAAAATTAAAGTCTAATTTTGTGCCTTTTGTCGAATCAATTTCTTAATTTTGGTGCAAGTACTTAGTACTTATCGTTCATTGCAACAATCGAGAATTTTGTTATTTTCATATTAAATGTGACACCACTTTTAATACAAAATACTTAAAAAAAAAAAGAATTCTATAGCATATTGAGCTTTTAGTTTTAATTTTTTTAATTTATTTTCATTGAATAAATATGAAAACTAAAAGCTCGAAAATGTGTCGAATACACATGAGCTGTTTAGACCCAAAATTAAAGTTATGGCTTGGTTTATTTTACACTAATTTAATACTAAGTGCGGAATAGTGCAAACACGAGCGTATAAGCAAGACAACTACTCTAATCCATATTTAAAACAACACATCAGTAAAAATGAAATGAACAAGAGTAGGAAAGAAAGATGCAAACACAAATAACACCGAGACGTGTTATCGAAGAGGAAACCGAAGAACTCGGCGAAAAACCTCTCCGTTGCCCTCTAAGCGGAAATCGATCTACTAAACAATCAGTTGAGATACAAGGGTGAGCAAGAGACCCTCCAAGCCTAATCTACCTTCTGTACCTAAGCCCTCCAAGCTCCTACTCCAACAAGGCTTCTCGAAACCGTGTCTTGTCTAGTTCTCCGGATCTTGCAACAAGTTCCATGTTGCATATGCCATTCTAGGCTTCTTCCAATACTTCCCAGCAGCACCAAAACTCCACTTGACAATCTCAAAAGGTGTGGCAAGTGTTTGGGCTATCAATCTCTCAATGGTATGGAAATAGAGAGGTAGGATATGAGGAAATTCCCAAAACAAATGTGTAGAGGATTATGGGTATGACAATCTTTAACTCTCAAGGTGTTTGGCTAAGGTTTTCTCTCAGAGGCTCTCCTTTACATTTGTGGGTAATGTGGGTATAAATAGTGTGGGCATAAAAAGTGTGTATCAGACTAGACAGGCTGGCAGAACAGAATGCCTCGTGGATGTCTCGCGGGAAGGCCTTACCCACAAGATACTCGCGAGACACAGCTATCTCCATCTGGCCTGACTCTTCGCATTCCAGCATGTGCAGGGCACATGATATACTTCGCGGGTTGCTAAGTCGCGAGATACTCGCGAAACCTTCTTCAGTCTTCAAATGCTTGAGTCTTCACACCATTCTCTCTATCACACAACCCTTAAAATGAAATCCCACAATAAATACAGGGTACAACAGATTGAATATAATTACAATCAAATTTGGCATGGAATATAAGCCAACAAAACATATAGTTGTAAATTACAACTTTACAATCCCCCCCTTTGGCTATTCCGTGACAAAACCCCTAAAACAGACTAGAGACTTAAACGTGAGTTTGGGAACAGTGGCAAAACTCACTCACACCTAATCTAGAAGCTGTGAAGCACTTGCAAGTATATACTTGTTACCTGAAACACTTGCACACAAACAAAACTTTCATTAAGCTTATGACAAGTTAAACACATGGTACGTACATGAGCAAGTTAAGTGCGATCAAGTTTGTAAACACACCATAACATGTAAGCATATCTTGATCAAACAAAAACAGTCATTAAAGAATGATTACAATGAACATTTAGCAAGTAAATGCTCATCCGGACACGCAATGCAATGAAGAGCAATCCCTAGGATCAATTGCATGTCCAACACTCAACCAATGCAAAATACACGAAGTACTTGCATCTAGGATAAAAGATCCTATTAGGGCACAAGAGTGAGGTACTTAAGACATAATAGCAATATCTTAAAAGTACAAATAAATTCTACAAAGCATAGAGATAAACACAAATTACTGATAATAAACTGAAATAAAAACAGAGTATCAAAGTTTTAAACAAAAACAATAAAAGCATAACACAGTAGTTATAAAAACCAAAAAAAAAAAAAAAATGTCTATGAACCAATAACCAATGCTTATAAGTCTAAAACTATGCTCCCCCTAACACTATGCAAGCTCTTCTGCGGCTCCCCCTCAAAATTGTCTCCCCCTTTTTGACCGAAATGGCCAAAGAGGCTAGAACTGATCAGATTCTGAATCTGAACCATGCGCCGAAGACAAGTCACTGATCTGGGAAGATAACGCAGTGATCTGTCCCTAGATGTATGCAAACTGGGTCGCGGTGTGCTGCACATAGGAGTCAAGAACTGAAGACATCTGGTCCATCTTAGCTAGTAGTTAATCAAGTCTGTCTACGCCTCGTGCTGGTGTAGAAGATGATGGCTGTGCTGAAGTCTTAAGAGTAGAAATGAACCTATCAATCTCCTTATCTGTATCTTCTTCCTCCTGCTCAACTCGTTGTTGTGGTATGGTGTGCACACTGGTCTTGGATCCCTTGATGTGTGCTGTGCTCCTAGTTAATGTATGGGCACCAATGTGGTAGTCTCTCTGAACCACAGTGAGACCACTCGGAAGTTTCAACTTTGTCTTCGCAATGAGTCCCATAATCAGAGTGGGAAAAGGCATGACAGTCCTTGAATTCTGCTTTTCAATGATCTTCTTCAGAATATGGAAGATGTGGCTACATATATCAATCTCCTTGTGAGTAAAAAGGTCGTAGAGAAACCTCATCCTTGGAGCTGATAGTGTGGTGAGGTTGGTGACCGGATACAGGTTATGGATCATCACATAACTCAATGTCCTCATCTCTGGAAAAAATCGGATTGTATCCATTGATGATTTCTTTGGTGAACCACCGAGAATGTTTATCATTTCCTCAGTAGACCCCAATCTCTATTCATATTTGATTGACATTGGCTGAGAGGGAGGACGAATCTCCAAAAATTTTTGAATACTATCCCTTGTGATCATGAACTCCTTGTGCCTCACCCAGCAAACTATATTGTCATCTTCCACAGTAGCATTTGACAAAAATTCTCGAATGATTTCTGAGTACACAACCCCAATCGGGTTCAACAGCTTGGTGCAAGTCCTTTCTTTGAACACCTCAGGGATGAATGTGTCCTTAAGGGTTTCTAGCTGAACCACCCTTTCCATGATAATGGTTGCTCTTTTATAGCAATCATTGTACTTCATGTCAGCATCAGCAAACTTGAAATTTTCTGAATCAGTGCGAGGACGTTTTGTGGTTTTCTTGGTCGCAGAATGTTTGGTTGGAGACATCTGCACAATTGAGCACAGAACAGACAAAAACATGTGCAAAAACACAAAACAAAACACAAAAACTTGATTAGCTTCAAGTTAGTTCAAAACAAGTTAAAACTAACTGAAAATAGAGTACAAATAATTCAAACCAACATGCTAAAATAGTCAAACCAAGAACATAAAGACAATGCATGAGGTTAAGTAGGTGTGCATGTGTGTGCATATGTGTGCGTGTGCTGATGCATGTGCTGGTGCATGTGTGTGCAGCGTGAGATGCATGAGGTGTGCTTAGAGTGTGCATGGCATGGCATTGAAGTACAAACTGAACAAAGTGTGTAAAACACACACAAGTTGATCAAAATATGATTCATATGATCAAAGAAGACCAACACCAGAGATTGGAACTCATTTGAGTCCAATGTAACACAGAAATGTCACTTGGACAATCTGTCAAACACATGACATGCAATAATGCACAACAGTTATGAAAAATGCATGAACATATGGAATAATGCCTTAATACATGCTCAAAATGCCACAAGGGGCCAACATAGATGCACAAACAGCAAATGAGACTCAGCCTAATCAAAGATTTTGAAAAAAATATTCATAGAGAATAGAAACCCAACCCAATTTTTGAAAATCGCCAATTTTCAAAACCCTAAGCATAAATTCTGCATAATCCGAAAATAAAAGATGAGAATAGTGTAAGAAATACATAACTTGAAAGGATTGTGTAGAAATTTTGCTTGAAAATGATGGGATTTGAATGAAATAGTGATTTGGGTTGAAAATTGTTCGAGAGAGCTATGCGAGGGAAATGAGAGATTTTGAAAAACTGTCACATTGGCTACATTAAAAACTGAAAACTCGCATTTTTCGCTGGTTAGAGAGTAGCGAAACAGTCACGAGAATGGCCACTGAAGCACATTAGCATTCGCGAGAAGTTTTAGGTCGCGAAATAGTCGCGGTAGCTTCTATCTGACTTTGGAAAAATCCAGTTTTAGCCAAACAGCATTTCTCGAGAAGCTATTGGTCGCAAGGTAGTCGCGATATAGTCGCGAGTGTCTCTGTGTGACATTATGAAAAAATTTATTTCCCTTAAGCCATTTTCGCAGAAAGCTCTAAGTCGCAAGCTTCTCGAGAGACAACCTCTGAACCAGTTTTTGAAGACAAACACAAAAATGCATTTTGAACAAAAACATAAAAGCACGAAAGTATAAAATCACTTTCAAAAACAAATAAAACACTCAAAAATCTTTTTGGGTTTGATCAACAAGTATTTGAGCATACACATCACATTTGAACATGTACAATCACACAAATGAGATAAGCATTCATTGAATCAAAGTCTTGTGTGTTGTGGGTAAGTATCAAGTGTGAAAAAGTCCTTAGACCAAAGTGAAGCTTCAATGATCAATTCAATCAAGTCATACACAACTGATACTAGGTCAAGTGGTCTATCTCAATTATAGAAATGAACATATATGACCTCCCACAAAAGGATTACACAACTTAGAAGCTTTTTATTTGGCTTCTGCATAAATCATAACATTCGATCCTTTTTTGATAATACATCTCATTTTGAGATTGGTGCTTGAAATTTTTGATATTTCAACATTGAGAATTAGCCTTTGGCTTTTTGAGCACCATATATTTCAATAAAAAGTCGTTTTCCCTTTTTCCTAGTCAAATACTAGTATGTGCGACAGACTTTTGCAACTCGATATCTCTTTTCATTTGGAGATTTACATTTGGTGAGCTCTTTTGCAAAAATATAAAAATAAAGTGGGAAGATATATAGGCACAAGTCTATGCAAGTATCAAGACCATCAAGACTATTGACCACTCATTCATGACAAGCTTGAAGATCTATTTACAACAATCATACATAGTTTTCAAGATATCTTCCACACAAATAAATGTGCATATAAATACAAACTAAGCTCGTAAATGCACTACGCCATTAGTACGAAGGTACTAGGCCAAACTCACATGTGATATACACAAAACAAGCGATCAAAATTTTTGAAGATTTTTCAACTTTTTATGGGTTTTTGAATTTTTTGAACACACTAAAAAACAGAACAAAAACAAAAGTAAAGCAAAAGCTTGAAAAAGAAACATGCTAAAACCCGAAGCAAATGATACAAATCAAAGCAAGCATGTAAAGATGCATAAGAAAATGTTCCTAAACATCAAAAGAATTAATGCATGAACATGTTAAAATGCTTATGCATGTGTACCCCTTTTCACCCACACAGCACGTGCGTTTGGGGTGATATCCTTGAAGGATTGGGTATGAGAGTTAGGGCTTTCAAACAGTCTAGTGAAGTTCTCTAGGCAAGTGGTGAAGGCTCTGATCATTTTCATCACGTCCATTACGCTGGAATCACCATTTTGACCTCTTAATCGATCACCAGCCAAATTTCTTTTGTCATTTTTAGAGGTTTTTGACCTCTGAACACTTGCATTCTTCAATGCCTTCAGCTTATGGCAATTTGGTCTTGTGTATCCTTGAAGTCCACAGAAATGACAGAAATGTTAAATTCTCGGACCTCTTTGCAAGCTTGGAGGTGATTTCTCTTGAACTTTGGGCTTGACCACAGTTTGAGTACGAGCCTTATTCAACACTCGTTGATCAGCTCCATTCTTCTTCTTTTCATCCTTTATTTTCTCAGGGGTAAGAGAAACTACAATTGGCTCTTTGGCTTTCACAAATCTCACATCTTTGGCGACATTGTCTGATGAGCTACTCCCTTCGGTATATCCCAACCCAGACTTGTCTGAGAAATGTTTTCGAGATGAAATAACATCATCCAGCTTCTTCGTGGATACCCTCTCTATTTTGGCATTTGTTGCACTACTTCTAGCTCAAGAAATCTAATTTTGGAATAAGCTTCAGTCAGCTCACCATTCAGCGTCTCTATTTCACACTTGGCCTCTTTATAACGCACTAGAAGACTTTTATAGTCCTCCTCTGCTTTCTTCATCTTCTTCACAGCCGCCTTGGCCACCCTTGTGTGCTCTCTAGACTTCTCAAGAAGTGAGTTGTAGTTCTCTTGAAGATTAGCTGTGTTTTCATCTTCCTCAGCATCAGTTTCTTTAATAACTCCTATTGATTCTTTATCACTATGATCCCCAAGCTCTTGTACCAGCAAGTTTAAGTCCTCCGACGACTCATTATGGGTAATAGTCATAAAGGCAGAGTAGTTTCCTTCTTCATCACAGCTCTCTTCAGAATCAGAATTTAAGGAATCCGAATCACTAAGCGTTGTGGCATACGCCTTGCCCTTTCCTCTTAGATAGTTGGGACACTCCTTCTTGAGATGTCTATGTCCATTGCATTCATAACACACAATGCCTTGAGGAGACTTGAAATCCTTTCCATCTTTCTTCTTAAACTCCTTCCTATCACCTTTGGAGGAGGAGAACTTCCCTCTGCTGAACGGTTTCCCACTGTTCTTCATCTTCAGAAATTTCCGAAAGTTCTTTGCAAGGAATGCTACATCCTTTTCAACTTCATCTTCTTCGGAGGAATAGTCCATTCATTCGGTGATGGTTTTAAGAGCAAGAGATATACTTGTCTTATGAGAAGGCAGTCCAAGCTAATACGTTTGAAGAGATCCAATGAGCTCTTAGATCTTAATTTCATCCAAATCTTTACTTTCCTTTATAGCTGTGACTTTCGCTCGGAAGCTCTCCGGTAGGGACCTCAAAATTTTTCTCACCACCTTAGCATCTTCAATCTTCTCACCAAGATTGAGCTTAGCAATTACAATTTCGTTGAGCTTTCCATAAAATGAATCAAAGGACTCATTATCTCCCATCTTAAGCTCTTCGAATTTTGTGGTAAGCATTTGAAGCTTTGTGTCCTTCACTTTCTTTGTTCCTTCATACGTAGTCTCCAATATCTCCCAAGCTTCCTTGGCTAATGTCATGTGAGAGATCTTGTGAAACTCATCTGGAGAAACACCATAAAATATAGTATTCAAAGCTTTACTGTTAGCGTTAGCTGCCGCAAAAGCTGCTTTATCCCAAGTGGATTTAGCGGCCTCCAGTCTAGTCCAACCTATTTCAACCGCATCCCAAACAGTATCATCAATGGAACACAAGAATGCCCTCATTCGGACTTTCCAAAAAGCATAATTATTACCATCAAAATATGGTGGAACATTTAAAGATTAAGACCGGTCCATCTCAAATGGGGTCGACGAACACTCTCAGGTATTTAAACCACAACGAGTGTACCCGCTCTGATACCAATTGAAAGCTCGGAAATGTGTCGAATACAAACGAACTGTTTAGGCCCCCAAATTAAAGTTACGGCTTGGTTGATTTTACACTAACTTAATACTAAGTGCGGAATAGTGTAAACATAAGCATATAAGCAAGACAACTACTCCAATCCATATTTAAAGCAACACAACAGTAAAAATGAAATGAACAAGAGTAGGGAAGAGAGATGCAAACACAGATAACACCGAGACGTGTTATCGAAGAGGAAACCGAAGAACTCGGCAAAAAACCTCTCCGCCGCCCTCCAAGTGGAAATCGATCCACTAGACAATCAGTTGGGATAAAGGGTGAGCAAGAGACCCTCCAAGCCTAATCTACCCTATGTACCTAAGCCCTCCAAGCTCCTACTCCAACAAGGCTTCTCGGAACCGTGTCTTGTCTAGTTCTCCGGATCCCGCAACAAGCTCCATGTTGCATCTGCCATTCTAGGCTTCTTCCAATGCTTCCTAGCGGCACCAAAACTTCACTTGACACTCTCAAAGGGTGTGGTAAGTGTTTGAGCTATCAACCTCTCAATGGAATGGAAATGGAGAGGTAGGAGATGAGGAAATTCCCAAAACAAATGTGTAGAGGATTGTGGGTATGACAATCTCTAACTCTCAAGGTGTTTGGCTGGGGTTTTCTCTCAGAGGCTCTCCTTTACATTTGTGGGTAATGTGGGTATAAATAGTGTAGGCACAAAAAGTGTGTATCAGACTGGACAGGCTGGTAAAACAGAATGCCTTGCGGGTGTCTTGCGGGAAGGCCTTACTCGCGAGATACTCGCGTGGCACAGCTGTCTCCATCTGACCTAACTCTTCGCATTCCAGCATGTGCAGGACACATAATATACTTCGCGGGATGCTAAGTCGCGAGATACCTGTGAAACCTTCTTTAGTCTTCAAATGCTTGAGTCTTCACACCACTCTCTTTATCACACAACCCTTACAATGAAATCCCACAATAAATACAGGGTACAACAGATTGAATATAAATACAATCAAATTTGGCACGGAATATAAGCCAACAAAACATATAGTTGTAAATTACAACTTTACAAAAACAATTTTTTGAAGGAAATTGTAGTACCGAATTTTGTTGCAATAATGTATTGCTTCAAATGATTCTTTGGCAATAAGATATTGTTTCAACAGTTTCGTTACAATAAATACAAAGTATAATTAATTGAAAAAACATATTGCAATGAAATTTTTCATTGCAAAAAGTTATTGTTTTAAAGTTTTTTATTGCAATAAGTTATTATTGTAAAGGGATTCATTGTAATACCATGTTTCTAAAATTATGCATGGGATGGATGGAAAATAGGGTTTTACCTATTGCAACAACATATTTAAGGCAATTAAGGAGTTTTGTGTATTGTAAAAATATATTTTAATGTGATATCAATAATTATTAGTTACTGTTAGTAATTGTTTCTCTTTATTGGGAGGAGAATGTGTGTTTGTGATTTAATCCAGTAGATAATTGGTTCTTCCATGAGTGACCATATGTTGCATATTGCATTCGGCATGAGCTCATTAGTCTCATCAATTTTTTATGTCCATTGAGAGGGGAAGTTATTGTGTACTCCCGGAGTAATGCTCCCTCCTCTCACATAAAGAGTGGGTTCCACACATAGGTCCATGCTAACGTTAGGTTATAGATAGAGTACTTACTCTTCATACTTGTAATCTTTCTTTGTATCCAAAGACAAGGAAAAAAAAAAAAAGTTCTAGCTTCTTTTCTTCTAACCACCTTTTTTTCGATGGCAATACATATATTTATCCTAGCTTTCATTTTAACTCAATTCTTTTCATGTGTCAAAGTTCACTCTTATAAGCCAAATGTTAAAATTGCCATGAAAGCTCAAATTTGTGGTAAAACATAAGAGCTTGTTCAGACTCCAATTAAAAATTTCGTCTAGATTGCTTTTACTCTAACTTAAATTAAGTACGGAATAAGACTAAATAAATGCAATGAACCGATAGTACTACCCTAAGCCATATTCATCCATCATTAAAAATAAAATAAAAGCTTAAAGAGTAAGGAAGAGAGATGCAAACACAACATAACACTGAGATGTGTTATCAAAGAGAAAACCGAAGAACTCGGCGAAAAACCTCTCTGCGGCCCTCTAAGTCGAAATTGATCCACTAGAGAATAAAGTTGGAGTATATGAATAACAAAAGACCCTTCAAGCCTAGTCTATCCCATGTACTTGAGCCTTCCAAGCTCCTGCTACCAACGGATTTCTCGAAGTCTTGTCGTCTCTAGCTTTCCGAATTTCACAATTCAGCCGGATTACATCCGACAATGAATGGCTCCTTCCAATGCTTCCCAGCAACACCAAAGTCTCACTTAACACTCAGAATGAGTGTTGTAAGTGTTTTGGCTAGCACCCTCTCAATGATCTAGAAATAGAAAGGTAAGAGTTTGAGGAAAACTATAAGGAAATGTGTAGATGATTGTGGGTATAACAATCTCTAACTCTCAAGTGTATTTGTTAGGATTTTCTCTCTAAAAAGTACTTCTCACTATTCGTGGGTAATAAAGGTATATATATATTGTAGGTAATAAAGGTATATATAGTGTAGGCAAAGACTTGGTAAAGCGAACACAACTTTTTGCCAAACAGAAACTTTCGCAGGTTCTTCACGAGTTGGCCCTTCTCGCAAGACAGTCGCGAAATTGACAGCCTAACATGACTTTTCATTTTCCAATCATGTGCTCTACACGTGGCTTTTTCGTGGATTGCTTCTTGTGAGTTACTCGTGAACTAGTTGCGAAATTCACTGATTCAAAAGGTTGTCACAATACATATGTTACTTTAATCAAAAAAGGGATATATATTGAAGTGGTCTACAATGGTAAAAATAAATCCAATTTAGTTTTAATTGGAGAAGGCATGGAGAAGACTATAGTTCAATTTAACAGAAGTGCGAAACAATGTTATGAAATTTCAAGATCGGCTACAGTAGGTAAGGTTCTATTCTCATATAAGTCTTCAATTTTTTTTTAAAAAAAATTTGATTTAATTATATTTTCATGCAACGTTGTAAATATCAATTGAGTAATTTTTTTTTCGTTTATTGACATGTTGTAAATATCAATTAAGTAATTTATTCATACACGAAAATATATTGCAATAATATATTGTTTCAAAAATTTTCATTGCAATAAATATGAAAACAAATTTTCGACGGAAATAGTAATACCAAATTTTGTTGCAACAAGCTAATGTTTTAAATATTCTTTGGCGATAACATATTGTTTCAACATTTTGGCTACAATAAATACAAAATATTATTGGTCGAAAAAACATATTGCAAAGACATTTTTTGATGAAAAATTATTGTTTTAAAGTTTTTCATTGTAATAAGTTATTACTATAAGGGATTAATGGTAATAACATGTTTTTTGAAATTATGCCTGGAATGGTTGGGAAATATGGTTTTACTTATTGCAACAACATATTTTTAGACAATAAAGGAGTTTTGCATTTTGGGAAAGCATATATTAATGTGACATCAATAATTATTAGTTACAGTTAGTTATCGATTCTCTTTATTGGGGAGAGAATGTGTTTTATCTGTCTAAATTAAGAAGATGTGGAAAGTTAGTTATCATTTTCACAAATTGTCAAAATAGGAAAGAGAGATGCTACGTCTACAATAATTTTACAACATTTTTACAACAAATCACAGATGATTAGTTGTTATTAGTTCAAATTTGAAACTAACATTAAGATTATTTTTTATCCCAACAATAACAACCAGTAACAACTTGCCACTTAGGATTTGTTGTAAAAATGTTGTAGACATCATTTCTCAATAAGAAAAGAGGATAGAACTGTAATTCAACAAAATTAAAAAACAAAAAACTACAGAAAAAAAACTCCCCAAACTTCCCACTAGATTAAAAAAAAAAAAAAAAAAACTTCCCACTCCACTTACACAACCAATTACAACTTCTCACAAAAACTTATCTTTTTCCTTTGTTTCTCTCCGTCCACTTTCCCACTTGAAGCCAGTTATTCTCCATCCTTACCCTCCCAAATTTGGAATGGTGACTATTTATATAGATAATATGAGATACACAGCCCATAAAACTCTCCAAACTTCCCACTAGATAAATAATAATAATAATAATAATAATAATAATAAAAAGTTTGCACTCCACGTACACAGCCAAAACCAGCCTCACACTACCAATTGGAATGGTGACTATTTATATAGATAACTATGAGATCTCATACACCACCCTAAAAAACTCTCCAAGCTTCCCACTAGATAAATAAAAAAAACTTTCCACTCCACTTACACAGCCAAAACCACCATCACACAACTAATAGCAACTTCCTCACAAAATCTTCTCCTTTTTTTGAGAAATTATTAGGTCCACCAGGAGGATTGCTGACGTGGTTCTCTCTGACCTCCCAACCAATAAAATGCTATTATTTTTGCAAATGTGATATTATATGGTAATTTTTTATTTATTTATTCTTTTTGCTGATTAGGAAGCTCAATCACATATTTGCATAGATGATATTGTTTCATTGGTTGGGAGGACCACGTCAGCAATCCTTCTAGTGGACCTAATAATTTCTGCCTTTTTATTTGTTCCTCTCCCCCCACTTTCCTACTTAAAGCTAGTTACTCTCCATACTTATCCTCCCAAATTTGGAATGGTGACTATTTATATGGATTACGACTGAGATACACTGCCCCAAAAATCAACACCATTGAAACATAATCCATAAAATTATAAAATTTTGATATGTATAAATCCAAAAGTCATAATTTATGCCCAAGAACCAAAATCAATTACTGCAACTCTACGCTAAGCGAATAGTGCATTAAAGCGTTCAAAGCACCAATGAAGGTAAGCATTTTTTGTTTCACATATGATGGATAGAACGTTCTACGATTCTACAGAGAGCAAGAAAGGGTTTTCCGAAGGAGGTGAAAAATCTAAACTGAATACAAAGGTTTGTCCATGCAACCCTTTCCCCCCTCTCATTCTCACTACAATTTCGCAATTTTTAAGTGCAGACACATCTTGCTTTTTGCTTAGTGCACTATTATTATTTATTCACCCTTTCTTGAAGGATCATTCTAGGCTAAGAGAGAAAGAAAGAAAAAGAAGAGGAAAGATAGATGCGTGTATTTATTTTATAAGAACATGGGATAGAGACATGTAAATAGAGGAAGCAGAAAATCTTTTTTCTCCAATTCTTTGTCAAGAGTCTCTGTTTTGGGGCAGCGAGTAGCTGTGAAGATTGAGCAGTAGTGGTTTGCAGTGAAGGGTTTTTCTCTGAGTATAATAGGTTTTTTGTTTGTTTGTTTTTAGGGATGGGTCATGGATTCCGATTGGTACATTTTGTGAATAGATATATAAATTTCTATTATTATTTTTTTTTTTTCACTTTCATGTTCTTATTGGCTCTTTAAATTACTACTTGCTGTTGTAATTGATGAAGCCAGTTGTTTTACACAATGTCCCATTGGGATAAGTTTATTGCTACCACCAATGAAGACATGTTGTAGTTTTGTTAATATTTTGTCCTACCTTATGAAGTTCTTTTGTTTGAGTCCATTATATTCATTGTATAGCTTGGGTTTGCCATTTAATTACCTAAAATAAATAAATAAATAAATAATAAAATAAACTTGGGTTTTCCATTTAATTTGGAGAGAATTATGTTGCATCCACACTTAGATTATACCTAGAGGATAATTTTTGCATGTTAGAAGTTAGAACTACTCTGACGGATTTATATGGATTGTTTAATCTGTTGAATTTTGACATTTCAAATCATTTTGAATTATTCAGTAGATTTAAAAGTCTTATAAGTTAAAACATATGTCAATATATAACAAACTAAAGTATAGCATAGATGATTCAAGGATTGTGTGGCAGATAGTATGAATAAGAAACTAGGGAAAGAAAATTATGATAAAGTTTATAGAAAATATTTTTGTTCCTTTTTTCAAGAAAATATTTTTGTTCCTCAAATCTCGTCACAACTTGACATGTACGACTATAAATGGTGGTAAAAAAGTGGATGGTCACAAACTGACGAAAATAAACTTAGGTAAGAAAAATATGATAAAATTTATAGACAATATTTTTGTAGCATAAATCTTGCCACAACCTTGACATGTACAACTATATTGTACTGCTATAAATGGTGGTAAAAAAGTGGATGGTCACAAACTGACGAAAATAAACTTGGGTAAGAAAAATATGATAAAATTTATAGACGATATTTTTGTAGCTTAAATCTTGCCACAACCTTGACATGTACTATAAATAGTGGTAAAAGAGTGGAAGGTCATAAACTGATTAAAAAATATATGATAAAGTCTACTGACCACATTTTCGAACCACAAATCTTGCCAGAACCATGACGTACAACTATAAATGCTGGTAAAAAGGTGGTGGGTCATAAAGTGATGATTTACCAATTACAATCTTACATGTCATTACTTGTAACAAATATTATAGTAAAGTAGGTCGTCACAGTAGAACCAAAAATAAAATCATGTAGAGATAATTGTAAGGAAACTTTTTTCATTTTATATTGTTATGCACAATATCAGGTTTCACATAAATTACTTGGTTTATCCTAAAGAAGATTTTTGTAATTTTGCAAAATTTAAGATGACTTTAATCCAAATCCATGATTAATGGTATGGCTCCACGTCCAAAAATTATCTTTAAAGATAAGAATAGAATAATTGGACGTGATTATTAATAATAACAATTAGAGTTCTAATTGGTGTGTATACATGACACATAATTAGAGTACTAATTTGGAATTCAATTTCACACTCTCTCTGCTTCACCTATTATTATATATATATAGATATATAGACTAGCATCTTTTTTTTTTCCTTCTCTTGTTTGGTGTCATAATTTTTGATTCATCAAAATTTGAGATTTACACGTTTAATACTGCACAGTTATGAATTGCTAGCTTCAAAAAATGAACAAATCCACACATAAATATATGATTTCAATGTTATTTTGGTGTTTATTTTTTATAGCTAGCCTCATGACATTTCTGATTGTATCAACAGTTTGCAAATTTGCAATATTAAATGTGTATACATAAAATTTCAATAAACAAAATATTATGAAACTAAACAAACAAAAAAATAGCACGTACAATGAGGCTAGTATATTTTAATTAAGTAGATATTTGCATTCGGCCTGGGTCATTAGTTCAATTTTCTAAGCCCAATGGGAGACCTTTTAGTAAGCTTATACCAGTGTGCGAAATAATTTTATAGCTCTCTAATCAACCTCTACTTAGTTTTCCCTCTTGTTGGTCTTCCTCTTCATGCTTGGGTTTGGTTCATAAAATACAAAGAAAGAGTAAGCTTTAGCAAAAAAAGAAAAAAAGAAAAAAAAAGAGGGTAAGCTTAGATCTTGGCCCAGCTAGGAACTCTTGATGGATTTGCATTGGACTTCATGGGCTTGGGTTAGCGAATTTTGTGGGGTATACGAATGGGTTTTGGGCTTGGGCTGGATGCATGCTTAATCTTTATGGGTTCTGTCTCTTTTTGAGATTAGTATTTTGATACGCCCATAGTTTTGCAAAAATTGTTCTAAGTAAGATATAAGAATTATGACTACAAACTAAGTGGGGTTGGCCAAGTGGTTGGGCACTTGATGTCAAAATGGCTGTCTGAGGTTTGATTAGAAGCTCCCTAGTTCAAGTCCGGGTACCAGCACTTTGAAAAAACTCCCTGGGTCAACGATTTACCCGCTATGGGTCCATCCGTCGTGAACAGTGATTAGTCTCTGGTTGAAAGTTTTGAGAAAACATTGTGGGAAAAAATAAAAAAATAAAAAGAATTATGACTACAAGTCTTTTGTTCCACTTTTCGTGTTCTACTTTATGGTTTATACTTCACAAATAACAACTTGCTATATATCCATTTGAATTTATTTATTCATTTATTTATAAAATAACCAAAGTTTATAATGAAAAAAAAAAAAAAAAAAAAAATCAATCGCATAACATACCAAGATTGATGGAGCATGTCAAGAGCCTTGTAACTGAATTAAAACCTCGCTATATACAAAGTGCTTGAGAGTTTAGGGGAAAATGATTCAAGTTGCAGTATTAGTAGCATATTGTAATTATTTTTCAACAAAAGATTGATTGTAGTATTAGTAGCATATTCAACTATTAGTAATTTTAATCCAGCCTCTAGGTCGCCCCTTTCGGGATCCGACCACAAAGTTGCAACTCATTTGATCCCATACTCAATGAGTTACACTCGATTAATGGGGGTGATGATTGGCTCTGATATCAAATGTTACAAACCCATGGATAAAACTCACCCTTGAAAACCGACTTACAAGGGGAGGGTGCCTAAGAGCTTATAAACACATGGTTAAACTTACACTTAACTAATGTGGGACATCAGGATCATAACATTGATAGAGTATAAAGTGAAGAACAAAAAGTAGGATATGGAATTTATATTTCAAGAATTATAATGTGAAACATAAAAAGAAACTTACAACAAAAATTAGAAAGCCCAAAATAAACATGCATGTGCTGTTCTCCCATTTTGATCTTAGAATATTTATTAATCAGAAGATATGAATGGAGACTTCACAACTACATTGACAAACAAAATATATGGGACAAACGGAAAAAGATGAAGTAGCACTGATTTTTTGAAGACCAAAATTTTTTAGCAACATTTCCTGGTCCATTTTTCATGAAATAAAATCAAATGAATCTTATAGCCCAACCACTTTTAATCTATGTTTCTGGAAACATGCATGATACAAGGACACAGTCAAGTCAAGCTCGAAGAATATTGAAATCAATGACAACAAATTAAATTTTATCTGTTAATAGTTCAAAAATGAATTCTTCAAGTTGGACCATGGCCATTACCCGGTGCCTAAAATATAGATATTAGGTCCAATTAATAGCCACAATCATGCTTTTACACCAAAAGATTAATAAAAACATGTACACTTAATTTAAGAGTGCGTAGTTTTTGAACACAAGAACACGAGGGAAGCATAAAATAAAAACACAAGAACACAAGCGTTACATGTTTTAACTTAATGACCTACGTTCACGGAGGAAAGCCTAAATGGCTACATCTTTAATATATTAGAGTGTAGTACAAATCCTGTATTACAATGAACCATAACATGAGTATATATAGTAGACTAAACCCTAAACTAATAGACTTATAGTACAAGTAAGAGACTTGACTTGCACAAAGTAAAATTAGGCTTGGGCCTACACTAATGGGCTAATATATCTCTAAAATCCCCTCTCAAACTCAAGATGGACGCTTGATGAAACCTTGAGATTTGATAAGGTTGAGAAGATTCCTTGATTGAAGTTTAGCTTTGTAATGTTGGTTTGAGGAAGGCAATGGTCTTGCAATGTTGATGCGACTTCTAATGGTGGCATGACTATACCGAAGAATTTTGATGGCAGTAGTGAGAAGCCAAAGAAGATGAACGCAGTGAAGAAACATAGAAGAAGACAAAGATTGCTCTTAAACACACTGTAAAGATAGAAAACCATGGCCATAGGAAGGTGGCTCTAATACCATGTTAAATATTAGCTATGATATATTTTATGTTGCTTATGCTTGTATAGATGCAGAAGAGGGAAGTATAAAATAGAAACACAAGAAGATGAGGGTTACGTGGCTTGGCCTAATGGCCTTTGTCCACGGAGAAAAGCCTAAATGGCTACATCTTTAATATATTAAAGTGTAGTACAAATCCTGTATTATAGTGAACCATAATATGGGTATATATAGTAGACTTTATCCTATACTAATAGACTTCTAGTACAAGCAAGAGACTTGGCTTGCACACAAAGTAGAACTAGGCTTGGGCCTATGCTAATGGGCTAATATATCTCTAACATATTACATTCATGGTCTCGGTTTCTACTTTGAGTAATGTAATTTTCCTATCTTCCACAACATATGTCACCACCTTGCATCTGGGCTTGGAGTCCTCGTAGTTGCACTAAACTATAGGCTTGCGTTGGAGCGTAGGCTTCCGGCAGCCATAGATGATGCAGTGAGTTCTCTAAAATGGTTACAAATCCTAGCCATGCATGGTGACATTGGTTATGATATGTGGTTTGTTAGGGTTTATGCTCTAAAATAGGAATGGCAATAGGTCGGGCTCGGGCCGGGTTTTTACATACCCGGACCCGACCCGCGGGTCTGGACCCGCAACCCAGACTTGGCCTGATTATTAATCGGGTTTTTTTCCCAGGGCCCAGACCCGCCCCGCAGGGCCTCGCAGGCCTCACGGGCCCTGTTTAGCCCGCAGCCCAAATCTTGGCTTAACCAAAAAAAAATTTTGAATGAAGCTCAAATTCATTTTTGTCTCCCATCTCCGTTTAGGCACAGCATTTACAACAAACACAAAATACACAATTTCTTCCACAATATATTACAGTTACACACAAAGTCTCAAAATTTCAAGTCTTTAAACTACAATAACTAGAAGTAGCACAACCTATCTGTTGAAGTCCATAGTTTAAGTAGAAAACACCAAACAAAAAAATTGAAACAAACATCTCATATTCTCAGAGACTCATATTAAAACAAAAAAAAAAAAACAAAAAAAAAATTAAGAGAAATAGAGAACAGATCGGCGTTGAGAACTTGGGCCGGCGATGAGATTGAGAGTGGGTGAGAGATTGGACCGACGGTGGTGAATGCTTGGAACGGCGGTGAGAGGCTGAGATCTTATAACAACAATGGACCACTCTTTTCTCTTCAACCTCTTCCTCTTATTCTCTGTGGTCACGTCCACCATATCTGCCGATGAAATGAACGGTGGCAGTGACGATGATCTTTTGATCAAGCAAGTGGTGTCATCGAACGGTGATGACGATCTTCTCCTCCACGCTGAAAACCACTTCTCGAGCTTCAAGGCGAGGTTTGGGAAAAGCTACGGGAGCGCAGAGGAGCACAATTACAGGTTCGGTGTGTTCAAGGCGAGCCTGCGCAGAGCCAAGATTCACCAGAAGTTGAACCAGAGGTGCACGTGATGGCCGGTGGTGACAGAGATCAGAGGTTGGGGAGAGTAGAGAGGGAGTGAGAGCAGCCGAGTGGGAGAGGAGACTTAGGAGAGTGATGTGAGAGCAGCTGAAGAGTGAAGAAATGAGGATTAGGGTTAAGAATATACGAATATATATATAGAGACAGAGGGTATTTTTGTAATTTTGGATACCGGGTTTTTAACCGGGCCAGGTCTCGGGTCGGGTCTCGGATTTTTTTGATAAAACCCGGACCCGACCCGGACCCGCTTTGGGTTTTTTTTTTTTTTTAAACCCATACCCGACCCTATTTCTAATCGGACCAAGTAAAACCCCGCCCATTAGGGTAGGGCTGGGCCGGGTACTCGCGGGTCAGGCAAAAATTGCCATCCCTACTCTAAAATCCAATTTATTGGCATGTTATAATAATTAAATTGTTTAATTATATGAGACTATTTGTATATGAACTAATTGGACATTATCAAAGTCCTTGAAATGCATTGTATGTGATTTAGTTACAGAAGATATAAATCATAAGTTCCTTGTAAACTCAAAATGTAGTTCATAGTTGGTGATGAAATTGAGGGAGAAAATGGGCAAATGCCCTTTTCGCACAAAAATTTTAGCATTTTGCCCACCTTTTCAAACTAATTAGAGAAATGCCCCTATTTTAAAACTCGATTTTCTAAAAATTGAGTTTCGATTTAAAACTCGATATTTGGACAATCGAGTTATGACAAACTAAAAGCTAAAAAAATATATAAAAAAATATTGGAACTCGAGCTCCATGAACTTGAGTTCCATGCAATTTTTTGAAGTCCTATAGTAGCATTTTAAAACATGCAAGTTCTTTTCTAAGTTTGATTGCTCCATAGGAAGTCCTATAGTGGCGTTTTGAAGCCCTATAATGGCGTTTTAAAGCCCTATAGTGGCGTTTTAACATACAAGTTTTTTTCTTAAGTCTGATCACTCCATAGGGAGCCCTATAGTGGTATTTTAAATACCTATAGTGGCGTTTTTTATGGAATTCGAGTTCCATACAATTAATTTTTTTTATTTTTTTATTTTTAAGTTTTACCTATAGCTGCGTTTCATGGAGGCTTATAGTGGCCTTTTTTTATGGAACTCGAGTTCCATGCACTTTTTTTTTTTTTTTTTAAAGTTTGATCTCCCCATACTCGATTTTCTACAAATCGAATTTTACTTTGAAACTTGAGAAAATCGAGTTACAAAAGAGGGGCATTTCCTTAATTAGTTTGGGAAAGTGGGCAAAACGCTGAAATTTTTGCTCAAAAAGGGCAATTGCCCATTTTGGCTTGAAATTGGGCATTTCATCTGTGAAAACTATAAGACATCACCTAAATGGCTTGTCTTGATCATGGAAGTGGAGATTTCTAGTTGATGTGTTGATGTGTCTTAAGTGTGTAAGACATATTAAACTGGACCGCTGTGAGATTAATTATTCAATTAACAGTTGTCACATGAATAATAAATCTCATGACTTCTAATTTCATAGACTCTCAATCTTGAGAGGATAGTGAACCTATCACAAAATGTAGGTTACTTTGATATATCAGAAGTGAGATCTAATTTAACGGTCAAAACCTCAGTATGTTGGGTAACCACATGTAGGATTGAGGGAAAACATATTCTCAAGATGAAATCCATAATCTCTTTCTATAGAGACACGAAATATCCCCTTGAGATAAGTTTAATGGGAATTGGTTATTCAGGGTCAGCCACTTTAGTAAAGAGTTGCTAAAGTTCATATTTTGTGAAATTAGATTTCCTAAATATGAATAACTAAAAGATTAAACTGAGTATTCAAGGAATAAAATAGTTGTTTATAAAGTGACAGTTTATATGATTTTATTCACTATGAATATTTCATGGAGAGGTCAAATGATGTCATATTAGAGTCTTGGGATATAATTTATTGATAAGGCCTAGAGTGCAATTATATTTCCATAGTAGTATTTGTTATATAATTAATGGTAATTTTAGGCTTGTCAAGAGTTGACAGGTAAGTCTGAAGCCCATTGGAGCTAGAGCCCTATTAATCTCTTTGGTCCCATCCCAAGCCACACACTTAGGCCTAATTGGGCTAGTCGAAAAGGCTAACCCAATAAGATAATCAGTTTTTATTTAATAAGAGCTATTAAATAAAGTAAATGCTAAGGAAGTTAATATGTTCATATGATTAAAAAGAAGAGAAAATAGTTTTTCTCTACATGATTTTTGGAATACACTTTTCCAAAAGGAAAATTAACGTATGTAAGAATTGATTGAGAGACCACTCATTTTGGGTACTATGTGGAATTGGAATAAAGATTGAAGGTAATCTCAAGTCTTGTTTTTGAATTTCACTGCATCAAGGTATGCTTTCTGTTCTTTGTTCTAGAATTCAAGGTTATATGTTATTTCTCATAAATGAAGTAGATCCTTGTGTTGCTTCTACTATGTGTTTTATATGAAATGCAAAACCAATTTTTCCAACAGGGTGAAGGGGTTGTGGACTTTGATAGGGTTTTTGTAATGGGTGACTCTTCTGGTGGGAACGTGGCTCACCATGTAGCAGTTAGGCTTGGTGTGGGTTTGGTTGAATTCGAGTTAGTTCGGGTGAGAGGTTATGTGCTCTTGGCTCCATTTTTTGGTGGGAATGTGAAGACTAGGTCCGAGGAAAGAGGCCATGTGAAAGTATTTTGGAATTTGGACATGTATAACAAGTATGGAGCTAGCACTCAATATTGCCAATATGCTATGTATAACATATGCTATCTGAGTATCAATGACTCTGATCTTCTTCCAACAAGAAACAGTTTTGCACATTTTGCCGACAATAACTAAACCACGTAATAGTTTAATTATTATAAAATCCACATATAACTTCTTTTTTGAGAAATTATGGCACTTGATTTTTTATATTTTTGTTTTTGATTGTTGTTGTTGCTGAATGCTTGAGTTAGACTGTCATTTAATCCAATTAACATGGCATGATGCATGGTTTATAACTACTTTATATGAGACTTGTCCTTGACATATTAACAGAGTGTGTATTAAGTAAACGACAGTATTTTACATGAATATGTAAAAATTCTGTCTTTAATTTCAATATATTATCATGTTAACTAAAAATTTCATAACTTATGTGAAAAATGAAATAAAATTAACTAGATTCATTTTATATCAACAAAATAATCATGTTCAAAAAGTAAAAACTAATATAAATAAATTAAAAAAATAAATTCTTTTTTCTTACTGAATTTGAGCAATCAAGAATAAGTAAAGAAAGAGCATAGAGCAATAAGTATAAATAAGGATATCTAATTTGTGAGAGAGGATAAAGATTTGTTTCTCTAGAATATGGCACTTTCTCTCATACAAAACTGTTGGGATGAACAAATGCTCTCTCTTGTTCTTATAAGCTTAGCTCACACACTAACTTCCTGCTCACACATGCAAAGGATGTGAGTCTTGGCTTATATAGTGTGAACTGAAAAGAAGATCAGGATAAGAACATAGCAGAATGCCAGCAAATATTTCGCGACCTTGTCGCGGGCTAATTGGTCGCAGCATGGTTGCATCAACAGTCTCTTTCGATCTTCTGCCATTTGTCACTCTTGGGCTGTCTGGTTGCCTGTAGGTTCACCTCCAGGTCACAAGATCTCTGGTTGATGCAGCTAATACTAAATTGAAATACCAAAACCTAAACCATATTTTATAAGCAATTTTTTAAAACAAAATTAAAACCTTTAACGGTAATGTTTTCGGAGGTATAAAGGTGGCTTGAAGCCAGAAAGCAGAGGGAGATTGGTTGATGGCGGTTAAGTCCTCAGATTTCTTTCTCTGCCCTTAATGTTTGTTGTTTTATATTTTGAATTGAAGTGTGCAGAAGAGCGTTCATAATAAAGGCAGAGTTGCAGAGACAAGGAATGTTGGGGGAAAACAATAGAGAGAGTTTAAAAACGAAATTGAAAACTTTACCAGGAATGCTTTTGGAGTAATAACTGTTTGACCACAATAGAGTATCGCGTATAGAGCAGGCCACACCAACGATTGCAAGTTTGCAATAATAATACTGAAACGAAATGCCCATCCAAAAAAAAAAAAAAAGGTTCCTTCAATGGGACAAACAGAAAGGCACAATTTTTCAATGTTTTTTAATTTAATTGTAGCACAAATTTATAGAGCCACATGGCTCAATAAAGAGTGGACAACAAAATTTCAAACATTTTACTTTTATACTGTTATTATATATATATATATATATATTATTTATAAGTACATCTGTTTGTTCGTTTAGACCCTTTAAACTAGATTGTTTAACCTAATTAATTAGCCAAGTTGATTATTAAGTTTATTATTCAGATCTAGGTTAAACAAATATATATCATATCATGCATAAATGCAGAAAAGTAAATAACACCACGATATGATGACTCTAGAAAACTGATGAAACTAATCGTTTCAAGGTAAAAACCTAGGAAGGATTTGACGTAGCTATCCTCAAGGTAAAGTAATGTGAGACTGCCTTTTTTCTTCAACACTATGGCCCAAGGATCCTGGGCCGAATAAAATGTTCTTGGTGGACTGGGCTCGATTCACCGCAGCTAAAGGACTGTTTAAGAACCGAGTGGTGCACAAAACAAGCTTCCTACAATACAAATAGCTAACAAGCAATAATATCTGTATTGAATGACATTTTAATAGTAAAGGAATGCACAACAAGTAAAATACAATGTAAGAAAAAGGTTAGGGATCCTCGAATTAGTGAGGTGCATTTTATTGATTTTCCTTAGTTATGATTACAATGCTCACTAAGATGTGATACAAGGTTCAACTAAGTTCAAAAATTACAGACTTTGATAGCTATTCAAACTTCCAAGACTTGCAAAGTTTGAATTTGTTGAATCCGAGCATGTGCTATAGTGGTTGTCGCTGGGATACCGGGAGCGGTTCCCCTGTTTTCTCTTAATTTTACAGAGTTCTTTCTATAATTTTATTAGACTTCAGAAAATGACTATCAATGCCTCAATAATCTAATCGAAAATGAATCTCTATCTCTGAATTCGAATGCCCTGTAGCATGGACCCCTTCCTCCTTTTATAGCACAGCTTTGGGCTCCAGGGTACTAATGATTTCTCCTTTTTGCCCCTTAGAGTTCGTGCCGTGCCAGGTTGCTCAAGGTCATGTCGTTTCCTTTTTCTCTCATAGTTTCTTGCTTTTCGTGCGACCAAATGAAAGTCCCTTAGCTAGTTTTCTATTCCTAGACTTCTCCGTTGGCTGGTCTGAAGCTATTTGGCTTTTTCTTTTCAGCGCTCCAGCTTTTTCAGTGTACCCTTCCTTGTCACTTTCTCCAAATGGTCGGAACCAGGCTCCTGCATTTTGCTTCGTACCTCCTCGCTCCACTGCATGTCTGGAGCATGAGATCCGCATGCCCTTTGTCTTTTTTTTTTTTTTTTATTTTTTATTTCTCTTTGAATTTGCTTCAATCTTACTTCGCGTGTCCAGGGATCCCCTGACTCTGGTGACTTCTGGGATCCCGACCTAGTTCTTCTTACTGGACTTTCTTTGGTTTGCTGGTTCTACCTGGTTTGGGCTTTCTTTTTTTGTTCTTTCGTGGGTCTCTGGATTCCAATCCTCTGGGCCCTTTGCCCTTTTTTTCTTCTTTCTTTTCTCTTTTCTTTATGGTGTGAGCATATCCTTCCCTTTTCTCTCTTAGTTTTATTATTTATTTATTTTTTATGTGAAATGAGCCTAACGTTTTACTTCTTTGGGCCTTAGTCTGTGACCAATTAATTTTGAACCTCAACATTTAGCCCCCCGAGCTCATGGGTTGCTTGCAGCCCATGCGTGAGTTTCTATAGGATTGTCTCCCGTTTTGATCTTTCTACGAGGATCCTGATCTTCAACTTCTTCGGTATCCTGGCTCCTTTACTTTTTTTTTTTTTTTTTTTTGTAACTCCTCCTTTTTTCGCGGGACGTGGCAGTTGAGTTGAAATAAAACTCCCACCACCTACTTTTACGTTTCCCATAACACCCATTAATAACTGCTAATAACTTTTCCATCTTCAAATTTAATTCCTGGCAACTGGCGCGTCTTTCCACATGTTGTCTTTTCTAACTGCTCTTATTTCTTCATTCTAGCCTTTTCACATTACCCTTTTTCTTGTTTGCCTGAATCTTTTGTTCCCAGCCTCTTTTTTCTTTTCTTTTGATCAATTTCGCTGCTACCTGCTTTCTTTTTTCCAAATACCCATTGCTTCAAATGGCATCTTCCTCTTCTCAAAAAAGAAAGGAGCGTACTCCTAGTCCCCTTGATGGTGAGGGTTCCTCTAGTTCTGCGCAAGATGAGTCTGTCGTTGGGCGCCCTGCTTTTCCTTTGTGAGACCCCTGGTATACTCCTAGCTTATTCTTCCCTCGGGTGTCCCATAGCGGGACCCCTCCATCCCCTCATGCCTGGGTATTCTCTGGTTAAGCGGGTTTTGTTGGTTCTGCACAAGTTCCAGACCCTAGGGAGATTTTTGATCTCCAGATTAGGCAAGGACTTTGAGAGGCGGTCCCCATCTTTTTCGATTTTGTCGCTGGAATGATCCAAGGCTGGCCCATTTGGGTGGATAATGAACTTTCTGACAAGGAGTTTGTGGGCCGCTTGGAGCGTGCCGGTGTCCTGAAGGCAGTGGCTATTTCCAGGAATCTTGAGGGTTTTAGAGATGCCAAAGGCCTTAGGCATTTGGTGCGCCGTTGGTGTCCTGCTCTGCACACTTTCTCTTTTTTTATTGGTGAACTGACTGTTACCTTGGAGGACGTGGTCAACAATTTTCTTCTTCCAGTGCTTGGGGATGAAAACCCCTTTGATATTAATCTTTCTGATGAGGATCTCGAGGTGGAAGAAAAATTATTTGCTCACTTTGGTGGACGTACTGCTTCTTTTGGTGGGAAACCACCCAGGATGGGTAGGTGAGTTATGAATCTTTTGCGCGAGAAGGATAAGGAAGTCAGGCGTGCCGGGTTCCTCGCATTCTGGTTTAGCAAGTTTCTGTTCAGCAAGTTCCTCGGGTATGGAATCAAGTCCACTCTTTTTCCCTTGGTGATTAAGTTGGCTCAGGGTGATCAATATCCTCTAGCCCCCATGTTTTTGGGCCATGTCTATTCTCAATTGGATCAGCTTCATGGAGATGAAGCCGAAGGTAATTCTTGTTATGTTATTACTTCTTCTCTTCATTGTGCCATTCTCCAGGTATTTATGTGGGATCGTTCTTCAGTTACTTTAGCAAGATGTAGGAATTTAAAGTTTGTAAAAGATAAGTTTCAAGGATCCCCTGATGTGGTAAAAGGGCTTTGTGGCAGCTCAACTGATAGCCACCTTATTATTTTCCGTTGGCTGAGTCTAAAAGGTGGCAGCCTTAACTTGGTTGAATTATTTGATCAAGTAGGTCATTTGAATTGGCAGTTTCCCCGGCAGTTTCCCCGAGAGTTTGTGATTCTGTGTTATCTACTTTCCTAACTTCTACAGGGAATACTTTTGATTTACGTCGCGGTGATGAAGGTAGCTTAGCCTACTTGGCTTGTATTAGTCCTTCTTGGCTTCCTATGCTTTCCTCGAGTGGCCCACGGTACACCCATTACTCGGCGTATCGAGTACTTCGACAGTTTGGCTTTGATCAGGATATTCCCCTAGTGTTTAATGACATAGTTCCCTCTCTTCCCTCTTTGGATCCCTTCATGAGACTTTAGGCCTTCTCTTATTAGTCACGAAGGAGTCCTCAGTTTGTAGTGCCCAACTTCCAGAGAGGGGTTTTTGCCTCCAGTGGTTATGCTAGCTATTGGAGGAGGGTTCAAAAGTCCTTTGCTGATTATGCTGGTTCTGACACGATTGGGAGAGTCCCCAACCCTAGCATTTCTTCTGCTCCAACACCCAACAAGCGTCTGTCTCTACCTACTGCTGGCGTTGTTTCTACTGTTGTAAGCAGCAAAACTGGTTTCGCATAATGGCATGCTTCTAGGGAAGGTTGGGTGACTTATGCGCAGGATTTCCTAGAGACTTGGTTGGGGTGTGACCTTATTGTTGGTGCTTCTGCTGGGGTACCAATTAAAAAGGGGGCAGTAGAGGCTATAAGTGCTAGTACTCCCATTGGCATGAGTAAAGGAAAAACAGTTAAGCAGGAAAAATTGAAGGAGGCCGCGGCTGAAGAGAGTGTAGAGGATGTTGGCCCTAAGACAAAGAAGAAGAAGACTGGGAAATCCCAGAAACAGTTGATACTTGCTGAGGAAAAGGAAGTTGAGCAACCTTTGGCCATAAGGGGCCGGGTGAAGACTAAGGTAGAGTTTTCTTTTCCCCAGGTTCCTGTGAGTCCTTCAGTTCATGGTTCATCGAGACCCTTTGGACGCACTCGTAGTAAACAACAAAGACCTGGAGATCCTGTTGAGAGAGAGAGAAGGGCAAGGCCTCTTTCCTTCTTTTCTCTTTTAGGTTGCAGTTTTGTTGTTTCTTTCCTTTTTTTTTTTTTTTTTGAACTAATGAGTGATTGTCTTTCCTGCAGTCCAAGCGTAAGTTAGATCCCAGGACGGGTAGAAGCCAATCCTCTCGTGAAGATGTGGTATGGTTTTCCTTTATTTGTGTCTTCTGCTGTTTGCCCTTATTTATTTCACAAGTGTTGTGTATCCGTGCTGCCCTGTTGTTCATGCCCTCTTTCTTTTTTTGTTCTTCCTTCTTTTCCTTCTTTAGGTGGAGGTTTCTCCCCCCATGGTTGGCGAGACTTTGGAGGAGGAGGTGGCTACAGCTGCACCTCAGAGTATGGAAGATGAGGCTCCCAGTGGTGGCATAGCTGGGGAGACTGGGCAACCAATGCAGGATGTTCAGGTTGCCCAGGATCCTGAGGCTCCCAAGCTTTCCACGTCCCCAGGTCCTCAATTTGAATAGATTCCTAGTCTTGTTAAGACTGTGTTACCTCAGACTGGATTAAGTACAATGACTTTGGGAGGTGCATCATCATCCGGGCAAACAGGTGAGCCTTTCTTTTTTTTTTTTTTTTTTTTAATAGCGTTTTAACTTTATTTCTTTAGCACCCCTCCCCCCTTTTTTTTAGTCCTTTTTTTTTTCTTTCTCCTTCCAGGCCAAGCCACTTCGAGATCTGTCTCTGATGCTGCTTCTTCTTGAGAATCGGAGGATTCTGAAGGTGGGTGTTGATTGTCCTTACTACATTCTCTCTTTCTTTCTTTCCTTCTCTTATATTTTCGTTATGGCGAAGCCCCCTATATCCCTGCCTTCTTTTAGCCATTTTGCTGAGACTTCCTTACCTTTTCTTCAACTTGCCATGTGTTCTTTCTCAGAGTCCTTCAAGAAGTCAGAGGAGCAAAAGGAGGAAACTCCGCCCCAAGAGGCCGATACTGGTTTGTACTCTACCCTCTTTTGTTCTTTATCTTTCTCCTTTTTTTTTTTTTTTTTTTTTTAAGAAGAAGCTAAGTCTGCCCCCCCTTTCTCTCCCTTTTTTTTTTTTGTTTTTTTTTTTTTTTTTTTGGTAGGAGTTGATACTGGTGTCAAAAATCCTGAACTTGTGATTTCTGAGGGGGGGTGTAGGATCTGCTCAGGCTGCTGGCCCTCATTCTGTTCAGAGGGTTGAAGGTTCCTCTGGGACTTCAGGCGGTAATGCAGCAATGGGGGAGGCTCCAGAGATAGTTGTTTTAGATCCTGCTTCAAGGCTCCCTACTTTTCTGGCTCGCTTTGATCTTCTGGAATTCAACAGCCTCCCTGCCAGTCACTTTTGCCACTTCGGGCCCTCCTATAGCAGCTTCTTGCGGTTCTCTGTACCTGTGGAAGGTTTGCCACTGCTACAAGGGCTGTTTAAAAGTCATGGGGATTTTACCATTGGTTTCAGAGGAGGAGTATTTTTGGGAAACATTCTGATGGAGCTGCTGTGCGCCGTGTTGATTTCCTTAAGAGATTCTTCACTAGACTCTCTATCTGAGGAAAAACTCTTGGAATGGATGGGAGTTGTTCAAGATCTCTTGGAAGCCAAGTTCAACCTGTCCTTTTTGCTGGAGTATCTGTGATCATTGGCCCAAGTTCTATTCCAGAGGCAAGCTTCTAAGAGCATTGATGCTGAGATTGCTGCTGCTGAGGAAGGTTTAGCTCATGCTCACAAGACTTTGCAAGATTTGAAGATTAAAAGGTAGAGGTTTCTTTCTTCTTCGGCTGTCCTTGCTCTCTCCTCAGATGGCTCTTTGTTGGCTGGCCTCCTTTCTTAGCCTTCTTCCTTTTTTTTTAGCTGGTTTGGATGTGTATGAACAATTTGGGGTTGTATAAATTTTCTATTTCTTTGTTTGGACATTGCTTCTGGCTTTTTTTTTTTTTAGATCTGCACTTGTACTTTGAGATTACTTCCATGTATTTGTGCTTCAGGATGGCTTCTTAAGTATTTATGTTTCAAGATTGCTTCTAATCTCTTTTAATGGCATGTAGATATATATATTTTTATTTTTGTACTGAGTCCTGGTCCATGATCCCCACAAGTTTTGCTGCAGGTCCCAGCCAGGTACCCACCCATTTTCTTCTTGATTGCGAAAGTATTGAACTGGGTACATTGGGCGATATATTTTTTTTTGTCCCAGCTCATGAACTTGGCAGGTTTTTTTTTTATTATCAAGTACTGGGCTAGGTATCCTCAGTACATGCCTGAGATCCTAGACCATGTATTTGAAACTTAACTATTTTGGAGTTATCTGTGGGGTGATCCTGGGTCATGCATCAAAAAGATTTCCCCAGGTATCCTCCCTTTTTTTCTTGGTTGCGCAAGTACTGAATTGGGTACATTGGGCGATATTTTATTTGTCCCAGTTCATGAGCTTGGCAGATTTTTTTTTTTTCAAGTACTGGGCTAGGTTTCCTCAGTATATACTTGAGATCCTAGACCATGTATTCAAAACTTAACTGTTTGTAGTTATCTGTGGGGTGATCCTGGGTCATGCATCAAAAAGATTTCCCTACGTATCCTCCCCTGATTCCATCTGTGTTAGGATTTTGTAATACTTAGGATTTAATAGCTGAGAAATAAGAAGAAATTTCATTGAATTTAAAATATAAATGTCATTCAAGGAACATAGCAAATCTAACAAAGATAGTAAAGATCATAGAGTGTCCTTCTACCACGAGTTCTTGAACAAAATTACTTAAACGATAATATATAAAAAGAAAGAAACACTTAGCAGGTTGGAGAGTTTGGCAAAAAGGATTTCAGTGTACTGAGACCTCTCCCTTTTCATGCGTAGTATTGTTTTAGCCACTTCCCATTATGAGCTCTGTCAGGATTGTCCCATATTCCTTTGTAAGGTAGTAATACCCACTATCATGGGCCTCCCTGATGATGTAGGGTCCTTCCCACTTTGGGGCAAATTTGGAGGGTCCCGGTAGGTTTCTTCTCACATGCTCTGTTGTCCTTAGTACTAGCTGCCCTTTAATGAAAGTCCTCGGGCGTAGTGCTTGTGCATATGCTCTAGTCATTCTTTGCTGGTACCTCTGGCTTCTTCTCTTGGCTAGCACTCTTTCTTCCTCTACCCCTTCAAGGTCTGCTAATCTCCTTTCGTTGTTTGTGTCTTTGGTGTCCTCCTGACTTTCTTCAAGTACTACTCTAGGTGTGGGAACAATTAATTCTACTGGGCTGATGGCTTGTGTCCCATAGACTAGGGAGAATGGTGAGAATCCCGTGGCTATTTTCACAGAGCTCCTGCATGCCCAAAGTACATCTGCCAAGTGGTCACTCCATTTTCCTCCATACTCTTGCTTCATTTTTTTAAGGATCTTCAATATCACCCTATTAGTGGCTTCTGCCTGGCCATTTCCTTGTGGGTAGTATGGTGTAGACCTTCCATGCTTGATGTAGTAAGCCTCAGTTAACCCCTTCATGTCTTTATTTATGAATGGGGTTCCATTGTCATTGATCAACTCCTAGGGATCCCAAACCTTGTAATGATATGACCTCGAATGAAGTTTGCTACAACTGCTCCAGTGGCCTTTTTCAAGGGGATGGCCTCTACCCATTTTGTAAAGTACTCAGTAGTTGCCAAGATCCATATGTAACCACTGGATGGGGGATTTATAGGCCCTATGAGATCAAGCCCCCAAGTGTGGAAAGGCAATGGGGTTGTCATATCCTGTAACATATTTGGGTGAGTATGGATTGCATCTTCGAGGACTTGACATGCATGGCAGGTTTTAACTAACTCCTCGGAGTCCTTTTTCATTGTTGGCCAGTAGTACCCTGCCAGTAGTACCCCAATAGTAGTAACTGTTTATAGAGCCTCCTTTTTTCCTGGGTGACTTCCACAATCACCAGAATGGACTAACCTGACTACTTCCCTGGCTTCCCTTGGCCTCAGGCATTTTAGGGGATCCCCGCTATATCCCTTTTTGAATAGGATCCCGTTTTACAAGAAGTATCTGACTGCGAGTTTCTTAAGCTGGTGGGCCAGTGCCTTGTCAGTCGGTAGGATCCTTTGAGCCAAGTATTCCATGAAGGGAGTCCTCCAATTTTCTGTAACAAATACAGCGTAACTTTCTTCTTTGTCCACCGAGGATTGGCATTCTTGACATTTTTCCTGTATAGTTGCTGCCTCTTTGTTCATATTTGGCCAGTAGTATCCCATGCGCTGCATCCTCCTATATAGACTGATCTTTTTTGAGGTCCTGGAGACTTGGGTATGTAGCTCTTCCAACCTTAGCTTCCCCTCTTTCTCATTGATACATCTGGATAGGATCCCTCCGAGCAGTCTCCTGTATAGTTCTCCTTCTATTAGAGCGTAGTCCCTCAGCTCCTTGACACTCCCTCCGGATCCTATTTCTTTCATTTTTTCTTTCACTTCGCTCCTCCAATCCCATTGCTTGGACTCTCCGGGGGATATCTTTTGGAGGATTTTTAAGATGGAATGCTCTTGCCTTCCTATTCTGACCAGAGTGTCTTTTCCCTTGAATGGTACTTAGGATCCCAGGGTGGCAAGCGCATCTGCAAACCTGTTTTCACTTCTTTGCGTGTACTCTATGCTAAAGGTCAGGAATTCTTGCTCTAGCCTCTGCGCCCACGTCCTGTAGGTTGCCAAACTTTGTTCCCTTAGTGCAAAATTACCTTTCACCTGAGAGACTACAAGATTGGAATATCCCAGTACTCTCATGTGTTTCACCCCAATACTAAGTGTTATAGTCAACCCGGTCAAGTATGCCTCATACTCAGCTGCATTATTGGAACAGGAGAAACCAAGCTTGAAAGATAGAGGTATGGTGTCCCCATTCTCACAGCTCAGTATAACTCCCACCCCATTTGAGGTTGCTGTAGCTGACCCATCGAATCTCATTGTCCATTTCTTTCTTGGGATTTCTGCTACTGCTACCTTACCTGGGATCTCTTCACTTAGTGAGCTTTCCTCCTTCCCTGGGAACTGTGCCAGGAGGTCAGTTATGACTTGACTTTTGACAGCCTTGGGGTCCTGAGGCCTATGTCGTATTGAGAAAGTAGGACCAACCACTGTGCTATTCTTCCTGTTAGGAGGCACTGATGCAGGAGTGCTTTTATGGGGTGTGACTTAGTCACTAAAAGGATTTGGTGAGCTGAGAAATACCTCTTCAGCCTCTGGGATGCGTAAATAACCACTAGACAAGCTTTTTTTTTTATCCTGGGATACCTGGTCTCAGCATCCTTGAGTGTTCTGCTTACATAGTAAACAAGTTGCTCTTTCCCATCATCATCCTTTTGCGCCAGTAGGGTTCCTATTGCTTGGGCATTTGATGCCAAGTACAATAACAGGGGTCGCCCACGTATTGGTGCCTGGAGAGTGGGCAGATGATTCATAATCTGTTGGACCCTTTGGAAGACTTCCTATTGTTCTGCTCCCCAGGTGATCTCGGTTCCTTTCGTTAATAGCTTGGATAAGTCTCTTGTGGCCGAAGCCAGTCCTGGCACAAATCTCTTGATGTACGAGACCCTTCCTAGGAAGCTTTTGAGCTCCCTCATTGTTGTTGGTCTTTTCATAGTGACAATGGCTGCAGCTTTGGCTAGATCCACACTTATGCCTCTGTGATGTACCAGGAACCCGAGGAACTTTCCTGCAGATACTCCAAAGGCACATTTCATAGGGTTCATGCGTAGCTTGTATTCTTTGTATCTTTTGAAAACTTGTTCAAGTACTTGAAGGTGTCTTGTCCTAGCTTTTGACTTGACCACAATATCATCCATATAGTCTTCCATTTCCTTATGCATCATGTCGTGGAAGATGGCTGTCATGGTTCGCTAGTATGTGGCTCCTGCATTTTTAAGGCCAAAGGGCATCATAGTGTAATAAAAATTTTTGATTAGTGTCCTGAATGCTGTCTTCTCAGCATCCTTGGTAGCCATACGAATCTGGTTGTACCCACTATACCCATCCATAAATGAGAACATAGAACTTCCCGCAGCTGAATCCACAAGGAGGTCAATATTAGGCAGAGGGAACTCATCTTTTGGACAAGTCTTATTCAGGTTGCGGAAGTCTACACAGCAACGGATCTGGCCGTTCTTTTTCTTCACAGGTACTATGTTAGAAAGCCATCTGGGGTGCTGAATGGGCTTAATAAAACTAGCTGCTAGCAGCTTCTTGACCTCTTGAGTTATCTGGGCTTCTACATCAGTGTGAAAGACCTTGGCTGGTTGGATTACTGGTTTAACTCCTGGGTCCACATTGAGGGCATGGACCACTAACCCAGGATCCAGACCAGGCATCTCATCATAGGTCCATGCAAACACATCCGTGTATTCTTTGAGCAAAGCCACCAGTGGCCTCCTTTCTTGTGCTGCCAATTGATTGCTGATGAAAACAGGCTTCTGGGATCCCAGCTCAGCCCCTAAGTTTACTTCCTACAATTCTTCTTCAGGCTGGATTTGTGTCTCTTTGACTGGTTCCTTTGGGACTTCCTCTTGAGCTATCATACATTTTGGTGGTCCGAGACCTTCCTGCACGATGCATTCAGGTCCCGCGCACCTTCACAAGCGGTAAATTAATCTTCCCCCGGGTTCCCGTACTAATACACACTCCCGGGATCCTGAGGTACTGGGCTCCTTCTTTTGCCTTTTCCTTTTCAGGAGGTCTCTTAAGTCATGGGTACTTCTTCCTTCTTCTTTCTCCAAGATAGGTGTTCCTAGGGTCCTTGGCATGGGACTCTCATCGTCAGGTTCTAACTCATCATAGAACATTGTTTCTACAAAGTTTACTTCTCCTTGGCTGAAAGGGTTATGGTTGGCAAGGATCCTTATAGGCCTTCCATTCAATCTCCCCTTAACACACTGATGGTACGTGGATGGTATAAGGCGGTGTTTATGGAGCCATGGCCGTCCCAGCAATACATGGTAGGACACTTTTGAGTTGATTACATGAAATCTGGTCAAGGCTACTATTGGCCCCACTCTTAGGGCCAGCTGTATATATCCTTCAGTTGATTCTGCTGATCCTCCAAATTCGGTTATCTCCATGGGAGCCCCCAGGATCCTCCTCCCAGCTAGGCCCACGGCTTCCAAGGTACTCAGGGCTATGAGGTTGAGTGATGCCCCTGTGTCCATCAGTGCTCTTCTGATTTGGACACCGTTTATGGTGGCCATTAGATAAAGAGCTCTACGGTGGTCTGGATGCTCAACCTCCATGTTTTCATCAGTGAAAGTTATGGCATTGGTTTTCTCCAGGAAAGCTCGACTGGCATGTGATTCTGCTGTGAAACATTCCATTCCTGAATCTGCTGCTATAGTCATGAGAGATTCCGTGGCCACCCTTCTTGCTTCTAGTCCAAATCCCAGCTGATTGAATAGTGATCTGAACTTGGGATTCTTTTGGAGGGTTCTGACTGTGTTCGGGTGGAAGGATCCTTCTGGCTCTTCTGCTTCTGCTGGGTTCCTATGGATTACCACAGCCACCACCCCCTTTCCTTTGTGGTTGGGCAGGGGGTTCCTTTGTACTTCTGGCTCCTTCTGGGTGAGCTCTAGGGTTCCTTCTCTTAGCTTATTGTGAAAGAGCCTGCGGAGGGTCCAGCAATCCTTGGTGGAATGCTTAACATAATTATAAATCCTGCAAAACAAAGGATTTTTCCTTTCTTCCTCGGTTGGTGGCCTGGATACAGTGAATGGCCTAACCACTCCATCCCTGATCCATTTGTCCAGGACATGGTTTAACTCTTCTACAGTACATGGGATCACCGGTGGTTCCTCGAACATCTTTCCCTCAGGCCTCTTCCTTTTTTCTCCCACCGATGCTGTCATGGCTTAGGATGCTGGCATCCTCTTCGTCCTCATAGTTTGTGTTGTTCTTCTAGTCCTCTGTAATAGGTCAGCGAACTGTGTGATACATAAATTTTTGAGGTTGAGTCTGTAATCAAAAAGTATGTTACAGATGCAAGTCTCTACGAGTTCTTTTTCTTTATGGTCCCCATAACAGTCTAGGGACACATCTTCAAATCTTTTGATGAACTGGACGGGATCCTCTCCTGGCCTCTGCCTTACCATCTGAAGGCTTTGGAAAGTGACTTTGTCCTCACCAGGGTAATATTTTGCACAAAATCTCTCCATCATTTCGTCTCAGGTTTTAATGGACCCAGGTCTCAGTGTGCTGTACCAAGTGTATGCCCTGTCCACTAAGGACTTAGCAAACTCTCTTAGGCACAGCTCTCGGTTTCCTGCGTAGGGGCTCATAGTGTGGACAAACCTACTCACGTGTTCTACTGCACTTCCATTCCTTCCATCAAAAGGATGGAACTTTGGTGGCTCATATCCCTTGGGGTATGACTTGCCGAGGAGTTCTGATGGGAATGGGGGATCTCGAGAAAATTGCTTGGGGATCCTAGAAAGTTTTTCCCTTTCTTGGTCCAGGAGGGCACTAACATCTGCCAGTGTTAAGTATTGGGGGTTAGTTCCTCCTCCCACTGCTGACCCTCCCTCTGGCTGGGTTCTATCTTGGTTGCCCACATGGGGGGTATTGTCTCTGACTTCCTGTGTCTTGCCTTCTTTGAGAAGGCGAACTTCTTGTTGCAAGTCTTTCAACATTGCAGTCATCTGAGCCATAGGGTCTAGCTCCTGCCTTGCGTTTCTTTGTTCTGACACGGCCTCCTATTCTGTTAGGGGCACTTCGCCTCTTTGTTTGGAGGCCACTTCATTTTCTCCCACAGGCTCAGAGGCCGTGGGTGGCACATTAGTACATTTACTGTTCCTTTGTCTTGGAGGCATGCTTTGTGAAGGGATTGCTTCTTCCCTTTTCTTTACCTAGTCCCTAGTGAAGTCGCCAAAATGTGAGAGTGCCTTTTTTCTTCAGCACTATGGCCTAAGGATCCTGGGCCGAATAAAAAGTGCTTGGTGGATTGGGCTCGATTCACCGCAGCTAAAGGGCTGTTTAAGAATCGAGTGGTGCACAAAACAAGTTTCCTACAATACAAATAGCTAACAAGCAAGAATATCTGTATTGAATGACATTTTAACAGTAAAGGAATGCATAACAAGTAAAATACAATGTAAGAAAAAGGTTAGAGATTCTCAAATTAGTAAGGTGCATTTTATTGATTTCCCTTAGTTATGATTACAATGCTCACTAAGACGTGATACAAGATTCAACTAAGTTCAAAAATTACAGACTTTGATAGCTATTCAAGTTTTCAAGTCTTGCAAAGTTTGAATTTGTTGAATCTGAGCATGTGTTATAGTGGTTGTTGCTGGGATACCGGGAGCGGTTCCCTTGTTTTCTCTTAATTTTACAGAGTTCTTTCTATAATTTTATTGGACTTCAGAAAATGACTATGAATGCCTCAATGATCTAATCGAAAATGAATCTCTATCTCTGAATTCAAATGCCCTGTAGCATGGACCCCTTCCTCCTTTTATAGCACAGCTTTGGGCTCCGGAGTACTAATGATTTCTCCCTTTTGCCCCTTAGAGTTCGTGCCATGCCAGGTTGCTTAGGGTCATGTCGTTTCCTTTTTCTCTTATAGTTTCTTGCTTTTGGTGCGACCAAATGAATGTCCCTTAGCTAGTTTTCTATTCCCAGACTTCTCCGTTGGCTGGTCTGAAGCTATTTGGCTTTTTCTTTTCAACGCTCCAGCTTTTTCAGTGTACCCTTCCTTGTCACTTTCTCCAAATGGTCGGAACCAGGCTCCTGCGTTTTGCTTCGTATCTCCTGGCTCCACTGCATGTCTGGAGCATGAGATCCGCATGCTTTTTGTCTTTTTTTATTTTTTTATTTTTTTTTTATTTCTCTTTGAATTTGCTTCAATCTTACTTCGCGCGTCCAGGGATCCCCTGACTCTGGTGACTTCTAGGATCCCGACCCAGTTCTTCTTACTGGGCTTTCTTTGGTTTGCTGGTTCTACCTGGTTTGAGCTTTTTTTTTTGTTCTTTCGTGGGTCTTTGGATTCCAATCCTCTGGGCCCTTTGCCCTTTTTTTCTTCTTTCTTTTCTCTTTTCTTTATGGTGTGAGCCCATCCTTCCCTTTTCTCTCTTAGTTTTATTATTTATTTATTTATTGTGTGAAATGAGCCCAACGTTTTACTTCTTTGGGCCTTAGTCTATGACCAATTAATTTTGAACATCAACAAGTAAATCCACTATAAGAGAATCGAAGTTTTACCAAAAGATTTAACCTTAAATCTATTGCTACCTCATGTAGTAACTTACTGACACAATCGCATGCAAGTTTCGAATCCACAGACTCCTTCTTTTCTTGGATTTAAAGTAACACAAGCACCCTTACTTGTGACTTTGAGATCCCACTCAAAGGTTTTAGATCACCATCAGTAATGATCTTGTTGCAGTAACTAGGTTCTACCAATGCTTGATTGTAGATCTTGCTTCGGTAGATTCTTATGTAGTTAGAAGGTATAAACCTCTCATATCTCACAAAGATTAACACACAAGTCTTCCAAAAGTCTCTAAAACATAGCCAGGGTTTCCCTTTTATATGTGAACAAGTTGAAATGAAATCCTAAATGTTTTCTCGGGCTTGGGCTTGGGCTTGATTTAAAAATCTACAGAATTTCTTTTCATCCTATGATTTTTGATTGATAGAGCCTAATTCTCGATCGGTCAAGCAAGGCAGAAAGTGTCTTCCTTTTTCTGCAGTCAGCTGAACTTGAAGTTTGAAACCTAGAGCTTTAAGCATTGCCTAACACATAGACTTGACATGTTTTGTTCTCGGTTTGCCAACACATTTAAAATATGATTCTAAACATTTAATTAAACCTAAATCTTTAGAACCTAATTGTACGGTTGAATTTATTCAATTATGTGTTGGCTTTATTCCCTACCAAATTTGCTTGTAATTTAGCAATTAGATACCCCGTATTTAGGTGAGAATTATGTAAGGGTAGTGTGTGAGAGAGTGTGAAGAGAACTCAAATGCATGCACTCAAGAAAGGCCTTGCGACTGGATCTCACGACTGGAAAGTCACTAAAGGTGGCACATGTGTGAAGCATGCAGGGAAACTGAAGGGTCATGCCAGCTGTAGTACTACAGGATAAAACTTCCAGTTTGGCCATGTAGTTAGCTCGTGACTCAAACTTGCAACTCGTTCTAGTCTCAAGGTCGAGTAGTTAGAATGCCCTGTTTGGTTGAAACATGACTTTTCGTATTCCTAATACACCTTACTATAAATACCCTTATACCCACGAAATGTTGAGAGCTTCCAGAGAGAATTTTGAGAGTAAAACCCTAGAGAAAAACAAGATTGACTCATCCACAATTTTCATCCTTTTATTTTCCAAATTCTTCTACTCTTACCCTCTTTATTGACATATCCTTGAGAGGTACATTTAGCCAAATCCTTATCTCACTATACCCATATCAGTGAGGAGGTATTTTGGTACTTGAGAAGCAGTTTAGAAGGGACTAATTCATTTTGGTTGATGCAATGGGCGATTGCGAGATCTGGTAAGCTAGAGAAGATAAGGTTCGGCATAACCCTGTTGGAGCAAGAAACTTGGAGGGCTTAGGTGCACTGGGTAAATTAGGCTTGGAGGGTCTTCTGCTATTCATATATCCCAACTTTATTCTCTAGTGGATTATTGACCGCTTAGAGGGCGGCAGAGAGATTTTTCACCAAGTACTTTGGTTTCCTTTTCGATAACACATTGCTGTATTATCTTTGTGTTTGCATCTAAGAGTGTGCATGGGTTAGGTTGGATCAGGATGAGGGAATTTTTTGACCCAATCCACCATTGTGGGTCAAAAAAATTCAACCCAACCAAACCCATCACATAAGTTCAACCCAACCCAACCCAACCCACATGGGTTGGGTTGGGTCAGGTTGAACCCATGGGTTGGACAAATTTTTATTACTATTATTATTACATGGGTTGGGTTGGGTTGGGTCAGGTTGAACCCATGGTTTGGACAAATTTTTATTACTATTATTATTAAATTGAGCAGAAAAAAATATATCACACTTGCCACTTGAGTTGATAAACAAAATATACATTAATATATAAACTAATATTTCAACTTAGTTGTAAACAAAATATGTTTAAGTGTCCAACTGAGTTGATAAACAAAATATAAATGAACTAGTATCCTAATTCACTTATAAACAAAATATACATGAGTTCCTAACTCAGTTATAAACAAAATATATCTAAAATTTTAATTTTTTTTATTAATTGTATAATATATTTTAATATATATTAAAAGAACTAATAGGATTTTATATTATATATGATAGTAGGAACTGAGGAAGTGCTCTACAGCTAGCTTTTTTAAAAAATTTATTAAATATATAATATATTTTAAACATATATTAAAATATGGGTGGGTTGGGTCAGGTCGGGTTTGGCGGGTTTGTAATTTTATGACCTAAACCCAACCCGACCCACCATAAAAATTTTTTTTGTAACCCAACCCAACCCATCAAGCTCTAAAAACCGACCTAACCAGGTGGGTTGGGTTGGGTCGGGTTGGGTTTGGCAGGTTTTCTGCACACCCCTATTTGCATTTCTCTTCCCTTACTCTTTACCTTTTATTTATTGCGGTGGTTGTGATTAATTTCAGTTTGGAGTGTTATACTAATTTGGGTTTAGCTTATATTCATCATTCTGCACATATATTGTTTGTGTATAAGCTTGTGTTGGTTATGTTATATTTGGGGGTCTAAACGTTCATAAGTGTTTTACACACTAATTGAACTTTCACTAACAACATCAATTGTCTATATTTTTAAATCAACTTATATTTTAATTAGAGGTTGGCATGGTAAGTGATATATAAACTTATATTTTTTAATATTTTTAATGAATAAATATTTAGCAATTTTTTAAGATAGTTAATACCGTAACTCGAACCATTTTTCCCCTTTATCCCCAAGCACTTTATGTATGAGGATATGTCAATTAAGTTACAAAACTCTTTGTATATTTAGCTAATTAAATTGACTAATAAACAAAAATAAATATCTATATTTATCTATATATAAAATTAGTGATAATTCTGAAACAATACATTGGTATTAATCGGTACCAAAATATTTTGTTTCCTTGATCAAACCAAAACACCTTTTTAGTATGGTATTGGCTCTGTTAGGTTTTTAGACCCCTATAAACTAGATTGTTTAATCTAATTAATTAACCAAGTGAATACTTAGGTTTATTATTCCGATCTAGGTCAAACAAACATGAATCATATATGTAAAACAGCGAAAATATAAAAAACACAATGATATGATCACCCAGGAAAACCAAACTGGTAAAAAACCTGGAGAGGATTGAACCTAGCTATCCTCAAGGTAAAAAGCAAATCCACTATAGAGAATCGAAGTTTACAGTAAAACTTAGACCACTAACATCCTATTACTGCCACATGTAGAACTTACTGATACGACCACGTAAAAGTTCCGAATCCACGGACTCAATCTCTATTAGGCCTTTGCAATACAAGTACTCACACTTGTGATAAAAAATACAAACTCTCCTGTTTATGACTCCAAGACCAGCCTTGAAAGTTTAGATCATCAACTATTGTTGATCTTGATGCAGCAACTTTAGATTTACTGGTGCTAAAGATATGAAAGTGATATCCGGTAGTGATTTTGATAGTGAAAGACACAGAACCTTTTAAATCTTACAAGAGCACCTCCAAAGTCATAATAAAACGTGCCTAGGGCTTCCTTTATATACTAGAAGAAGTAGATCTGAAATCCTAATCCTTTTTGGGTTTGAACTGCTGTTTGGGCTTAATTAAAATTATGCAGATATTATTTCGATCGGTCGAGCCTATCTTTTGATCGATTGAACAAGGAAAATTCTGAAATCTTCTTTCTGTAGCTTACTTGTTCTTGAACCTTCACTTGAATCACCTTGAACATTGTCTAATAATACCTATTGACTCTAAGATCTATATCTAGACAAGTTTGTGTTCATGATTTGCCAATTGTTCTAAACTTTTAGAACATAACAGACTCTCTTGGTTTTATCATGTGTTTGCCAACATACATAAATTAGACCCAAATAGATTTGACCCAATACTAATGTACAAATTTTGTTTACACTAACTATGGTTCTTTGGTTAAAGAGACTCCTTTCTCTTGTCTTGATGTAGAACCACATCAATTCAAAAGGAATGGATAGCTAGAGAAGTATGATCTTATTCATCATAATTCTAATAGAGAAACAAAAAGTTGCTACTACTTTTTACAAGTGCTTCTAATGAAAGCAATCTAGGTTCAAATTTGTCCCTCCCCCAACAATTGAATTTTTAAAAACATAAAATAAAATAAATCCTCATTTTTTAGAGAACTAGTATAAGGAATTCCCTAGAAATTAAGGAGAGATTGAAGTTTCTTGAAATCAATTTGATGAACAAATATAGGGCCCTATAAGAAACACATAAAAATTCCACAAAAAATTTATTACATTATCAAATTTGCCCACCACTTCTATCACGAACTATTAAAAAAAATTGCAGAATTTGGTGGGTCCCTATGCTCAGATAACAACATTATCAAAAGAAGAAAAGAGAAAGCAAGATTCTTTCACGAGTGAATGTGTACGTAGATACAGTGCCAGAGCTAGGATTTTAGTTTGGGGGGGGGGGGGAGATTAAAAAGGTATTAAAAGGAAATTAAGTATTTTTTTTCCTAATAATTATGTGTTACTTATGAGGACCACTAATTGAATTTCCATGAAAAAAAAATTTGATAAGCAAGATTTTCATAATACTTTCATAACAAATCATAAGTGGTAAGTTATTACTGGTTCAAATTTCAACCCACCACTGAAATTAATCTTTTGCTCACCAATAACAACTAGTAACAACCTATTACTAAAGATTTGTTGTAAAGTGTTGTTAAAATGTTGTGAACATAGAATTTCTCAAAGCTAAAACGATTATAAATTCTAATGTAAAAAGCTCACAAACTGATGTGACAAGAATATATGACGCGTAAACAATATAATAAATAAATGTTTGAATGAATTTTTTTATGATTGATAATACATCAATTTGTAAAATTTGTAGTATTCATGGCATTACTCCACAAGAAAAATTGTTGTGAATAGTAAATTGAAAATAATAATTGAGAAAAAAAGGAACAATGAAATGGGTGAAGACGTATGTGGTGAGATAAAACTAATAAGAATAGTAAATTTGGTGAAAAAGTGATATGATTTGGTATGTGGGAGAAGATTTTTTCCCTATTTTCTTGGTGTTAATGATCTGTACATGTATTAAAGTGGGAGTCTTTTTTTTGTCAGGGTAAAGTACCAAAGAATAGTTCATAATATACCTATTTCAAGGAGTCAGGGGGGCAATTGTCACAAGAAAAGTGTTGTGAATAGTAAACTGAAAATAATAATTGAGAAAAAAAAAGGACAATGAAATGGTGAAGACGTACGTGGTGAGATAAAACTAATAAGAATAGTAAATTTGGTGAAAAAGTGATATGATTTGGTATGTGGGAGAAGATTTTTTCCCTATTTTCTTGGTGTTAATGATCTGTACATGTATTAAAGTGGGAGTTTTTTTTTTTTTTTTTTTTTCAGGGTAAAGTACCAAAGAATAGTTCATAATATACCTATTTCAAGGAGTCGGGGGGGCAATTGCCTCCCCCCCCCCCGGGCGGGGGGGGCTCCAATTCTACGTAGATAGATACGGAAATCCACAAATTATTGTTTTAATAATATGAAATACCGCAACAATCACTTAGAAGGATTGGGATGCAAAAGCGTCATTATGTCGTAAGTGAATTTATAAACCTTTTTATTTATTTCAACAAATTGTGGCACGCCACTTGTATAACAGAGAAAGGCGGCTTGAAAGGCAAAATCGACTTGTGTGGATGCATCACGATATAAGCCTTTATCGAAGAGATCGGTAGCTTGAGAGATTTCAGACTGCAAAGTCGTAATTATCATGACAATCCTGCATCTTCAACCATAATGTATGGTTACTGGTCTTGCTAGTGTTGTCAAACACCTTAGATATGTATGAAAGTGTGTCATTTGTTAAACTCACGGATAACTCTATGCTAATCCTGAGAAGGCCAGTGTAAGTGGCTTTGAAGCTTCGGGGATCTGATTCAAGCATCGATATGCAAATTTTCTCATACGTAGTATGATTACAAGTTTTCCTGATCAAAGCGGCTCCCTTCTCTTCTGATGTAGCAACACAGGAATTCATTAGTAAGAAAGGAATAAGAACGGAAAGGACTGTAAGAGGGAGTGAAATGGGACCTTGATTTAACATAGTTCCAGTAGAGAATATAACAAATGCCAACAAAATTTTGCAAATGCAACAGCTCTTTATATACAACATAAAATATAACCCCTTTTTGGGCTATTCTATTATGTTTGGTAATTAATTAAGAGAATTCAAGCATGTATCTAATATGTGTAAGTAGTGAGTTCTAGTTAACTCAATTTGTAAAGTTTCGGATAGTTGAATAAGAGATTTGAGGTTCAATCCCTGCCTATATCAAAAATCAATTGGTGTCTCGGTTTGATGATAAATAACACAATCATTAAAGGCGGACATTATAGGTTGAAATTCTATAAAAAAATTATTTGCAAGTATAATTTAAGAAGAAAATGATAGAATTTTGAAAATTTTATAGTTTTATATATTTATTGTTGTTAGGTTAATAGTTGTATAATAAGTACGACTTCTTTTACAAGCACAACCCAATCTCACAACATTTTCATAAGATGAATCCCCAAAATTGGTAGATGCATAAAATGTTGTAGACATAGTATTTCTCTTAAAACAACAACAACAACAACAACAACAACAACAACAATAATTAAATGCACACTAAAAATTCTACCATTATAATAGATATCCATTTTAATCTTAAATGGAAAAAAAAAATCCTTATATTTTCATAATAAATCATAGATGGTATATTATTATTGGTTTTAGTTTAAACCCACCATTGAAATTGTTTTTTTTTTTTTTGCTTGCTAGCAACAACCAATAACCATCTGTCACTTAAGACTTATTGTGAAAACATTGTAGATATAACATTTCTTTGACAACAAATATCCATTATGATAATAAATGAAAAAAATTGTCCTTAAATGCATAGTATAAATTTCACCATTATATTAAATTCTTTAAATAATATTTTGTTAAATATCCACTGTCAGCTTCTTTAAATATTCCATAAAAAACAATTTCACCTTTTCCCCCTCTATAATCAACTTTATAAAGTGGGTATTATTTTTCTCTTAAATTGTTTCTAAGATGAAGTTTTTTTACTTTCATTTTTTACCTATTTTTTAAAGTAGCCTAAAAAGAAAGTCTTAAATAAGTTAATTTCTACACATATTTCTCCTTCAGGTGCAACTGTAAAAAAATGAAAAACAATTATACCCTCTCTCTCTCTCTCTCTCTCTCTCTCTATTTATATATATATATATAAGCAATATTGTACAATTCAATATTTTTTAATTAGATGTGAATATTACAATCTACCGTTGGTTTACATTATCTTCGTATATTCTCCATCTTTGCAAAATTTTAAGGCGATCAAAGGTCAATTACCATCTCCTCAATCAAGTGTTTAAATTCAAGTTTTTGAAGTTAAAAATAATTTATAAAATACGAGTTAATGGATTGAATGGTAAATAGATCCAACTGGAATGAAAATTGGTATGCTTGTTAAAAATATATAAAAAATTGGATGGTGTAATATTTGTTTAGGTTATACTAAGTGTAGCTTGAACTCAAACTCTCTCTCTCTCTCTACACACACACACACGTATACATATATATTACAATTCAACATCAAGTGGGTCGGGCAGGAGTGGGAGATTCCATATTTAAATACACCACATTTAGTTTATAAAAAAAAAAAATACATTTACACTTTGGTGTTACACACACCTATTTATTAACATCTCTATAAAGTTTTTTGCGGAAAAAATAATACAAAGTAAAAAATACAATGATTTATGTCCCTTTGAGTTCAAAAAAAAGGGGGGAAATTACAATTCACCACCTAAAATTATATCTCAGATTACACTTTGCACCATAAACTTTTTAAATGCATATTTTGTACCATAAACTATAATTTTTGTTACACTTTGCATCCGGACATCAAAGTTTGCTGTTAACTTGATGAAAATCCAAAGTTTAAGATGTAAAGTGTAACAGAAAGTATAGTTTTGGGTGGTAAATTATAATTTTTACTTTGTTTCTAAAGAATTGAGAAGATGAGCAATTGAGTCTTTCACGTGCCATACTTTTCCATTCAAGTTAACACCAAACTTGACTTTAGATTGCAAAGTTTAACAAATGTCATAGTTTAAGGTGAAAAATATGCACACCCTCAAAAAAAAAAAAAAAAGGTGAAAAATATGCATTTAAAAAGTTTAGGATGCAAAATGCAATCAAATGTATCGTTTATAGCGGTAATATGTAACTTTCCTAAAAACATAAAATGAATTGCGTCCTTTCGTGTAATACATGAAAACAAAAAATTGACTGTTTAAAATTTTAATTATAATACATGAATTAATACAATACATAGGTACACGTCCTTTTGTATTAGACATGAAGGGTAAAAAATAAAATAAACTGCCAATTTAATGGGTTGTATGAGTATAATCCATAGGTATAGTTAATGGGTAGCTACATACAACAAAAAATGTTAATGAGAACTCTAAACTCTTCAATTTCTTGGAAAAATTATAATTTATCCTCTGAAACTATATCTTCTTTTATATTTACTCTCCTAAATTATACGAATGCATACTTACCTCCCTTAAACTATATCATCTTTTACACTTACTTCTTAAACAATGAAAATACACACTTCTAAACTATACTCCCTTTTACTCTTAATCCCCCTAAACTATTTCACATTTTATAGTTATTCCCCTAAACTATGAGAATATACACTTATTTCTCTAAACAATTACCCATAGGTTGAGGTGCAAAGTATTATACGGGTAATAATTTAGGGGGATAAGTGTGCATTCCTATAGTTTAGGAAGAAAGTGTAATTTTCCCAAATTTCTTATATTGATGTAACTCATAACTACTCACTACGAAATGATAATTGCACTACATTGTGTTAACATTTCACCTTTTTTTTTTCAAGTTATTTAATGTTTTCTCCTTATTCTATCAATCTTCTTTTCCTTGTTGAAGTTATTTTTCTATTTTATTTGACAAAGAAAATAAATAGAAAATAGTTATTCTTAACGTTGTTGTTGATCACGTTCTTCATATATAGATAGAAAGTCATCAAGAAATTAGAATAAAATCTTGAAGCTAGGTGAGAGAGCGAGACATGGAAACTGTGGGATTTCACTTCTCTTGATGCTAATGAAGTTTTATTGTTGGTTGATATTTGTTGACATCCATTTTCGCGACACATTTTTTATAAGCCCAACTTTCTCATGCGATCAATTTATGTATTATATTAAATTTTATTTAAGTATGGCTCAAGCCCAACTTTCTCGTGCGATCAACTTTCTTAAAATGATTTATTAACAAATGTCCTTAGGACATCCATTAATATTTCCATTATTATAAAACATATGTCATAGGTTGAAATATTATCCTATCAAGAAAAACAAAATCTTCAATATTCTTCCTTTTCTTGCCTATAACACTTTCCATTTAAAATGATGTTTAAAATGATGCAGGATCTTCTCAAGTTTTCCTAATTAATTACATAACACAAAATAATAACAATAAAAAAACGAATGGTAATAATTTGTATTTTTTTTAGAGGAAAAAAAAAATAGTTTTAGCATTTGCTTAGTACTTTCAAGTTTTACTGCAAGTTCTTGCAAAGCAAGGATGGAGCATAGCTCCCCGGGGGGGGGGGGGGGGGGGGTGGTGGGGGGGTGTTTGTGATGGCCCCCCTTGGCCCAATGGAAAAAAACAAAATATAAAATATATAAAAATTTGGTTTTGAATTTTCATGCTCCATTTCTATTCAATTCTCCCAACCTTTCGCAAAAAGTACACTTTCTTTGTTCAAATTTTCATTAAATTTTGATTCTTTTTGTGGGTTACCGTCTGGGTTCTAAATGATTTATAAAATTTATCTTGAAGTATTAGCATAGGATAATTGAAGCTTAAGTATTTGATGAAGTTCCCCAAAGAAGCTTGGGATAAAAACACAAACATATAATAAGCTTGGATAAAAAACATGGTTGTCTTTGGGTTAATCTAGAGCTACAATATGAAGGTTTAAATTATAACAAATTTTTTAAGCATTTGGGTTTGAGTGTATCCCATTCCCCCTCACTCGAAATCCTAGCTTTGTCCTTGTTATGAAGTGACATGACATCATGCCACATCAGCTATTTATAAATTAGATTATATGGTCAAAATTAGTTTTACAAACTAAACAAAAAATATATTTAAAAAAAATTAAATAGCCAAATCTTCAAAAATCCCCAGTGTAATTATCCATAACCAGATTTGCTCTTTACTCCCATTGCTGACACCAATATTGAACTGCTCTACGACAATCAGATCTTGATCACTGTTCACTGTTCATACATAGGAAGTTTTCAATCAAGTGCTCCACAATTGGCTGCGTTTGGTTGATAAGAAAAAAAAGGTCATTATTCTTCCTTTTCTTGCCTATAATACTTCCCATTTAAAATGATTCAATATCTTCTCAAAGTTGTATTTAGAGGCTGCCTTAATTGCTTCTGGTATGAATAATTTGCTTTGTTTGTAGACCATTAAGTTAGTAAACCAAAAGAAGATTGAGTTCTATCCAAATTCATATTTTCTCGATGTTGCACACACATTTAAAAATATCTTCTTTTTTGTTTTTTTGGTGATCTGTGCATGATTTAAAGTAGTTGTTATTAACGTCATTATTTATCTCCTAATTCAAAAAATTCCACCTCATTTGTTTACAACCTGTTTCATAAATGCATGGTTTGCTTCTTTTGATGTTCCTAAAAGAAAAGGTGTATTTGATTTGCAAAATTGCATGTCTGTAATTGAACCTGCTAGAAACATATAATGCTTTGTAACGGGTTATATTTATTTATGCTTTGTACAATTTTTTTAAAAAAAAAATTTTGAGGAAAAAATTGAAATGGGATTCCTATTGTTCTGTTTCCCATTTAAGTTTTTTACTTATTTTTCAGTGAGTAATGCTTACTATACATTTTAACACAAAGTCTTCTCATTTCATCTACAATATTTTAGTTCTATACCTGCATTTCCATTATTCTTTTTTGACGTACGACTATAAATGGATGTAAAAAGTAAGTTGGTCATAAAGTGATGATCTACCAATTATAATCGCACATGTCATCACTTATAATAAAAATTATTGCAAAGTAGGTGGTTTATGGCGTGCACCTCTTTCATTGACATATTTGATTTCATTTTTGCAGGGAATAGGGAGCCGATCTTGTTTGCCGCTGTCATCTGGTCACTGTGGAACAGGCGTAACAACATCCGTCTAGGCAAGCTTGCACTACCCCTTTAACAAGTTGATGGATTTTGCCCGAGAATGCCTAATCGAGTCCCCAACCAGCAACTTGATATCTTCGAACCCTCAACAACGTCAAGCAACAAAGTGGACAGCCCCTGAGACACACGGCTTCAAGATCAACTTTGATGGAGCAAACATTTGCCGATGATGACACTGCTGGAATAGGAGTGGTCATCCGAAACGATGCAGGTTTGGTTATGGCTTCGCTTACTCAACAAATACGCATGCCAGCCTCGGTTATTGAGGTCGAAGCTTTGGCAGCAAGGAGAGCTTTGGAGCTTGCACTGGAGCTTGGTTTCGATGGCTTAATACTTGAAGGCGACTCAGAAATCCTTATCAAGTCCTTGATGAACGGTGGCAGCAAATTAGCCCACTACGGACACCTTGCATCAAATATTCTTTTCATTATTTCCCACTTCTCAGAGTTTAGATTATCTTTTGTACGGAGACACTGTAATAGGCTAGCGCATTCTTTAGCTTGGTGAGCATCCACTCCTCCTCTAATGTCTGTTTGGATGGAAGGATTACATCTGTATTCTTGGCTGATTTGAATAGCATTCCTTAGTTTTGCTAAAATTAAAAACTGAAAATACTGTAACAAAATAATTTTTAAATATATGAATAATACTATAGGACCTATTTTTAATATTTTTTTCTGAATAAAGTGACTGTGAATCCCATGAACAGTGCTATTACAGTGCGTGAACAGTATTACTGCAAGTGCGAACAGTGACAATGGTATCCCTAAAATGCGTAAAACAAAAAAAAAGAAAAAAAAAAAAGGGAAAACGTTGAAAAGTAAAATGCAAATGCCTGCAAACGTGAATCCAAACCTACAATAAGTCTCAATTGTGTTTCTCAAAAAAAAAAAAAAAAAAAAAAAATCATGAAGAGATAATTTTAAGGAAACATTTTTCATTTTATATTGTTATGCACAATATCAGGTGTCAGATAAATCATGAAGGCTTTTGTAACTTATTTCATTATAACTTTACATCCAAATCCATGATTAATGGTATGGCTCCGCAGGACCGCATTCAAAAATTATCTAGCTATCATCATAGCTTGGAATTCTTGATGGATTTGCATTGGACTTCATGGGCTTGGGTTAGCAAATTTGTGGGCTGTACCAATGGATTTTTGGCTTGGGTTGGGCGAAACATAAAAAGAAACTTACCAAAAAATAGAAAGAAAGAAATAAACTAGCTATAGCACCTTATATGCATGTGCTATTCTCCCATTTTGATCTTAGAATATTAATATCGATATTAATCAGAAGATATGAATAGAGACTTCACAACTACATTGACAAACAAAAGACATGGGACAATGGGAAAAAGACGAAGTAGCTAGCACTGTTTTTCTGAAGACCAAAATTTTTTACCAACCTTTCCAAAGTCCCTTTTTCATGAAATAAAATCAAATGAATCTTATAGCCCAACCACTTTTAAGGTATGTTTCTGGAAACATGCATGATACAAGGACTCGGTCAAGTCAAGCTCAAAGAATATTGAAATCAATGACAATAAAATTTTAGCTGTTAATAGTTCAAAAACGAATTCTTCATGTTGGACCATGACCATTACCCGGTGCCTAAAATATAGATTTTAGGTCCAATTAATAGCACAATCACGCTTTTCCACCAAAAGATTAATAAACACATTAATTTAAGTGTATGTAGTTTATGAATATATCCCTTTCAATTCACCCTTTTCTTTAATATATACTCCTTCCATCCCAATTTTTTTGTCTTGTTTGAAAAGTCAAACTTTTTAAGAGGGAACATTATTTATTGTCTTGTCTATTTTTTAAAAATGTATAAGTTTTCAAAACTACCCTTAAAAAAATTTATCAAAAAATTGAATTAGTAAATTAATATGGGTATAATAGGAACATTAGTAAATTAATGACTTTTATTTTTAGAAATATGACAATATTTTGGAACATCTCAAAATGGAATAGAGGACAAAAAAAATGGGACGGAGGGAGTGGCTCCTTAGCCAAACCACAACAGTTATCAATTACGTTATTAAGAAAGAAATTAATAGAGCTATTGATTGGAAACGACACTCTTTTTTAGTCGAAACACACTGCAAGATACGTAGGAAGACATCAAGAACTGGTTTGGGGCCAAGATAATTCGCCACCATGAAAAATACTTAGGCCTCCCATCTCTGGTTGGAAGGAGAAGCTTTTGTCAAATGTAGGAAATGAAATTCTTATTAAGTCAATGGCACAAGCAGTTCCAACATACACTATGAGTGTATTTAAATTGCCAAATGCACTGTGTGAGGAGATGACAAGTATGGTCCAAAAATTCTGGTGGAGTTAGTCGAACAAGAAAAATAAAATGGCATGGTTGAGTTAGGAAAATATGTGCTTGCCTAAGGATAAGGGGGATTTGGGTTTTAGAGACCTCAAGACGTTTAATTTGGCTTTACTAGCAAAACAAGGTTGAAGACTCCAAACAAATACAAAGTCACTGGTCCACAGGGTACTCAAAGCTAAGTATTTCCCCAACAGTGACTTCCTTAATGCTGAAATAGGGAATAAGCCGTCTTTTGCATGGAGAATCATAATGAGTGAAAAGAGTATTGTTCAACATGGGCATAGATGGCAAGTGGGGGATGGATCGGCTATTAGTATAGTACATGATAAGAGGTTGTCACAGCCATCTACCTTTCGAATAACAAGCATTCCCCATGGAATTCCAATAGATGCTAGAGTTAGTTCACTAATTGACCCACAACTTGGAATATGGAAGTCGGACTTAATCCAATACTATTTTAATCCGATAGATGCTCTAGCCATCCTTAGCATTCCCATCAGCCTGAGATTACCAAAGGATCGTGTAATATGGGCATATGATCCAAAGGGCAGGTTCACCGTCCGCAGTGCTTATAAATTGGCTCAATCTCTCTCGCCCAATTTGGACCAGAGTGAGACTTGAAATGACCAGGCTGATCGCAAGTTTTGGGAGGTTATCTGGGGTCTAAATGTGCCAAACAAAGTCAAATCTTTTGCATGGAGGGCAAGCAAAAAATATTTTACCCACAAAAGCTAACCCTGGTCACCGAAGAGTCCTTGATGATCCGACTTGTGAGGCCTGTGGAGTAGCAGCTGAATCTAGTAGGCATTTTTTCTGGGACTGTGATAAGGCTAATGAGATTTGGGAAGCTTTCGGGCATCCCTTTTGATACTCGGGGAGCACACTTTCAAGATTTCAAAGACATATTGTGGCATGTTATGTTTATCCAGCAATATAGCACAACTGGAAGTATGAAACAAAAACAGAATATCATGCCCATCATCAAATTGTAGTAAGACCAAGTACCAAAAGACCCCTCTATTTATGATAATTTTCAATACATAAGAATATTAAAGGTGGATTATAATATTCAAAATATTACCTACAGCCATCCAAAATTCTTACTTTTAAGAAACAATAATATGTATTTGTACCATGATCATCTATTCTTCATGGTTAGGATTAATTGTCTTTTGTCAAGTGGAATGTTCAACGACAATTGTTGCTCTTCAATTGTTTTCTCTTCACATTTAAGTGTCAAAGGAACTTAAAAAAAAAATATATATATATATATATATATATATATAGACATTATCCATCACCAACAACTTTAACATACCCTTGTTTTGTCCTCTATATTTCTGTGAATTTTAAGCTTGGGCAAGTTGGTACAGGTATACATTTAAGGAATTTATGAGGATATGCATATGTGTAGACTGTTGGTGGAGAAGCACTGATATTAAGAGTGGATATTTAACTCTTCTAAGAGGCATCAGAAAAAATCAATAAATCTTCATGTTGGTCATGCCAATATGCACTAAAAATATGAAATAAAATAACATTTTAAAATAAGATAAGTTTGAAGAAACAATTAATCGTGTGTGCCATATAAGAAAGGTGAAGAAGAATTAAAAGTTTAAAATCTGTGTTAGTGACAAATTGTTGTAGACAGTGAAGGTTATCTTGCAAAGAAGATTAGCCAGCAGCATTGGGTCTACCAGTGATGTTGAAATTGCATCCTTTGTTGGTAATGCTTTTGATTCTCTCATGTCTCATTTCCTCTCTACTCTTTGCTCTCTGCGTAGATTGAAATATTAATTACACAAACAGAAAGTTAACTCTAAAACAAAGAAAGAACTGATGAGGTACCAAAAAAAAATAAAAACTTGAGGAACATTAATAGGTCTATGCCAATTTAAAATAACCTATGTCCACACCCTTATAATTCTACAAAATTAATGATTGAATTCTACAAAGTTAATGATTGTTCACAGGGATAAAAAAACTACCAAATTATGCAACTTAGTTTTTCTTCACTAATAGCTAGCATGTCCTCTTAGTTAAACCTAACTATTAAGTTTCATTCGTTGACTAAACTCACTTGATGTAAGATCTTAATAACCTCACGTTAGTAAATAACATTGAACAAAGTTACACAAAGTACCATATACACTACCTCTCACTTACATTCCAAAGATGGTTTGACTTAAATCCAATTACTGTAGCCAGCAAATCCAGATCTAACTCAAATACATAAATCCAAACATATCCAACCAAATGACTAAACTTAAAAATAAAGTTATGGCGTAATTTAAAAATGAATAAAGAAAAAAAAAAAAAAACTTTACTTGTACCAGTTTCAGCTACATGACAGATTCTCTACTTGTCTCCTCAACTCATTGAAATTTCATAGTATTTAAATATCAGAAGTAGTCTACAACTAGCAAAGTTAGACCATATTAAAGCAAATATGGTCTAACTTAGGTAAATACAAATTTATAAATTACACAATTTATGATAAGAAATTTTTTTGAATCATCAGACATTTTCCTTCATATTTACCCTAGAATGCCATATCAAAAGGTAATATCATAAATGTTTCTACAACAAAAAAGCAATAACCAAAGAAAACGTTCCTTCCATAGCACTTCAAAACCTTTTCGCACATAAGTAATCATAAGCTAAAGGAGCCTGTAGCTGCCAAATTAGAAGAAAGGTGGAAGAGTTTCAAAATCAGACTCAACAATTTATTTAGATTTAAAATAAAAAACATATAGCTTCACTCCTAACTCCTAAGCAAGTTCACAAATAATATCACAATAAGCATCCTGCTGACAACAATAAATCTTTGATGCCTGTTTTCTAATAATGAAGACTTTATAGTCATCAATCAATTACAATTAGATCATGGTAATCTTCTCCAAATATTTCTAACTCCATCAACTCCTCTGGCTTTGGAACTGACTTAACTAAATCCTCCAGAGATGAAACCACATTTAGCAATCCAAAACACGATCTTCAGAAATATCTTATCCCTTTTCTATTGGAATCCCATATTGCTAAACATAAACACTTTCTTCACCATCCTATCTGGGTTTAACTTTTCAATTTCAGAAATTTCCAAGAATAGATCAAAAATGTTTTGAAAATCTATGTTACCATTAGTAGGAATATAAAAAGTAGTCATCTTATATTTAAACTGATTTTGAAGTGAAGCTTGATTAAAATAACTTAAGCTAACTATCATAATACAAAAACATGCAATAGAGATTTCATGTTAATTTGAAGAAGGGAATAAGGCTTATAACAATAGTTTTCTATCATTAAGCCTTCTTTTACCACCTTTATTGCAGTAGCAACTGCTACACCAGATGAAATCCCCACCTGAAATAAACATGCTCTCACATTCACCACAGATTTTGAAAACTAAAAGAACCAGCAAGTAGCAACAAAGTAATAAATATCCTTTCCCCCCTAACCTGATTCTTGATATTAGCTTTCAATTTATTACATTGTATTGTGAATGACAAATCACTGAATATTTAAGAAAGATTTTAGTTACATATCTTTTAAATAAACCAAACCAAAAAAAAAAAAAAAACCATGTTGCAAGCCCAGTATTGATATCAAATGCTAAATGACAAAGTTTTATGATAAGTAATTAATCCAACAATTGACTTGGGGAAGGATTAATTCCAAAAATACAAATAAGGGAGTGTTGTAGAATGGTAACAGACCTCAAACATATATGAGTGAAAGTTAAAGCCGCCTTCAATAATTTGTAATATATTATAATCTTTGATCATTTAAGCATTAACAAAATTAATGAATGCAACAACAAACTATAATGGCTATTTATAACTGGCATATATTATAATCTTTAGGTAATTTAACAATTTCAGCAAAAGAAAATTTGGTTAACTTAACAATGTAATAGCTGTAGTAATTTGCAGCTAATAAGGTAGTCATTGGAAAGAACATTTACCTCATGCAATATAGACTTCCTTACTGTGGCTATTCATACAATTCAACATTTATTTTATACTGGATCAAATATCATTAGCTAATTCTAGAAAGTATGACATGAAGGAATCTAGAAATAAAGGAATTAACTGCATGCTATAGAGAACAAATTAAAGAACAATACTAATTTGTAGCGGGTCCTAATCAAGTGAATGTTAAGATGCATGTACTTCTACCAGTAAGCTAATATCTATATTTGCATGATCAATATTCACCACCAACACCACTGCATCACTGTATTGTAATAAATCTGACAAAAGAGATGTTCTAAACTCTATATACACATGCCACAAAGTTAGCATGCTCTACTATGTATTCTACAAAGTTATCATTACTTTCCTATGGCCAAACCATAGAGCTACATGGTTTCATGCTGGATTTGTTAGAAAAAGTATAATGATCCCTAAATGCCACCAGAAAATGTAAATATTAGCCCGTGAGGTCATATTGGATATGACCAACAGGTCCTACCAAACCCTCTTAAATCAGCAAAATGTGACAGCAACATATTAGTCTCTAAAGTCATATTGAAATGACTAACAGCTAGCAATGTTACTCTCACACATAATTCAATTTCTCCTTATCTTACAGCTCTAGCTGAACTCTCTTAAACCAGCAAATTGTGTCTACTGAAAATTTCAGCACTATTTAGACCATACAGTTTTGTAGTCTAGGCCTTGGTCCTCCTCCAAAGGGTAATCATCAAAACTTATATAAAAGAACTTAACCGTACCATAGTGAATGAACCAATATGTTACGAATACGCTAAAAAGATATGCATCATTTCAAAATTAATGCCTATTAAAGAAAGGTGTAAAAATAATAATTATATGATCAACTTCTTCATTTTATAATAGCTTGAACTTTTAGAATACACATTGTTTAACTTCTTCATTTTCTAATAATAATTCAATTTCTCACCTTGAAAATTCTGCTCCTTTAATTTTTTTTTAAACAGATTCTGTTTCAATACTGAATGAAAAAATCCACCACTGTTAGTAAAGCATGCCAACCAAAAAGTGAAAATTTTTATCATCTAGGAGAAACTGGTGATATTATGAAACTAATCTTGCTTGATATTTTACTGTTTCTGCACATGTTCACAAACACTTTTACCTTAGGTCTTAAACTTCCGTTTGAAGTTTTATCCTGAGAATCAATATAGGCAGCATTAAAGCTTATAATATAAGAGTAGTGAACACCTAGAACATAACAGTCTATGCAAAGTGATTCATTGACTTGATATGGGTAATTAGCAAGACGGAGGGAAAAAGAGAGCTATAAATTTAAGTCTTCTACAATATAGCATTTTTCCTCATAAAACACACATAACTCTAAATTTTTATTATGCATTATATTTTCCTAATTTCTTTTTGGTACAATTAAAATTTTTAAGTTTCAAAGCTATTATTCAGATTTCTCATTCTCTTAAGGAGATTATTTTGATAACCAAAACTTATCATATAATTACAATTGATATTGCTTAAATAATTAATAGTACTCTCAACCCAAACTTGTATTTTCCTATTCCTAAGTAGGTACACCGAATTGGGCAGAAGTGATTTGAAATAGACCAAGTGGTTCAAAGTGGACCGAATAAAACAAATTGGATTGAATGGACTAAATTGAACTAAATAGACTGAAGTGGAACGAATTGGACCTAATGCGCCGAATTGCACCGAATTGGACAAAATGGACCAAAGTAGACCTAATGGGACCGAAGTAGACCAAATGGACCGAAATATGCAGAAGTGAACCAAATGAACTGAATTAGAATGAATTGACTGAAGTAGACTGAATGAACCTAATTGAACTGAAATGGACCAAAGTAGACCAAAGTAGACCAAGGTAGACTAAATTGGATTGAGGTAAACTAAAATAAATCGAACTGGACCGAACAGATGAAGTTGACTGAAATGGACTGAATGCAGATCTATAATTAGCATAGCTAGGATTGTATTATGATATAAACTCAAATTCTTACTACCAAAATAATCAAGTATTAACTCAAACAATTAGATTCTAAACTGAGTAAAAGAAAAAAGGAGACCCCACTACAAAAAACACAGCTAAAGCCTCAACCTATAGCTGCGTTTTTAAAATGCGGCTATAGGTCCAGTCGAATAATTTTTTTAAAGATGACCTATAGCTATGTTTTCTAAAAAACGCGGCTATAGCTAATCTTTAGCCGCATTTAAAATGCAGCTAAAGGTTACCTATAGCCGCGTTTTTGAAAAACGCGGCTATAGGTCCAGCCGTATAACCTAAAGCTGCGTTTTTCAAACGCAGCTTAGTCACCCTTTAGTGACGTTACCTATAGCCACGTTTTTGAAAAACGCGGCTATAGGTCCAGCCGTATAACCTAAAGCTGCGTTTTTCAAACGCAGCTTAGTCACCCTATTGTGACGTTGCCTATAGCCGCGTTTTTAGAAAATGCGGCTATAGGTATCAAAAAAAAAAAAAAAAAAATTCTTCAGCTTCCTACGTGCCCCCCCATTCCCACCTACATCCCCACCTACCCCCACTTTCTTCTTTTCTTATTTCTCCTTCTTTCTTTTTTTTCTCTCTTCATTCTTCACTTGCTCACTTGCTCCTCCGTAAGGTTCTTCTTTCTTTCCCTTTTTTTTTATTTTCCTTCCTCATTTGGGTAACTCTTCTTTGTTTTTTTTTTTTTTTTTTTCCCTTTTTCTTTCTTCCTTCTTCACATCTGGATAACTCTTTTTTTTTTCATTTTTCTTTCTTCCTTCTTCACTGGGTAACTTTTTTTTTTCCTTTGTTTCTTTGGAGCTGCTGCTTTTTTTTTTTTTCCCCTTTCATTCATTTTTTTCTTCATCTCAAGCACACTGATTTGTCAATAGATCTAGTTTTTTTTTTTTTTTTTTGGGTTATTTTATGCTTAGTTAGTAAGAAAATGGAGGAGATGCTATTGTGGATCTGTGCTTGAATTTGTGCTATTGTGTTGCTGATATTGTGAATATGTTGTGTTTGATTTTGAATTTCAGGGTTTGTGTTTGATTTTAAATTTTTTGGGTTTGTTTGTATTGTGAATATGTTGTGTTTGATTTTGAATTTTCTGGGTTTGTTTGTATTGTGTTTGATTTTGAATTTTTTGGGTGTGTTTGTATTATGAGTATGTTGTGTTTGATTTTGAATTTTCTGGTTTGTATTTTATTTTGAATTTGTGATTAATTTTGAATTTTTTTTATTTGAATTTTGAATTTTCTGGGGAAAAAAAAACCCTGATTTTTTTTTATTAGAAAAACCTATAGCCGCGTTTTAAACGCAGCTCAAAGCGGGCTATAGCCGCGTTTTTAAAAAATGCAGCTATAGGCCCCAATATATTCTACCGGCTTAAAAACGTGGCCATAGGCCTGTTGCTGCGGTGTTTAGGCCATGTTTGTAAACGCAGCTATTTTATTTATCAATAATCACTCACTACATTAGCAATTTGTAAAAAAAATTTTAAAATAGTTTGTATCTCTATCATTATTCTTTGATAAGTACACAAGAGAGAAAGCAGAAAATGTTGGACACTTTTGGCCTATTGGTTAATTTAACATGCTTTACAAGGTTGTTACTAAGTTGTTGGCCAAACATATGAAGCCTTTCCCATATGAACTCATTAATCCACTTCAAGCGAGTTTCATCTTCGGCAGGAGAGTAATAGACAACATTGTATATTCCAAAATGCTGTTATGAAATTCAAGGGAAGCAAGCCCAAATGTCGATCTGTTTGTTTTTAGAACCCTTAAAATACAACCGGATTAACCTAGTTAATTAGCCAAGTTATTACTTAGTCCAAATTTCAGATCTAGGTTAACATAATCATATAATCATATCAATGCAAAGTGCGGAATATAAAGAATACAAAGATATGATGACCCAGGAAAACTAAACCGGTAAAAAACCTGGGGAGGATTTAACCTAGCTATCCTAAAGGTAAACTTGAATCTACTATGAAAGAATCGAAGTTTTACAATCACGACTTAGACCACTAACATCCTATTACTACCCACTAGTAGAAAACTTACTGACACGACCACGTGTAAGCTCCGAGACCACAAACTCCTTCTTTCTTAGATTCTCCAGCAAGTACAAGCACTCCCGCTTACGTATCTTTAAGCTCTTTGGTGCAGCAACTGAATGATCATCAAGCTATCAATGAAATCTCCTTCTTGATAATCCTAAGCATATGTGAAGGCAATCACCTCTCAGATCTCACAAGAGATTAACACACACAGCAAATAGAATAACCTCTAAAACGTGGCTAGGGTTTGCCTTTTATACCTAGGGGAAAACATAAAACCCTACACGTCATATGGGCTTAGGGCTGAGTTGGAAATTCTGCAGAAAAAACAATCTGCATGACTTTCGATCGATCGATCGAATCAGTCAGAATTGCACACTCAATTCTGCAGTTAACTTGATTCCAACTTTACATAAACGACATACTTTGAGCAAGTCTAAAACAAGACTAACAACCTGTTTTAATCATGGTTTGCCAACAATACAAATTAGAGTTCTAATACATTAGTTCCTAAGTACCTAGAACCTAACAAACTCCCCCTTTAGCAATTCGTGACAAAACAAAACCACAATGCTGAAAGTTACAAGTAAAAACCCTTTACAAAAATAATGTCTATTACAAAATAATCCAACCTAACTACTATCCATCAGTTGCAAGTGTAGACAGCAGCACGACTGAATCAACCTGTATATTCCCAAAATACTCAACAAACACATAAACGCATGTGTGGAAAATACAAGTAAAACAAAAATAAATTCTTGACTTCACAAAACACAAAACAAAGACATATATCATGAATAACTCATAAATATAAATCAATGAGCAGTGAAACAAGAAACATATATGACAATGTATCTCCCCTAACATGAGTAGCCCAAAACAAACCAAAGAATACATCATGAGCTAAAAATAAAAATTAAATACACAATGAAGCACCTAGATACAATCTAATAGCTCCACAAAAAAAAAAAAAAAAAAAAAAAAAAAAAAAAAAAAACTCTCCCTAACAACAAAAACTCCTCTACAAGTGTCCAAAACTACTCCCTCTTTTTGTGACGGAATGCCAAAGGGCAATCAGAGTCCATCATCAAAAGGAGGTGGCAAAGGCGAACGTTGAAGATGCGCTAAATCTACTTGCAAAGCACGGAGCTCATCAAGCATGTCCACCAAAATCTAACCCTGAGCCGCCTGAACAGTCAAGACAGTCTCCAACGTACAACGAATGTTAAAGTCATTCGAAGTAGATGGCGGAGGAACAGCAGTAGCAGCACGATCAGCAGACGCCTCACCAGTAGTAGTACCTGTAGAAGAAGAAAGAGGTGCGATACCAGAAGACTCAACACGAGGGCATTTAGAGCTCTCTCTTATATGAGCAGCCCTCTGCCTAAGAAAGGAGGCACCTATAGGAGTAACTATGTGTACGGGCTCAGAAGCGGGGAAGTCATCTAGACCAAGATACAACAAAATCCTATGAATGAAAACAGGATGAAGAAGAGCATGAGCGGTAGAAGAACTCCTACAGACTTTGTTCAAAGAACTAAGAAACAGATGAGGAAAACTAATAGGAGCATCCGTAACTAGAGCGAACAAAAATGCACATCACTCTAAAGAAATGGTGTGCAGATGAGTGATGGGCCACAAAGAATGACACGCTATCCTAAAGAAAAGATAGTGTAACTCAGTAAGCTCAGCAGTGGTGATTCGAGAATCAGAACCCCAATGGATAGAAGACCCAGTGATATAAGACATGATGTCGTCCAAGGGAGGGGACTCATCATAGGGATAGACAGGGTGCTCGACCAACGGTACCTTAAGAGCATCAGCCACGACTCTAGGAGTAATGGTGAACTCTACACCTCGTATCCAACTCTTTACTAAAGTGTTAGAATCATAGACACAGATAGAGATGTTCTAGTAGAACTCTCTAAACATGGTAGTTGGTGGTGGAGGACCAATATCCAACAAAGGTAGCCAGCCCTTACGCTCAAAGTTAGCCCTAATGGCTAGATCAAGCTCATCTAACAAAACTTTCCGCTCAGACCAAATCTTTCTCTTAACGTTCAGTGTCTCAAAGATCTCTTGGTTTTTCTCACTCGGAAACTTCTCACGATCAAAAGGAGGAGGAGAAGGTGAGGGGGCAGACCTATTGGCTCTAGTCTTCCTAGGCATGGTGCTAGGCTAAGGACAAGACACAAGGACAAAGCCAAAAAGAACAAAAAGAAAAACTAAGGGCAGATTGCAAGTTAGCATAAAAAAATATAGAAATAACAATCTATATGATGCATGAACAGATAAATGTCATGATGCATGCTCTAATGCAATGATAACAAGTTCAATTTGTGTTTAGAATCACAAAATTGGCTTGAGCATAGAGTTTAGAACAAAAACCCCAAAATTTTGAAAAACCACTTGTTCAATTTGTACCAAATTGACCAATTGATCAACACACAAGCTAGAAAATAGTTTATTATGATCAAATTAATCATTCTAACAAGCCAATTTCATCAATTAAACTCAATTTGAACAAAATCCCCAATTCGGATATATTCAAGCCCTAAAATTTTCAAAATCTCACAATTCACCAAATTGATCAAATTAAAACATCAAGAAAATGTTTATAGCATCCCCCAACAAAAACCCAATGATCAATTTCAAGAAAAAAAAGGCTTGAATCATCAAAAACTCCAATTATGCATAGGTTTGAAATTCTCAATGAAAATGCATGAAACTTGAAAATAAAACCAAAAGGAGGGGTAATATGGTCTTACCGGCCTGTGGAGAGAAAAATCTTGCAAAAGAAACGGAGAAAAACGACAAAAAACTTGATTTTAGTCTTGACTGAGTCGTATGGAGAGAGAAGGTTTGAAAAACTTTTTGAAAAGTAAAAGGAACACGTCAAAATATCCTTTTTTTAAAAACTCCCAATACAATTTTCGATTGATTGAAATTTAGGTTCGATCGATCGAAACAGACCGAGGCTAACCAAATTTTTAATCGCAATTTCGATTGATGGAAGAACAGATTCGATCGATCGAAATTTTGAAAAAAAACAAATTTTTGAAAAACACAGAAATTTTGTGTAGAAACTCCTCAAAGCATTTAATGTTTAAAATAAAATGTATGAGTATGAGATGAAATGTCTTTCAAAAACACAAGTTTTGAACCCAATTTTCCCAAAATTAAGATTTTCAATCCATTCTCTTAAATTCTCAAGCATCAAATATGTTTAGCATAAAACTCAAGGAATTTTCAAACTTGATTGGTCAAACCAAAAACACACACAATAACATGTACAAAATTTAGCAAAGAGTAACTTGTGTAGTGTGTGCAACTAGCAAAAGTTTGAGATACATGTGAGGTAATATGTGAATAGAAATTAAACACAAAGTCTATAAAATTCATCACATAGAATTTGAAAGAGACTATCACTGAAAGAGTCACATCATATAACTCCCACATCTCCTAGATCATAAGCTTGCAATCATGTAAGTTTCATGATTTGCCTCATATTGTACACACCAATTTTAATTTAGCAGAAACTTATTAAAAATAGCCGGGATAATGTACATACCAATTTTAGTTGTTTGATTTAACATTATGTCTAATAATGTACATATCAATTTTAAGCATTTAAACCAAGGCTACACCTTATGTTCTTTTTATGCATGTGATACACTTTCGCAAGCACAAAATCTTACGATATATACTAAAGTGTTCATGATTGGCTAGTGAACAGTGGTAAGATGGTTATTTATGCCTTTCTCAAAAGGTTCAAGTCCGACAGTCAAAGACATGTGACTTCAAGATCAAGACAAAGTAATTAAAAACCATAAACATCTTTCCCACACAACATGCACTACAAAACTTCAACTAGTAAAGTGCAATAAATAAGCTCATCCAAGCTAAACAAGGTACAAAGACATATTATGTGAAAATAAATTGACTAACATTGTTTTTAAAACCAAGAAAATAAATACAAAACAAAATTTGCTTCCCTTTTTCTCCTTTTTTTTTTTAAAAAAAAAAATATTTGAAAAGAAGAAACAAAAATAGTTCTAGAATGAAATGCATGAATGTTATGCAATGCAAGTCCTAGAAACAAAAAGAAAACAAAAACCAAAGAACGATGGTCACAAATAGTAGAACAAAGAAGCACAAAGACCATGTCAGAAAGACTCGATTAGATCGAGTCTTTTGCATCCAAAACTTTTTAGATGTACCTCGAGCATTGGAGTTCTTATTCATATTAGAGTGATTTCTAACTCCAGGATTGGAATAAAAGTTGAGAGCCTTTACCAATTTACCAATAAGTACCATAGGATCTTGTGCTTGAGGCACAGACACTTTTGGCTTATTTGCTTGCTTAGCAGCTTGCAACTTGAAACAGTTTGGACGAATGTGCCCAGACTTTCTATAAAAATGACAAACCCGAGTAGGCTTACCATGTGACTTGTCCTTAGAAAGGGTAGACTCTTTAGGTTTAGACTCTTTCAGATTAACCCTAATCTTCCTAGGAGGTGTGACCTCTACAGGTTTAACAATCTCACTCACAGGGGGTTCAAGAGATGCAATTTTCTTCAACCCAAGTTCAACATTCATAGCATCCTTTGCAGTAACTTTGCAAAGTTTATTGTAGGCTTCTTGAAGATCTGCATCCTCAGAAAATTCTCCATCAGAAGGGTTCTCTTCAACAGACACGCTTTTATTGACTACAGTAGTAGTAGTGAAAGTAATAAAGTTTCCATCCTGGTTAGAAACAGACTCATCATCGGAAACTTCATTATCACTAAGGGTTACAGCCATAGTCTTACCCTTAGACCTCAAGTATGTAGGACAATCAGATTTCATGTGACCATACCCTTGACATCCAAAACATTGAGGACCCATAGAATTATTAGAAAATTGACCTACTTTTTCTCTAGGTTTCTCAGTGTTGCTTACCTTAGTGGGATCATTCTTCCTAAAATTTCTATGTTCAACAGTGTTCTTACCTCTTGCCCTTTTGTTGCTATTTCTAAGGAAATTCCTAAAGTTCTTGGCAAGGTAAGAAATCTCTGTAGCAGAGAGCTCATCATCAAATCCACCAACCTCAACATCATCAACTGACTTAAGAGTCATTGATTTGGATTTGCTAGTTTTGGGTAGGTCTAACTCATAGGACTGAAGAAATCCTATAAGTTCATCAACAGAGATGGAGTCCATATCCTTACTAAGAATCTTCCTAACAATTTTAGGTTGATCATAGATTTCACCCAAGTTGTATGCGGAATTAACAATGTCATTAAGTTTAGCATAAAATTTATCAAAGGATTCATAATCAGACATCTTAATGCTCTCAAATTTAGATGTTAATTGCTGCAACTTATTAATTTTGACAGCCTTTATGCCTTCGTGCACAGTCTGGAGGATATTCCAAGCTGTGTGAGCAACTTCAACATTAGAGATTCTCTTAAATAGCATTCATAGCATTCATAGCTGCTTCTTTTTGAGAAGTTTGCCACTCACTTACAGGAGTAGTGGGCTTCTCCCATCCGTACTCAACAGAGTACCAGACTCTCTCATCAATAGATTTCAGGAATGCTTTCATCCTTATTTTCCAATAAGCATAATTATTTTCATCAAAGTAAGGAGGAATAACTAGAGAGTGTTCGTGTTCCATGACAACAGGGGTCAAGGATTAGCTCAGAGATCAAAAGATCTATAATAAGAGAGCTACCAGCTCTGATACCACTTGTTTGTTTTTAGGCCTCTTAAAATACAATCGGATTAACCTAGTTAATTAGTCAAGTTATTACTTAGTCCAAATTTTAGATCTAGGTTAACATAATCATATAATCATATCAATGCAAAGTGCGGAATATAAAGAATACAAAGATATGATGACCCAGGAAAACCAAACCGGTAAAAAACCTGAGGAGGATTTAACCTATCTATCCTCAAGGTAAACCTGAATCCACTATGAAAGAATCGAAATTTTACAATAGCGACTTAGACCACTAACATCCTATTGCGACCCACCAGTAGAAAATTTACTGATACGACCACGTGCAAGCTCCGAGACCACAGTCTCCTTCTTTCTTGGATTCTCCAGCAAGTACAAGCACTCCAACTTGCATATCTTTAAACTCTTTACTCCAGCAACTAAATTTCGATCGATCGAGTCAATCAGAATTGCACACTCAATTCTGCAGTTAACTCAATTCTAACTTTACATAAACGACATGCTTTGAGCAAGTCTAAAACAAGAATAACAACCTGTTTTGATCATAGTTTGCCAACAATACAAATTAGAGTTCTAATACATTAGTTCCTAAGTACCTAGAACCTAACACGATCAAGATTGGTTTTGTGAAATTTTATGACATGCTATAATGGAATTTCGTTCCTTGGAGTCTAGAAATTGGTTTTGAGAAAACCTTCCTCTTACTAGTGATAAGGGATATAAAGGAGTACACATCCTAAGCTCTTGTGTTTCTTCCTTGTAAAGCCTTGGACCAGAGGGAGCTGGTGGTGTGATTAGGGTTATGACAATAAGGAATAAAAGGCTTTTCCAGGAATATTAAGATTGTTTTGGGAGAACCATGACCTGAGTGGGTCAAAGTGAGTTTCAAAATAGTTACTCAATTGATGAAAATTTCCCTTTATCGGGTTTTACATTTGCATTAGTCACTTATTATTTTAAGAAAAAACCAAATAATTTTTTTTATTATAAAAAATACATATTTATCTATCTATATACATTTAAAAGCTGAAACTTAGTATTTATTGTTACTATGCTCTTGTGGAGCCAAATCAGCAGCTATATCATCCATTCATTTTCAACATATATTGTTTTTATCTTCGTCTTAATGAAAGTTACAGTATTCTTAAAAAAAAAAAGAAAAATAGAAAAAAATAGGTCTATTGAGATTTGAGAGATGGGTTCTCTTCCTCATGTAGTTGAAGATTGCTTTGGTCTCTTGTAGCTCTATAGTGATGGCTCTATTTCACGCTCAACCAACATAAACTTTAACATCCCTGTCATTGATGATGGCTCCGTTATTTGGAAAGACTACGGGTTTGACAAGCACCACAATCTTCACCTACGCCTTTACAAGCCCACATTGGCTTCACTCACCAAGCTTCCTATCTTATACTACATTCATGCCGGTGGTTTCTGCTTCGGGTCACGTACTTTTCCCAATTTTCACAACATATTTCACCGCCTTGCATCCGGGCTTGGAGTCCTCGTAGTTGAACCGGAGCATAGGCTTCTGGCAGCGATAGATGATGCAATGAGTTCTCTAAAATGGTTACAAACCCTAGCCATGCATGGCGACATTGGTTGTGATACGTGGTTGGGTGATGGGGTTGTGGACTTTGATAGGGTTTTTGTAATAGGTGACTCTTCTGGTGGGAATGTGGCTCACCATGTAGCACTTAGGCTTGGTGTGGGTTTTGCTGAATTGGAGGGCGGCGCTACACTTTGATCAGAGGGTTCAAATGAACCACCTGACTTCAATTTGCTATTTCTTTTTTATATATAATTTTTTTTGTTAGATTAATATTTTAATTTATTCTTAAAAATATTATTTTTACATGCCTGACTTAAATTTTATACATCCTTAAGAGTACGTGTTTGTAATTGTAAGTGTCATTTTTTTATTTAGAGGTTATATTATATGTGTGTGAGTGTGTTGAATATTGATTATATACAATACTTTTTCTTATAATGTTATTTGGGTAAATAATGATGTGTGTGGAAGTCTGCGTGTATAGTATAAATATAAGAGAAATGTTTTGACACCACTTTCATTGGAAATATAACAATTGCCTTAAGAGCATCCGTTAACATGACCTTAAATATAATATAACTTTATATAATTTAGTAATTCGGAAACAGAGAGAGTTTATTGCATGTGTGTGTATTGTTATCATGTTATAATAACTTTTTGTTATAAAGTCAGAAACATTTAAGAAAAAAATTGTAAAGTTAGTGATTGTTCAAGTATTTGATTGGTTAAGTAGACATGCAGTGTATTATATATGTATGAATGAGTGTAGTTGTGTGCGTCAATAATTAATACAAAGCCAATGAGTTAAGTTTATTTATTTAATTTAAAATATTTTTATAAAAACAAAGACAAATAAATAATAAGAATGGCATAAAATAAAAATAAAAATGTTAGACAAGCTTAACAAAGTAAAATAGTCATAGTTACCCACAATGACAATAAATACTCATAATGAACTATCATGTAACAATTAAAATTTTGAAAACTTGTAGAAGGTAATTGTAAAACTTTTTTTTTTTTTTTGTCAATAACTTGATATATTCAAGTTCTCTTTTTATTAATTTTTTTTTTTCATTTAAGTTTTTTAATAACCTCCCTAACAAAATTCTTGGAGTCGCTTTTATTGGAGCCACTTCAGGTGAGAGCTTATGTGCTCTTGATTCCATTTTTTTGGTGGGAGTGTGAAGACTAGGTCCGAGGAAGAGAGGCCATGTGAAGTATTTTGGAATTTGGACATGTATAACAGGTATGGAGCTAGTACTCAATATTGCCAATATGCTATGTACAACATATGCTATCAGAAAATCAATGACTCTCTGATCTTCCAACAAGAAACACTTCGCACATTTTTCTGACAATAACTAAACTACATATTAGTTTAATAATTATAAAATCCACATATAACTTCTTTTATGAAATTATGGCACTTGATTTTTATATTTTTGTTTTTGTTGTTGTTGCTTGATTATAATGTAAGATTGTGAGTTAATCTAATTAACATGACATATTTATATGATGCATGGCTTGTAACTACTTTATATAAGAGTTGTCCTTGAAATATGGTTAACAGAGTGTGTATTAAGTGAACGACATTATTTTACATGAAAAAGTAAAAATGCTGTCTTTAATTTCAATATATTATCATATTAACTACATGAATTAAAATTAACTAGATTAATTTTTGTAGGGATTGGATTTGAGCACTTCTTCTATTGGATGAGTGGACTCAGACCCAACTAGCCCAATACAATGAATTTGTAGAGAGTAGGCCAAAGAACTAGGCTTTAGAGCATGGACAACAGTTAATATGGTGTTCGTGACAATCAAACAGAGATGAACTGAGTTTATCTAAGAAAGTTTGTCCTCGGCATAATCCGAGAAGTTTTGTTCTAGTAAATATTGAATGAGAATGGTTACAGGAGTTCTTGAGCTTTGTTCTAGTAAAGTTTGTCCTCGGCACAATCTGAGGAGCTTTCTATGGTGGGTTTCTCCTATTATATAGTCCTCTTTAAACGATCTTTGCCTTCCACTTGTTGATCATCCAAGCCTATACCTGAGTGTCTGTCCCATCAGCCACCTTACCAAACCTCCTGTGAGTTGCAGCAACCAAGGCAGCACTGTTCAAATGTCATTTCGGCCAGGACGTTAGTTGTGGGCATTTAATGTGGAGGTGACAGTTTTTCCTTGGATGCTCCTTCACCATGCTCCCATGGTTGACCCATTGTACTTGTCGTTTTCTTTGGGATGTTCTGGGAGGCTGCCTTTGATGGCATGCCGCTCTTCCCCTCTGTGATCTTGGTTGGCCGAGGACAGGATTGTCCTCGGCGATGTTCTAGGGCACCTCAGAATTGCTTCTTTCGTTCTCGAACATTTCTTCCTCCTCGGCGTGGGCCTTGGGCTTAATATAAAGTGGGCCCGCGGTGGCCAAATTCTTTGACCCCACAATTTTATTTCAATAAAACAATCATGTTCAAAAACGTAAAAACTAATATAAATAAATTAACAAACTAAATTCTTTTATCTTACTGAATTAGAGCAATCAAGAATAAGTAATTTTTCTTCTTAAAAAAGAAAAGAAAAGAATAAGTAATTTGTATTCTTTAGTAAATGATATCTTTACAAGGTTTTGTTTTTATGAATTGGCAAAAATTCAAAAACGAATATAATAATATTAAAATTAGGTTTGGATGTTTGATATGTATCTACTAGTAGTAATTATTTTTAAATATAACTGTACATGTTAGTTAACAAAGTATTATTATCATAGACTCATAGGTAACAATGAATATATTAAATGTTGGTCTCATTTGTACCAGCACTTTTCAAAAGTACCGGGATAGGTCCTGGTGCTTTTTAGACCCTATTTTAGCGCTTTTTAAACCGCTGCTATAGGGTATTTTTTTTTTCTTTAAATACAAGCCATAGCGGTGGTTTAAAAGCCCTAGGATAGGTCATTTTTTAAATACATGCTAAAAAGGCCGATAGTAGCGGTTTTAAAAGCGCTGCTATAGGCTTTTTATAAATACAGGCTATAGCGGCGGTTTCAAAAGTGCCACTATAGGTCTTTTTTAAATAAAAGCTAAAAAGGCCTATAGAGGCAACATCAAACGCGCTTCAATAGGTTCTGCTTTTTACCAAAAAAAAAATTTGGGCAAAAATATTTTACCTACATTTTGTTTTCCTAACCTGTTTATAACTAAACAAAAATCAATATAAAATAAATGACTAGATCTAGTTGACACACGCCAGTATAGATCCCACAATAATCAAACATATTCAAACTATCAAATTGATATAATACAATAATACAATTTCTAGCTATTATAATTGTTATGCCTAATACAAGACATTCCAAATGTCTAGAATGTTACATCACAGTTGCAAACTAAAAAAAAAAAAAAAAAAACAAGCTTGATGATTGATTTTGCGCAGTAGGAGAATGATCACCAACATCATCACCATCCTAAATGTAATAAAGACAATGTTATAAGTTCATTTAACGACAGCATTGCTAAATAACACAATAGGAATGCAACTCATAACCTTATATAACAATTATCACAATAACAAAAAAAAAGTAATCTAATTGTATACCTCATAGAGGTAATTTATCAAATACTTAGCATGCAACAAGCATCCAAAACTTCTGATATTTTGATTCATTATGTATATTTAGCCCCCTTTGCATTCCATAATGAGATGTTTTAACAATCAAGCAATCCCAAACTTCCAAGTAACATTTAAAACCGCCAACTCCCACTTCATACTCATTTATTTTACATTTAATTCTGTCTCACCAACCCTTATAAGCAAGAAGAGTAAAAGATACATACACAGCCTTTGGACTAGAGAAGAACTAACCCATCCCCAAAAAAACACAAACACACAGGAACAGATAGAGTGTGAGACTCAGCCTATTTTATCCAAATATACATACAAAACACAAGCAACACTCCCAAAATCAATGTACACGACCTTATAACACCATACAAGCCACCCGCTTGCTCCAAATAAACAGTCCACCATAGCAGAAATTTTAAGCATTCATTATATAAGTATGATATTATGAAACATAATTTACTCACCATTTAGAACTTCAGTGTCCGCCTCTGTATAAGAACCTCTAACTTACCATAAGTTGATGCTGCTTATCCTACAAAAGCTAAGCAATATATAATCTTCAATGAAACTTAACATACTTTATCCAAATATACACAAGTCACAAAATACAATATATTACAATTGACATTTACTTACGCTGCAAAAAAACCCTTCAATAAAAAAAATTAACAAATAAAACCCACAATTGCAAGTAAGATTTTATTAATCAATATTTAGGGGAGATTAAACTCTCCTGCAAATTGAAAATCTCATAGACTTTTAGGAATTGATAATTTGCTTTCCATTGATAGTTGTTGCTATAGTATTCTTTTTAAAAGTCATCTTGATTAATGCATCACCAAACAAAGAAATCAATGTCTAAGATTTCATATCAATACAACATTCATATCAATAAAGCAAAATAAAAATCGTATCAAACCCTTTTCATAATAAGTTTCCTTTACCCCTCAGTCTACTTTCAAGGTGGTCAATTCATTATCAACCATGACCTAAATAATTTAAGGTTGTCTAACCTATAAGAGCATCAAAACAAAAAGAGTCCATGAACTACAGGGTAACACTCCCAATAATACAAAATAGACCACCTTATATCACCATGCAAGCCACATGCTTGCTTCAAATCAACAACCCACAACAACAGTAATTTTGATATATAATTATAGACTAATAAGGTATTATGAAGCAAATTTTACTCACCCTTTAACTATTCACTGGTTTGCTCACGGAATGAGGAACCCACCACCATTGATTTTAGTTTATTATCTGCCAATTACAAGTCACTACCTCAACATCAGTTATATATATATATATATATATAAAATAAAAATAAAAAATGTTTTTGGCTCTAGTACTAATTGATTGAGAATTATGGATTTCTTGTCAAATTCACGCGCGAGGGCCATGCATGATACAACTATGTAGCATTCAACTCTACATAAGCTCATATAAGAATTACACTCACTAGATGGTAGATATTTTCATTTTCATCATGAAGCATTTTCCCCTAAATGTGAACAAGAAGGATTATTAATGATTAGATATAACGGAAGGGAATGAGATGACAAAGGTTCAACAACAACAACAACAACAACAACAACAACAACAATAATAATAATAATAATAACAACAATAAAAAATTATGATAAATAAAAAATTATGACACTAAATAATAATAATAATAATAAAAGTGCCACATCGCACATGCAAATCACATATAATAAGGCTACTGTGTTTTAATTAAGTAGATATTCGATTTTTCCAGGAGTGAATGAGTGACCATGTGTTGCATATTGCATTCGGGGTGGGCTTATTAGTCTCGTCAATTTTCTAAGTCCAATGGTAGGCCTTTCGGTAAACTTATGCTGGTGTGCGAAATAATTTTTTTGCCCTCTAATCCACCTTTCCATAATTTTCCCTTTTGTTGGTCTTCCTCTTCATGTGCGTGGGTTTGGTCCATAAAATACAAAGAAAGAGTAAGCTTAGATCTTGGCCCAGCTAAGAATTCTTGATGGCTTTGCATTGGACTTCATGGGCTTGGGTTAGCGAATTTGTGGGCTGTACCAATGGATTTTGGGCTTGGGTTGGATGCTTAATATTTGTGGGTTTTGTCTATTTTTTAGATTAGAATTTTGATAGGCCCATAGTTTTGCAAAAATTGTTCCCGGCAATGTATAAGAATAATGAATGCAAATTTTGTCTTACTTTTTGTGTTCTACTTTATAGTATATACTCCATAAATCATTTATAGTATATACTCCATAAATCACAATTTGTTATATATTTATTTGACTAATTTCTTTTATAAAATAACCAAAGTTTATAATAATAATAAAAATCAATCACATTACATAACATGATTGATGGAGCATGACACCTCCCTATACACAAAGTGTTTGAATGTCTAAGTGGAAATTGTTCGAGCTACTGTATTAATAGTTTATTGTAATTAATGTAACATTCAAAAAATGATTGATAAAGTATAAAGTGAAACACAAAAAGTAGGATATGAAATTTATATTCCAAGAATTATAATGTGAAACATAAAAAGAAACTTACCACAAAAATTAGAAAGACCAAAATAAACATGCATGTGCTGTTCTCCAATTTTGATCTTAGAATATTTATTAATCAGAAGATATGAATAGAGACTTCACAACTGCATTGACAAACAAAATACATGGGACAAAGGGAAAAAGACGAAGTAGCAGTGCAGCACTGTTTTTTTGAAGACCAAAATTTTTGACCAACCTTTCCAAGGTCCAATTGTCATGAAATAAAATAAAATGAATCTTATAGCCCAACCACTTTTAAGCTATATTTCTGGAAACGTGCATGATACAAGTACTCAGTCAAGTCAAGCTCGAAGAATATTGAAATCAATGACAATAAAATTTTAGCTGTTAATAGTTCAAAAATGAATCCTTCATGTTGGACCATGACCCTTACCCGGTGCCTAAAATATAGATATTAGGTCCAATTAATAGCCACAATCATGCTTTTCCACCAAAAGATTAATAAAAATGGGGACAAAACACATGTACACTTAATTTAAGTGTACGTAGTTTTTGAATATATCCCTTTCAATTCACCCTCTTCTTTAATATATAGCTCCTATGCCAAACCACAAAAGTTATCAAATACGTTAGAGAGAAATCAATAGAGCTATAGAGAGATGGGTTCTCTTCCTCATGTAGTTGAAGATTGCTTTGGTCTCTTGAAGCTCTATAGTGATGGCTCTATTTCACGCTCAACCAACATAAATTTTAACATCCCTATCATTGATGATGGCTCCGTTCTTTGGAAAGACTACGTGTTTGACAAGCACCACAATCTTCACCTACGCCTTTACAAGCCCACATTGGCTTCACTCACCAAGCTTCCTGTCTTATATTACATTCATGCCGGTGGTTTTTGTTTCGGGTCACGTACTTTCCCCAACTTTCACAACATATGTCACCGCCTTGCATCCGGGCTTGGAGTCCTCGTACTTGCACCTGACTATAGGCTTGCGCCGGAGCATAGGCTTCCGGCAGCCATAGATGATGCTATAAGTTCTCTAAAATGGTTACAAACCCTAGCCATGCATGGCGACATTGGTTGTGATACGTGGTCGGGTGATGGGGTTGTGGACTTTGATAGGGTTTTTGTAATGGGTGACTCTTCTGGTGGGAACGTGGCTCACCATGTAGCGCTTAGGCTTGGTGTGGGTTTGGTTGAATTGGAGCCAGTTCGGGTGAGAGGTTATGTGCTCTTGGCTCCATTTTTTGGTGGGAGTGTGAAGACTAGGTCCGAGGAAGAGAGGCCATGTGAAGTATTTTGGAATTTGGACATGTATAACAGGTATGGAGCTAGTACTCAATATTGCCAATATGCCATGTATAATATATGCTATCTGAAAATCAATGACTCTCTGATCTTCTTCCAACAAGAAACAGTTTGCACATTTTTCTGACAATAACTAAACTACATATTAGTTTAGTTTATTTTATTTTAGTTTATTTTATTTATTTATTTGTGAGAGAAGGCTACATATTAGTTTAATAATAATAAAATCCACATAACTTCTTTTTTGAAAGATGGAACTTGATTTTATTTATTTATTTTGTTTTGTGTTGTTGCTGCTGAATACTTGATTATGAAGTTAGATTGTGAGTTAATCTAATTAGCATGGCATATTTATATATGATGCATGGTTTATAACTACTTTATATGAGACTTGTCCTTGACATATGGTTAATAGAGTGTGTATTAAGTGAACGACATTATCTTACAAGAATATGTAAATTAAAATGCTGTCTTTAATTAATTTCAATATATTATCATATTAATTAAAAAATTCATAACTTATGTGAAAAATGAAATAAAATTAACTAGATTCATTTTATCACAATAAAACAATCATGTTCAAAAGGTAAAAACTAATAAAAATAAATTCAAAAACTAAATTCTTTTTTCTTACTGAATTAGATCAATCAAGAATAAGTAATTTATATTCTTTAGTAAATGATATCTTTACAAGATTTTCTTTCTAAGAATTGGCAAAAGTTCAAAAACAAAAATAATAATATTAAAATTAGGTATGGATGTTTGATATGTATCTACTGACAGTAATTATTCATAAATATAACCGTACGTACTAGGTAACATAATGTTATTGTCATAGACTCATAGGTAACAATGAGTATATTAAATGTTGGTCTCATTTGTATTGTAAGAAAAATTACGTACAATTCAATATTTAAAAAATCTTCACGGGATTTTTATTTAAATTTATAAAATAATAAAAAGCAACCAAATTTTTGTTGGGTGTGAGAAGTGGGGTTTTATCATTTTTTTTTTTTTTTTTAATTTCTTTCTCTAAAAACATCAATTTTCCCCATCCATGTGTCAAACATCAAGTATTTTACTCACGATCTATTCTAAAACCCTGTGCGGCATTTGGATTAAGTGCTTGCTCTTTACCAAGCTAGTTCTAATCAAATTACTTGGAAGCATCTGAGATTGTTGTTAAATTAAGGATTAAAAAGAATATACGTAACACAGCAAACTCAAGTGATATGAAAAACTTTCTCCTTTTACATTGTCCTTGACAGCTGATTATAAATTAATGGTCACACCAATCTTTTCGGTTTCCTTTTTTCAACTAGTGGGTAAAATTAATTAAAAAAAAAAGTACCTAGTTATTATTTTAATTTTCTTGTTGGTCGAATAGGTGGAAACCATTACAGGCCAGGGGGATTGTATAAACAATTACTGTAATTTATTATTATTATTTGGCTATATATGTATCAATGTGATCGTTATTGACGAAAGGATCCACCAAGTATTAAGTAAACGCTATAAGGTGCTATCCTGTATGTATTACAATTTCATATAAAGTACATTAGTACACTATCATACAGAGAACAAGTGGTGACTTGTGAGGGAACAAAAAACAACTATTAATGCTGTGACACGTTCTATCATTAGTTGAATAATCAAATTCAAACACATACCTTTTGCAAAAGTAACAGAAATCGGTGGGACTTGTTCTCAATCCATTATCATTATGGTTTATATTTGACACAATTTTATTTTTTTTTTAAATTGATTTGAAGAAAAGTTTTTCAACACATTACTTAATTTTTAATAATGACTTATGTGCATTTTAAGATTTTGGACCTATTTAAAAATTATGTGACTTATTTAAATAATTTGAGAATAATAAGATTAAAGTACAAGTGGGTGGTTAATAGAATGGTTACGTTAAAAGTTGGAGGAGATTTGTCTAATCTAATATTGGTTTGGGAGAAAAACTTAGTCTGTTTATTTTCATAACTTATTTTTGGGCACAAAGTAATATTGCTATTTTTGATCCTATTGACAACAGGTTTTGGAGGTTGTCTCTTCCAATTGGAGGCACTGAAGACCACCCCTTGATGAATCCATTTGGTCCATCTAGTCCCAAGCTAGCAGAAGTGAACCTGAATCCAATGTTGGTGGTTGTAGGCAGCGATGAAATTTTGAAAGATAGGGTTGAGGACTATGCAAAAAAGTTGAAGGAGTTGGGAAAGAAAATTGAGTACGTAGAGTTTGAAGGAAAGCAACATGGTTTCTTCACCGATCATCCATTTTCAGAAGTGGCAGAGAGAGTGATACAAATTATCAAAGGTTTCATGGCTGAAAATTCCGATTAAGTACAACAGTGATATTGAATACTACATGTTAGTGTTACATGTTGGTCATTGTGAATGTATTAGCACAATATATATATATATATATATATATTATATACATACAGAGACTTATTAACTAATTCCTCCAACATAGAAGTGGATACTCCACTCTTGGAGATAATATAAAGTCAATTACCACTTTTTAGGATATATTTCCCGATATGACAGCTGAGGAGATTTAATATAATTTTTTTTTTCTTTATCTATGCCGACATGACAGTAAAGATGATTAGTGTTGGATGGGGAACAGTAGTTTGGAGAAACACCACTTTTTTAGCTTGAGATCATTACGCATTGCCAAAGTTCTCTCCCCCCACTGGCATTTATCATCTCAAAAACTAATTTTATAATATATAACACATTATTTTACAATATTCATTCCATCAAAACTTTTTTTTTTTTAACACTCCATTTAAATATTCATTCTTTATTATTTTTTATTCATTTTTTTTATTTTTCGTCTCTCTCTCCTTTGTCTCTCTCTTTCGCTCCTCTGTCTCTCTCTTTATTAAGCAAATATTTTTTTTTTTTTACAATCTTGCTACAGTGGGCTGCTATCTCTAGCAACCTACTGTAGCTGGATTGCAAAATGAATAGGATTTAAGAGCTTTGATGGAGTATGCTTTTTGATCTTTTGATGCTAAAATTTAGCATTTATAGCATTTGAGAGTGTTTATGAGAATGCTCTAAGCTGTAATTAATAACAACTCACTATAGTAGGATTGTAAAAAAAAAAAAAAAAAATTCTCACGGGTCTGTTCTCTCCCACTACTCCCTTCTTTCTCTTCATTCTTTCTTTTCATTCTTTCTTTTTCTCTCACAAGACTCTTCACTCTTTTCTTCTTTCTTTTTCTCTCACTAGTTTTACTTCTTATCTCTTTTCTTCTTTCACCGGCATCAACTGAAAAATCATGGTGGTAGTGGTGGTGTTGAAGGTTTTTTTTTTTTTTTTTGGAGGTAACTTGTGATTCTAATGGTGGTTGCCACGGTGGTGGTGTGGGTGTGATTTGGTGATGATGTGGGTCTAATTTGGTGGGTCTCTATGCTAGTGGGTCTTGGTTGTTTTGTATTAGTTGTGCCTCAGCGACGGTTTTGATAGATCTCGGTGGTGTTGTTGATGGGTCTGGTGGCACGGTGGGTTGTTGACGGGTTTTGATGGGTCTTGGTTGCTCAATGGGTTTCGATGGTGTTTCTCAGCGGAAGTGGGTGGCTCAGCTCGTGGGTCTCACAGTGGGTTTAGGTTTGTGATTTTGGTAGGTTGATTTTCTTTTTCTTTTTTCGGTTGTTGGTGGTGATGAGGTTGTGGGTTTGGGTGGTGATAAGGTTATGGGTTTGGGTTTGTGATTTTGGTCGGTTGTTTTTCTTTTTTTGCTTGTTGGTGGTGATGAGGTTGCAGGTTTGGGTTTTGTGATTTTGGTTGTTGGGAATTGCGGTGGTTGTGGCTATGATTTGCTTGGATTGAGAAGAAAGTGGTGGGTTTCTTCAGAGGAAGAGAGAGACACGGATAAGAATAGAGAGAGAAAGAAATATAGTGAGAGAGATAAAAATAATAATATTTAAATGAAGTTGTAAAAAAAAAAAAAAAAAAAAAAACAGAACCTTTGATATATAGTATATTGTAAAATGAGGTGTTAAAATTGTTAAAGTAGTGTTTTGAGATGTCAAATGCTAAAAGTTTTGAGATTCTTGATGGGAATGCTCTTAGGGTTTGGTGCAAGCTTTTTGTGTGTGTGTGTGTGTGTGTGTGGAGGGGGTGTGCTAATGGTAGTGGTTGGAGTTGTAGGACCTTTGGTGTGTTATCTTTTATGACCTTAGGCAAGATTGATTTTGGGACAAAGCGAACGGAAAAAGAAAAAGAGAGAATAAATTAATTAACATGGTTAGAACAACCTTAAAATACTTATATTTACAAGAGAAAACTTTTAATGGCTGCATTTTTATTTTAAGTATTTTGTGCCCATTGATGGGTTTTTATAATAGGCTGAATCCTAAAATATAATCATACATTAAGCGGTGGTTACAACACTTACAATACAAGTAAATTAGATTTCCTTGCTTGCTCACTAAATAGGATTGGACTTGGACTTGATTAATATTTGTACTTCGATATCTATAACAAAAAATTTTCATCTAAAGCAAGATTAAAACCCTCATCTCCAACCATGCATTGGTACACAACTAGTTATATTAATTAGGGGATCCCTCATCTCCGGAGATTTTTGGCCTGCCTCTTGTAAGTTGTAGAAAAAAAAAGTTGTCAATGACTTGTACATTTTGTTGTATATTATTTGGTAGAGATCAACTTTATATGCGATCAACAAAAAATTATGTGTTACACTAAGAGGGAATTATACTCGCCTTCGTTAGGAACACCAAAGAAGTATTAGGTGAACTATAAGATTCTTGACATAATGCGTTGCACATCTAATCTTGCCCAAAATTCTAAGAAAAGTTTGTTTGTTCTAACTACAAAAATAATATAAAAAGTAAAAGGAAATACACTTTGGATTTTAAATAATAATAATAATAATAATAATAATAATAATAATAAACATCTTGAATGACCAATAAAAAAAAAAAGTTAGCCAGTATTGCCTCTTTATGTATTATTAAGTCTCTTATTCTCTGATGGAACGGAAACAAGTAGCTTCCCCCACTAATGTAGTGATCGATGAGGGTTTCAGTTGGCACCGAATCTTCTAATCGTATAAAAAAAGCTTCAATTCTTTCTAGGAAGTTGACTAAAAAATATTCTTGCTAGCTTGCAACCAAGAATGGGGAAAAAAGAAGAAGAAAAAGTTGTCACAAATATTTACTATGTTCCAATTTTATCGGATGTCACCGACGGGTCCACAAATATTTACTATGAAATTCTCGACAATTATTACCAAACAAGAAAAATTAATTAGTCACTAAATATAGTACTTCCCATCTATATGAATGCACAATATGAATGTGGGTTCTATATATGAATGCACAAACAAGGGCACATATGACCTAACGGAATCAAACCACTTATTTTATCTCCTGTATTCTAACAGTGAAAAAGATTCTAAACAAACAAATGCTTTGTGGCTTAGTGGTATTTTGATATTCTTTCCCCTCCCACCACCCCCCCCCCCCCCCACCCCAAAAAAAAAAAAATTTAGTGTTTAGGGTTACAGAAATCCGAATATTCTCTAGGTTTATGTAATCCCCCGATATGACAGAGTAATTAGTTTATAGAGGAACCTTAAGGTTCACATAAGTCCTGAAAATCGCTAGTCCAACTTTTTTATGTTAAAGAAAAAGTAATTGATATGCAAAGTTACGCCTAAACGTATTGGCATAAGCTTTTTGATTATAGGTATCAACAGGCTCTTGGTGGGTTCCTTAAACGTCTAATCTCCGACAACAAAAATTAAAAACCAAGTGGGTCTTTCGTTGAAAGTATGATTGTTGAAACCCACATCGAGATAAAGCTCTTAATGGACTCCACAATATTATTCTCTTTCCCCGAATAGACTTTGAACGTGGGAAACACCTTGAATTGATACTCATTAGAGAATATATAAAGCAAATATTATAAAAAGCTCTCCATCTATCATCTACTACAAACATCCAAATCTTATTCTTTTCTCCTTCACATTAATAGAGGCCCAATCACCACCTCTTCTTTTCTTCAATATCCTTCCTCCAGTTCTATGGCTTCCTTGAAATTCATCATTGGCAGTATCGGTTAGTTTATTTTCTCCCTCATAAAATCTTTAAATTGTTTCTTAGATTCTTAGTCTATTGCCTCATTTTTAAATATTCTTCCTATAAATAATAACGACGATTATATTTTCGTGTTATTTTATTTGCAGGCAATATAACTGCTGTACTAGTTTTTGCTTCTCCGGTGTAAGGCAGATAATGATTTTATTTTTTTAAGTCTTTATTAGAATATAGGAATTGCTGAACTAAGTCGAAAGGATGACTACTTATAATTTGTTTAAATTTTTTTGAGAGATAATTACAACATGCTATCAATTCCGCAGCTCGAACCCTTTCCCCTTAGACCCCCAAGCACTTTGTACATGAAGATGTGCTAATTCAGCTAAAAGACATTTAGCATAATTGATTTAAATTTTGATAATAGAAGTGGGATATATAAATTTATAATATAAAATGCTCTCATACGTTACTATGTGTCTCACTAGTCACTAGTTTAATTTTAATCAGGAAAATAAATGAGCTCAGCCACATAGTGAAGTGTTTGGTCGTCAATGGCCATCTGGGTTGAACATGGACATGCCTGAGCACACTCTTAAAGCATGACCAAAACTCAACGTGGAATTGTTTATAAGACTAGGTTAGTATAAGTATGACATAGTTAAAAATAGTTTGCTAGTTAAGTTTATCCAATATTCTTCACTTCTTAACCTTATTTAATTTCGTAAACGCCCTTGGTACGTTACTGATTATAACAAATGTTTCCAAAACCTTTTATACTTGGATTTTTTTTTTTTTTTGATGAAAAAACCTTTTATACTTGTTAGTTGTTACAGGTAATTGAAGTTATATCATTTACTGTATTATATAATAATAAGAATTAAGTCTTAGAAGTTGTGTTTGTGCCAAGTGTTTATCTTTTCTATACCACAAGTGGCTACAATCTTTTTACGTCAAGTGTCTGCCCTTTAATAAAAACTTGACGAAATTACATAATTTCTCTTGGTTATAATGGGCTCAAAATTAGTTAATAAATCCCCCCACATATTGAATTATAAAAAAAATTGTTTAATATTACCATATTTAGGAGCTCAGTGTGAAGCTTCGGTAGCATAAAATTAAGTTATTTCTTTTGCTATATTTTCCTTTCTTATAGAAAAACATTTTGGTGGGTGGTGAGGAAGAAATCAACTGAGAATTACAGTGGCATTCCATATGTAGCCACGCTATTGAATGTATGTTTGTGGACCTTCTATGGGCATCTCAAGCCTGGTGGATTGCTTCTTGAGACAGTCAATGGCATTGGTATCGTTTTACAGCTCATCTTTGTGACTCTTTTTCTCATCTATGCTCCCAAGGATATGAAGGTGATATTAATCTTTCTTTTTTGTAATATATGTTCACATATCGTGGAGTTTCCATGCATGATCCATTATTTACATGTTTAATTAATATTTTGTTAGAATTGAAGTTTGACTATGAGTAAGAGAGACAGAGAGAAGGGAGTGAATGACAAGTAGAAGTTCGAAGTTAAGTAACATGGTTCAATTTGATGGCTTATGTACATTCACAACAAAAAGTCATTGAGTAGTTACATTTTTATTATCTTGATAGAGTTGTGTGTTATAATGAACTCATTAGGGGTATATAGACAAACTAATCCTAGACTAACTATAAACTAAACATGAGGTTACTTGTATTACAAGTATGTTTAGAATTAATTTATTAACACTACAAGTAGATCATAGTACATTAAATCTAGACTAGTTATAACACGTCATGTGGTCTTGATATCATTAACATCCCCTATAACTCAAGGTGACCAGAGGACGAATACTATGGCTGGAGGATGGCTATATCGGTGGCCTATGGTAGGGGATTTATGGCTCGAGGATGACATATGTGAGACGAGCAATGCTAGTACCACAACTTGTGCTACAACTCATGGCACAACTTATGCCATGTGACGAGTTGTGATTGGTGGAGGGGTCTCCCCACATGGACCCACCATCATCTCTCCACCAACCACAACTCGTGACATGGGCGAGTTGTGGCACCAGCATTAGTCATGTGAGACAAATGGCAATTGCGGTAGTAATTATCGAATAACAATAGTTAGAGGATGATGACACCAATAACCAACGGAGGGAAGCACCATTTTTTGGAAGACATCGATTGAGGGTAGCGTCATAGGATTTGGAAGACGACATCATGATGAGGAATGTGTGTATTAACAGTCATTGGGCAACTAGATAGAAGCCTGCCCCTAATTAATTAATATCAATACCATGTTAGGACATAATTGTGATAGCATATTAACACTTTGTTTGTTTTAAAGCAACATTTTTAGGTGTTTGTTTGCATTAAAATAGTGGTTAAACTTGTAAAATATTTTCTATTGACCAAAAAATCCTTTATAAAAAGTTATAAAAGTTTTTTTTCTTTAAAAATTTGGTAAATCATTTTACAAAAACACATAGCAGCTTCCTTTCCCCTATCTTGTGACTAGGTGATCACCGGTCTAATGGGTTGGGCAATTGGTGCTAGTAGTCTGATGGCTGGAACCACCATTCCAGCAACCAGCAGCTCCAGCAACCAATGCCGATAGTTTGGTCATTGGAGCTACAATTCTGGCAGTCTGGTCAAACCTTTGGTTGGCGATTAGTATCGATAGTTTGGTGGTCAGATCCGTTGTACTGAAAACCAGTGTTGGAGGTTTGGTGGCCGGAGACACCCTTTTGGCAATGGTCCTATCATTGAAACCATCATTAACCAAACTTTCGGCCCTAGCGGCTTTGATGGCTAGGTCACTGATTTTAGTGATTTGCTTAAAAATTTTTACATGTCATTCTAAGCACTTGAAAATATTTTATTGAAAATGTTTTACATGTAAATTTTTTTTACATTTAAAAACATCTTACTTCAAAACAAATTGAGTGTAAAAATTATTTTGTAATTAAGAGTGAGAGAGGGGAAAAAAAAAGGAGAAAGCAAGTGGAGGTGCGTTCAAATTTACGTAAATAGCTAAAAAGCACCTTTAGCAACTACAATTTTTTCTTGAATTACGTATTACAAATTTACAGTGAATGCATATATCAATCATAAATCAATTATGTTGTTATTCTAGTTACATTAAAAGTAAGATTAGAAATACTTTACTCTAATTACAAATAATTCATAGTATATAAAATTTAGGCTAGTTATAACAAATTTAAACCTTAAGTCTTGATATCACCAGTAGACTTGTGCTCAAAATTAAGTAAGTTGATTTGAGAATCTAATTATACGTAAGGAGAACCTCATTTTAAACCCTATAGTTTATGGGGTAGAAAAAAGTAAACCCTATATTTTTATAAGTAACAAATTAAATCCTGAAATTTTAAACAATAACAAATTAAATCCTATAGTTTTAAAAAGTACCAAATTAAGCCTTAAACTTATATTAAACCCCAAAAAAATCCCTTAAATAGATTGAAATTTATTTGAAATCTCATGGTTTGATTTTGAGAAATGCGTTTCGGGCCCCTAATCAGCTTAACTACCTATTTTAATAATTTATTGAAGACTTAAATCGGGTTGTTATTAGCTAATGTTCAAGCATAATATGAAACATGGATAAACGCAAGCAAAACATTGGAGAACTAACGCACCCACACAAAGACAATATTTGTTCACGGAGTAAAAACGTTATATGGTAAAAATAATCCAAGGCCAAGCCCAAATCAAAAAGTCCACTATAGAAGGTTGTTGTGGTACATATGATACTCACATGACTTCCCAGACGTGTAGTCAAACTAAGTACCTAGGCTCTCCACACTCTTGCGAACAGCTACAAAATCTTGCCTTCTACGTTCTAAATTACTCATTGTCGTAAGTCAATACATCATTTGTAGATCGATCTCTCAATCATTCCAAAACTCCTTCAAGATTTGTTGATGTCTCTATGGTTCAAGCTTTTGATCACACGTATGATTACAAATTAGAAGCATATTCTCAAGAGAGAGTTCTCTTCTAAACTCACACGTATGTCAAGGAATGAGCCAACATAACTGAAAATCTAACAAATTTGTTATTTTTGAAAACTATAAGTTTTGGTTTGTTATTATTTGAAATAATATTGTGTAATTTACTATTTTTGAAATTATAGGGGTTTAATTTATTATACCACTAAATTACAAGGGCTAAAATGAAATTTTCTCTTTAATCTAAAACCATATAATGAAAATACACCCAAGATAATTAAAATGATGCATTTTTGTTTAAATCACTTCTATTTTGGGATAGAATTGCTTTCATTACTTTATCTAAGGCTGATTTACCAAAAATTCGAATAAACCCTAAATTCTTCTTATACGACAATGGCATGCCCAAGTCAGGAAGGCCTAAGAGTGATGATAAGCCGGGTTTCACATCAAATAAATGTTTATCTATTAAGATAATTAAAACGATGACTTTTTGTTTAAATCACTTCTTTTTTGGGATAGAATTGCTTTCATTACTTTATCTAAGATTGATTTACCAAAAATCCGAATAAACCCTAAATTCTTCTTATACGACATGCCCAAGTTAGGAAGGCCTAAGAGTGATGATAAGCTAGGTTTCACATCAAATAAATATTTGTCTATTTAGATAATTAAAACGATGCCTTTTTGTTTAAATCACTTCTTTTTTGGGATAGAATTGCTTTCATTACTTTATCTAAGACTGATTTACCAAAAATCCGAATAAGCCCTAGATTCTTCTTATACGGCATGCCCAAGTCGAGAAGGACTAAGAGTGATGATAAGCCGGGTTTCACATCAAATAAATGTTTATTTGTTAAGATAAATAAAATGATGCATTTTTGTTTAAATCACTTCATTTTTGGGATAGAATTGCTTTCATTACTTTATCTAAGGCTGATTTACCAAAAATCCGAATAAACCCAAAATTCTTCTTATACGGCATGCCCAAAACCAATATTTTTGTTGTAACTTTATGCAAAATATTAATTTATCGATTTAAAACCTTTTTTTTTTTTTGACAATTTAAATGATATTAATATTACGTTATGTCTTGTAATAATTATTAAGTATATTTTTTTTTGGAAGATTTTCAAAACCATGTCGATTTGCTTATATTACTTTGTTTTTGTTTTTCTTTCTTTAGAACTCTTTTATAAACAATCTTAAAGAATTTAGAATACTAGTTAAGTTACGATACTGATGTAAATCGTCGATGTAAATAATTAATAGACAGTTAATAAATTTTATATATATATATATATCACATAACAACAAAATTTTAGTCCAAAAATTTTATGGTCGGCTATGAATCTTTAATGGATCAATTAGGGTAGGTCACCTATATTCTTTTTCTCTATTCTATTTTATTTTATTTAAAACCACATTCTTTGTTACTGCTTTAATTGACATGACATTTTTTTTTACTACTTTTACTAATGTTAATTTTGGTCTTTCTTTATATTTTTTTGTTCTCTCAACTCGGATCAACTCACTCTTTTTTATTAGTGCATTAGTCGTTCTCTATGAACACAATTAACCCATCTTAAATGACTCTCACTCATCTTTTTTATAAACAGTGGCGACCTTATTTGTAATACTTTAACTTTAAAAAAAAAATTGTTATATAATTTGTGCATTGCACAGGTAATGCATGTTAGTTTAATAGGTAGATCATGGATGTTGCTTTTGAAATGGAGTAAAATGATTATTGCTATGAATTTTAGGCCTTTTAGTGGAACTTAAATAATTTGGGCCATTCTGTTTCATGTTATCAAACCTAGCCATTTGTTGTATCCATATGTTGAAAGGATGCATGATTCAGTTTTTCTATCAGTATTTATGTTTTAGTAAATTTACTTTGATAACTTCTTTTGTATGCTATGAATGAACCCCATCCTAAATGGGTGGGAAGTCATCATAAACATCAAATATATACTATGAATATCATTCTTTTTGGATAATGAGAAAAAGGGGGCGGGGTCGACCATGTATGACTCACCTCCTTTGGCATGACCATATATAAGAGCACCCTTTCGCTAGGGAATGTTGGATTGAGCCATAACTACTGTGACTGGGGTGTCATAGACCTCACCCTAGCACCCCAAGAGAGCTAGCAGCAAGGCGCAACACATGAGTGCTCCCACCTCTCATCCCCGGTACCCGCCAGGGTTCGAACGAGGGATCATTGCGCATGCACGCGAGATTCCTACCACTAGGCCACCGGCATATCCATTTCATATTCTTATTATAATTATTATTGATATTTTATTATTAATGTTAACCAATGCTCTCAGGTTAAGACAGCATATATGGTCGGCATATTCAATGTTGGTTTTCCTGGATCGGTAATTGCAATAACGCTTCTGTCAATCCATGAAAGAAACAAGCAGCTGACTATTATTGGAATTTTATGCGTGGGATTAGCCGTTGGCATGTACGCATCACCTTTGTTGTCTATGGTGAGTTTTTTTTCACTAAATAAACATGTAATTTTCCTAATTTGTAAACAAGTTTACCCAAAAAAAATTATGTTAAAAATATAGAAAATCTATATAGAGTAACATAGTCTGCAATGTAAAAAGTGCAGAAGCTAAACCCATACCAAACACATACCCGTTTATCTTATAACGAGTTGGGTCGAATGGATTGAATAAAATGGAGTTAACTTTTTTTTTTCTTTATGAGGATCTGGAGTTAACTTAAATTAACTATTTAAAATATCATTTAACTATTTTAAAGCATGAATAAGTACTTTTACATCAAATCGAGTAATGTTTTAAGAGAAAAAGAGTGGCACACTTATTTTTATTATAGACTATATTTTATTTGTTTATTAAAAAAAAAAATTAAAGAAAGGCATTGTAGGTATTTAAATTAATGGGTAAGACTTAAATATAATACTTAAGTGCTATTCCTTAAGTTCTCCTCTTAAGATTCTGCTATGTAGATTTTTTCTCATTAGATGAAAATGTATTTTTTAGTTAAATAGCCACATGACAGAATCTTAAAAAAATAATTTAAACAACAGCACTTAAAGTAGTATACTTAAGTTTTCTCCTAAATTAATAATTAGGTCAGATTTGGATACCTAAGGTATAAATTACAAACCCAAAACAAACTTATTTTAAAAAAAATCCTAACCCCTTAATATTATAGTTAAGGTGGGCCAGTTAGAGAACCCAGTAAACCTAACCCATTATCATCCTTAGTGTGATAAATAATCCTCGTACTTTAGTTTGGAATGAAAGAAAAAATTTCTTTCATTCCAAACTTGACCCTTTGCTATTCCAACGTCTCACTGACAACCTCTCAATTGTTATCTCTTGACCTCTCTTGCTATCATGGTAGCACATAAAAACAAATTTTTATGGGAATATTTGGCTACTTGCAGTCATAAATATTTTATGTCTTAATTGACACTGATTAATCCTTTTTTTATTTTTTTTATTTTTTATGTCTAACAGAAAACAGTGATAAAGACTAAGAGTGTGAAGTATATGCCGTTTCCCCTTTCATTCTTCCTATTTCTCAACGCTGGCATTTGGTGTGGTTATTCCATACTCACTAAAGACTGCTTTGTCGGAGTAACTTTTCTTGACCTAAATTGAGCAGATAATTAGCATATCCATGATTTTTTTTTTTTTTTTAATTCTTTCTTATATCCTTTAATAATTATGGTATGTTGAACTTAATTCTTTCTTATCTCTTTCAAGCTACCATGAACTTAAGTTCATCGCTTTTAAAAAGCTCTAAATAAAAAATAAAAAAAATTAAAGATAAATTCTAAACCCCTACTTAATTGTAATAAATAATCCTCGTACTTTAGTTTCTTCGTAATTAATAAGGTTAAAAACTTATAATTGTAAATAGATAAATAAATAAAGATGGTAGCCATAATAGAAATTAACTCCAAACTAACGCACACGGATGGGCCTGGAAATGTTGGTTGCAAAATACTTGTGTCAACGTAGTGCATATACATAAATCCAAGGTGATCTTAAACGTCATGGAAAATAAAAGCTCCAACAAATTGAAGTGTTAACTTAGAAGTGAAGTACCTTTTTAGTAAGAGGTTTGAAGGGTGGGTAATTAAATGAAAGCTTGACCCACAAGTTTTCCCGATTGCTTGACAAGGTTTTTTATTCTGCTTGCTGTCATGTATCCTCATTCCTCTCACCAATAATGGTATAGTGACTTAATTTTAAGAAAAAAGTACACAAAATTCACGTTAAGTTTCTCCCCAAAACATGAAACTCTTACGTAGAGCTAAAAACTTGTTAAAAGAAACAATGAGTTGCTCATATAATAACAAATGTTCATATTAAAACTGTATTTTCCCATTAATTAAAAAAAAAAAAAAAACCATATGAGAGTTTGTGTTACGTACACTCAAAAGCTCCAAGATTAAATGTTATACAATTGACAGTTTATACATGAATTAATAGTATAGGAGGTTAAGTACCTTACACTCAAAACCTTAAAGAATTTCCTAATTATAATTTCTCAACATAAGGGGGTGAAAAAGAAGGGGAAAAAAATGCAGCTTTAGCCCGTCTGTAGCTGTGTTTTTGCAAACGGGGCTTAAAAAAGCGCGGCCTAAGACCCACATGTTTTGTAGCGAGTTAATCAAAAAGTTATTTCAGGTGCCAAATGCAATAGGCTTTGCGTTGGGCTTAGTCCAGCTGATCATCTATTCAATCTACAAATACAAACCAAGGGTGTCAGATAAACCAGAAGATGTGATGAAAGAGGAAGGCCCCACTCAACTTGTCAAAGGAGTTCCCGAGGTGCAAGCGAATGATGAAGAGGCCAAGCTATAAAATCAAAGCCTTAACAATGGCAACAACATGCAGAATCAGCATGTTTATAATAGACAATATAGCATGCTAAAAGATCAATTTGACTATTCCTTTTTTGGTACAATAAAATGGCCATTTTTCCTGAAATGATGTGAATGGAGCATTGTGTTATACACCAAAAGATTATTTTCACACTTTACATCCACCTTTTCCCCAACATTGAATGATTTTACGACACTTTCCTCATGATTGACGTCTATATATCTAATATATCCATTTGGATTTCAGAAACGTTATGAGAAGATAATTAAAGAAAAAATGTTTATATTGCAACAAAAAAAAATTATTGCGATAACATCAAAATCATTGCAATAATTGATGCGTGTTGTTGCAATAAATTTTGAGGTAATTTTGTGCAACAAAAAATCTTATTACAATAATCACTAGATATTTTAATGACAACTTTGATATAATGATATATATGTTGTTGCAATAAAAATTTATTGCAACGAGATATTCGTTGTAATAAATAATTGTTTCATATTTGTCATTGCAATAGATTGTAAAATAATTGATATCAAGTTATTGCAATGATATACTATGTTACTTTTTGTGCTAAGACAGAGACATGGACTTTACGTGGGCTTTACAATAAGTTTAGGCCATTGAACCACGGTTTTAAAAACCGGACCGGACCAGCCGGTCCGACCGGTTGAACTGAGAACTGAAGGCAAATTTGGTTTTTCCTCCGGTCCGGTTTTTAAAACCATGCATTGAACACGATTAGATGATTTAGATCTACCTTCTTCTAAAAAAATAATAATAATAAAAAATCTACCGGAATTATTCCATATCTATATATTGTAAAATATAGATATCAAAGTTTTGGCATATTTTAAAATTTTGGCATTGCGTAGTGTTTGAGCCTAAAAATTAATTTTATATCAGGGGGTCAAATTATGATAGCAATAAACCACTAAAAAAAATAAAAATTAATAAAAACCCCTCTGAGAGAGAGAGAAGAATTTTAATTTTCTAATAATACAGTAAGTTATAACTCATAATATATTGTGTATAGAAAATTATTAACTTTGATACAAAAATACACACAAGATGAAAGATAATTAATCATACTTCTTAACTCTAATATAAGAAATTTGTCTAGTTCGCTATAGCCATTTGAATGAAATTTAATTAACTCATTCAACTCAGTTAATAGGAGAAGCTTGTTCTCTTATGCTGTCCTTTTTATTCGAATATGGATTGGATGGACCACAGAAACTAAGGGGATGTTTGGTAACAGTTTTTTCTCCTTATTTTCTATTTCCAAAAACAATTTTCTAATTTGAAAACTAAAAAACTTGTTTGGCAACCCAAAATGGACAGAAAACAAAAATTGTTCTTAAAACTCAATTTGTAAAGAAAACTGAAAACATGCAAAATGTCATTTTCAGTTTCTAATTTTCAAAAGTCAATGAAAATATACATTTAATTTAATTAATCTATCTCATTTAATGAGTTAGCATTAGAGTTCAAATCCTATTAACAATATATTTTAGTATTTTCTATTTTTTTCTTCAAAAAACTATTTTTTTAATTTCAACTAACCAAACATGTTTTTAATTTCGAAAATACAAAAAAATTGTTTTTTCTTTATATTCCTATAAATAAGTTTTTGAAAATAAAAAACAAAAACTGTTACCAAACATAACTTAATAATTTTGGACCCCTCTTTTTTCAACTAATGGGAAAAAAAACACTTAAAATAGCTAATGGATGACCCAAGTTTTGAATTATCTTGTTGCTGACTAATTAATAGGTGGAAACCATTACATCGTTGGGCGTTTGTGAAAATTAACATCATGTGATCTTTATTGGCGAAAGGATCCACCTACTACATATCAAGTAAATGCTAAAAGGGCTTCGGTGCATGCATCAGAAATATTAGAAAATATTATGATAGGGTAGAGTACGTATTTCATCATAGTTAATGGACACACTATTGTATATTTTTTTATTCAAATATGAAACACTTTTTTCTTTTTTTCTTTTTTTCTGATGACACACTTTTGTCTTGTGTGTATGATAATATAATTTTATTATAATTTAGACCATTAAATAGTTAAGTCTCTTTTATATAATAAATAACTGAATAAAAATTATAAATTCAAATAGTTTTACTAAGAAATAAAATTTATGTCTTTGTTAATGTACAATTATTTACCATACAAATATAAGATTATAAATATTTTTATTAAGTAATTCAATAAAATTAGAATTTATCTGCTCATATATTTTATATAGATTTATCTGAATAGTTTATATCTATAAATAGTTCATTTATTATACACAACAAGGGTATGATCCCATCAACTTTGGTAGGGCGCTATTTTCTCGTAGTTATTATTATACTATAAAAGAGCATTTTATCAACTTTGATAGGGTGCTATCTTCACATGATTTTTCTCATATGTATTAAGTATATTATAGTAAATTATTGCACTGAAACCAAGTGGTAATGTACGAGGAAAAGAAAAAACTACTATTAATGCTTTACTGTCATATTCATTATAAGTTAGGTAAATTATCAAGGAACTTTGGTATTTATCTCTTACAATTTTTTTTTTTGAGAAACTAATTAATCTCTTGCAATTAGTTGCTCACTCTACTGCAATCTCATTATGCGAAGGGGGGAAAAAAAAAAGTGAAATCTGTGAGACCTGTTGGTTCTCAATTCTTATCAATATGGCTAACAATATAGTCCAATTTGTATTATTTTCATATTTTATTTCTAGGCACAAAGTTATATTCCTATTTGTTAATTTCCTCTTCCAGCATAATACGAGGAATTACAGACTGCAACCCTTGGTCCTTGCCCCTTGGTGAACCCTCTTGTACCATCTAGTCCCAACTAGCTAGCTCTCTGAGATGTGGCCCTCGATCCAATTTTGATGATACAAGCTGCCAATGGCTTCATGGCTGAAAACTCCGATTTACCTAAGAGCCTTGGAGTTTAATTGATACTTTTTGATATTTTCAATTAAACCTCATAAATTCAAAATTTCAAATCCTTTACTACCATCTATAGAATTTAAAAAAAAAAAAAAAAAAAAAAAAAAAAAAAACTCCATATACAACAACAATTGCACCAACATAGAAGTGGACACAAATTTTCCACTTTTCCTGCAGATACGTGATTACAGCCAATCGACCACTTATAAGAAATATTGAAAATTAAATCCTAATATGACATTTGAAGAGAGTATTTATTTATTTATTATTATTATTTTTTGAGTGAGGACATTTGAAGAGATTAATATACAAAAAATGCTAATTATATCGTTGTTCTTTACTTTAGTAATTAAAGGTTAATTATTGGATGGTGGATTTTAAAATTCAATTTCATATATAATTTTCTCTCATCATATGATAACTAGAATGATCCTCAACAGTCAAGAATCTTTGAATCCATAATGGATCCGACTGTATCAAAATCCAAAGTAAGAAAAATAAAACCCTCATCTAGAACCATTGACTAGTTAAATACGAGGATATTTTTGGTTTAGCTCTTGTGAGTTGTCAATGACTTGTAAAGGCAATTTTTTGTCTACCGACTCTACCTAGAGTGAGTACTGAGTTGTCAATGACTTGTAAAGGCAATTTTTGGTCCACCTAGAGTGAGTACTGAGTTGTCAATGACTCGTAAACTTCGTCACACATTAGTCGGCTGAAATTGACAATATCTCAGATATTACACCTTCAATTTTGTCCAAAGCTCTACGCCTCTAACAAATATCTTCTAGATGTTCTATTGGTACCCGCAAGGCTTTTGTTTAGTCAAAACGAAAAAGAAAAGAACTGTAGGGTTATTCCTTGTCGTGGACATATATATGTGATAAATCTCTTTCCATACAAGCATACAAGCATTATTTTTGGAAAAGAAGTTGCTCTGCCTCATAGATCACTTTCCCTCTCTCTGATTAGTGATTACAGGATAGCCAGTGTTCTTCTTGCTTTCTTTAATATGTTATAATATTTCAGGCCTTCAATATATGTGTTCTCATGATCTTAATCATAATCTAAGGAATTAAACATGTGCATGCTTTAATGATGTGGTAAATTATAGATACCATCATTGTGGAATACTTTTAGAATATCACAATAATGATGTAACTAGCTAGGAAAATAAGTAAGGCCTATTTGGTATGCAAACTCAAACAACAGTTTTTAGTGTTTAAACACTGAAAACTATAGTTTCCAAAAAGAAAAGTAAGTTTGATAAAGTTTTTTATTAAAAGTGTTTGAGTTACAGTTCTCAATTTAAGATGTTTAAAACATGTATTTTGAAAACTCATCCATAACAGTTTTTAGTTTTAAAGTAACATTAGTGAATAGTCTTTTTTGTAAATAAGTTGAAAGTAATGGAGTCCATTGACAAGACGAAACTCTTTTTTTTTCTCCCACAGGTCCACCACTTTGTCCTTCTCTCTTCTTTCTTTTCTCTCTCCTTAAATAAAATACTATTATTTTCATCACTTTAAAAAAAACAAAAACATACATATACCAAACACACAATTGTATTTTTTCATATTTTAAAGTATGTTATTTGAAACATGGTATTAAACACATTTTTGCGTTATGATTACTTTGAACATGTGTTTTCACAATATTTTTTAAATCACAGTTTTTACATCATTTTGAACAACAATACTTGAACACCACTATACCAAACAGGCCTGTAATCTCTTAATCTATTTCAACTTCTTGAACAATAATTTTAATTTCATTTTCATTCAATAAAGATATGTTTCATGAATTTATCTTAATTTTTATTTGTTAAATAAATTAAGCGGGATTCCTTTTGTAAAACCTTCAATCTAGGAATATGATATCATTGGTTGAGTAAACCTGTAACCACCTGGAAACTTGATCGCCCCGCCAATAATTTTGGGAACTGTTTCTCACAATATATAATACAAAACAATTAATAGATATTTTATTACTGCAAATCTTCACTTAGCAATTTTGCTACACATGGAGGAGATTCCTCCATTCACATACTATCTATACATGATTCCCTACACAGCGAGTCAAGGTTGAAACTATTCAGTTGAACTATGGTTAAGGGTTACAAGATGAAATTTTTGCATCCATGCAGCATTAGCCACCCCCTAAACATATTTTATTACAATTACCTTCCTTCTCAATTTATTCTTTAAATAGAGGAAAGAATATTGAATTTAGTCACTTAATTGATATTCTATTTCAAATACTTCAAACTTAAAAACCATGGAAAGCAAAATTGTGTGTCAAAAATAAAGATGGGTTTGCCATTATTAATATATTGAGTATAAATTATGTTGAGTCTCATATCTAGAGAAAAATTAAAGAAAATAATGAATTGTTATACTTAATTAACAAAAATAAGATGAATATCCTATGTATATCAATGGACTCTTGATGAAGCCCCTAGATGTCTCTCTGCCGCAACAAAATAATAATAGACCATGGTTTAGTTCTCCCTTTGGTTGAGTTTGGGTCCTGGAAAAGTTAAAGGCCCTTTGATGCACTACGCAAGTTCTCTTTCCCCCAATAAACTTTTACGTGTGAATAAAAAACATGTATATGAACTTGTACCCATTAGAGCATCTATATATATGGAGCAAACGTTATAACAAACCCGCCATCTTCTACCTCAGACGTCCACGATTCCTTATCTCCTTCACAATTAAAAGCCCATCACTACCTCATCTTTCCTCCAACAACTCCCTCTTCATACTCCTTCCATGGCTTGCTTGAGCTTCATCATTGGCATTATTGGTTAGCTTATTCTCTCTCTTACAAAAACTTTAAAAAAAAAAAAAAAAATTTCTTGGATTCTCAGTACCATGCCCCATTTTTTCTTTTGTTTTCAATTTCTTCTAGTAAGCAATTACTCTGTGTTTTATATTTTTCTTGTTATTTATTTGCAGGCAATATAACTGCTATACTGCTTTATGCTTCTCCAATGTAAGACGGTTATTTCTTTGAGCTCTTAACTAGATTTATATAGGAATTGCTAATGTAAGGAGAGGGAATGACTTGTAATTGCTTTAAGTTTTCATATTAGAAGTGAAATAATATACAATGCTTCTATAGGTATATATATATAGAGTAGAATTTGATGTTTGAGATGGAGGATTGCAACAAATACCCCTGGTTACTCATTATAACAAATGTTTGAAAAACCTTCTATACTTGTTACAAGCAATATTTGGACTTACATCTTGTAGAACAATAAGCAACCTTTCTTTTATTGCTTTTGCTTTTAAAACAAAGTAGTAACACAATTCTGTCAAAATATACATTAGATTTTCCAATTAAATGGGTTCTTGTAGCACAATAAGTAACCTCTTTTTTATTACTTTTGATTTTAAAACAAATTGTAAAACTTAAATACAATTCGGTCATTACATTAGGGTTTCGATTAAATTCAAACACATTGATACAATATTGAATTCAATTGTCCTTGTAAAAAATAACATCGTTTATACTTTATTTGTCAATGAATCAAGTGTTTGAATTTAATTAGAGAAAGTTTTTCTCTAAAACAAATATATAGAGGGAGACACACATACACTCACTATCAAGCCTTTTCCACATATCAACAATGAATCAAATGATTACCATAAGAATCTATTGTCTCTCCACAAAAAAATGTCATCAAAATAATTTAAATGATGCATATGATGCTCAACATTTACTTACTTCCTAAGTAGAAACTCAAAACATGAGTTCCAAATTGGTTAACAAATTTATAAGATTCAGAAACTTATTGCTAGTGAAGTTGGGGTTCGACTTGATAGATTAGTAGTATCAGCATCCTTTGTGGTGCTGGATGTTTAGGGTTGGAACCCCACCTCCTTACTTCCCCTATTTTTCTATAAGAAAATAAAAGAAAAAAAGAAAAAGAAGAGACACAGAAAGAAACAAGTGAAGCCTATGTGGCAACATTAAAAAAATTATATTTTTTTCTTCTTGTAGAAAGACTTTTTGGTGGGTGGTGAAGAAGAGATCGACTGAGAGTTACGATGGAATTCCATATATATGCACACTATTGAACACATGTTTGTGGACTTTCTACGGGCTTCTTAAACCAGGCGGATTGCTTCTTGTAACAGTCAATGGCGTAGGAACCATTTTACAGATTATCTTTGTGACTCTTTTTCTCATCTTTGCTCCTAAGGATAAGAAGGTGATATATTGATTAATCTCTTCGTTTTTCACATACATGTTTTTGCACTTTACAGTTATGCAGACTATATAGTTCCCCTGCATCACACCCTTTGCATTCTTAATTGTTTTGTGTGCTCATAATTAAGTAGGTATACTTTAGAATCTAATCTAATCTGATAGTATACAATTAAAATGAACTCTGGAAGTGAGGAAGGCCTAGGAGTGTGCCAGGTTTCACAATATGATTTTTTTTTTTTTTAATTAAGATTATGATCAAAATGATACTGCTTTGCTTAATTAATTTATTTGAGAGTAATTTATCCAAAATCCTAATAAATCTAAAATGTTTCTAAGATTGCACTACCAATTTAAATAAACCAATATTTTTCTTCTAACTTATATTCTGCAAAATATTAGGTATTTTTTAGACCAATTTTAATGATATTATGAATGCCCTTTTTAATAATTATTAAGTTAAATTATTATTTCAGCTGATGATAAAAAATTAAAAAAAAAAAAAAAGGATTGTAAAATATTAGTTTCGTTACACTACTCTACCGTTGCAAATAATTATCAACATTTAACAGGTAATTTTCAATATATTAAATCAAATATTCTTTTGTTATTTAATTAGTGCATTGAATAGGTAATTTCTTAGTTCAATAGGTGAATGATGACGATTGCTTTTAAGATGAAGTAAAAATATTGTTATTATGAATTTAGGGTCTTTTTGTGAAACTAAATAAGTTAGAAAATCCAGTTTCATGTTTATTATCAAAGTTAGCCAAAATGTTGTAGATTGACCTCGGAAGGATACAACATTCAAATTTTTCATATTTGTACTATCATTTAAAAAAAAAAAAAAAGATAAAACATTCAGATTTTTCATATTTGTACTATCATTTAAAAAAAAAATAGAGAATTTAAATATTAAATGTTTCCATTAAAAATATTAATAGTCAATTAAGTAATAATTTTATGCATGTTATCAATTTCCCTCTTCAGATTAAGACGGCGTATATGGTGGCCGTCTTAAATGTCGCTTTTCCTTTGTTGGTAATTGCAATAACGCATCTAGTAATCCATGGTGCAAGCAAGAAACTTACCTTTGTTGGAATTTTAAGTGCTGGAATAAGCATTGTCATGTATGCAGCACCTCTATCATCCATGGTGAGCTTCTTCACTCATTAAACATGTAATTTATAATTACTTCACTACAAATATTTACGTTAAAATTTTCTACAATCTATAGCGAGTAATATGGCCCACAAGCATTTGATGAAAAAAAATGCTAAGTGACAATGTTTCAATTGTCACCATTTGACCTCTCTTCTCACCATGGTAGTAGGTAGTGTAGTCCGCATTAATCATATCAGTTTTTTTTTTGTTTTTTTTTTTTTTTAATCTTTTGTAATATATATATACTTTGATTTGGCAACTTGCAAGCATAGGGTATTTTATATCTTATAGTTGATACTGATTAATCTCTTTTTTATTGTTTTGTTTATGTGTGAAGAAAATAGTGATAAAGACTAAGAGCGTAGAGTACATGCCGTTTTCGCTTTCATTTTGCGTATTTCTCAATGCTTGTTTCTGGGGCATTTATTCCATGCTCATCAAGGACATCTTTGTCGGGGTAACTTTTCTTGACCTTTTATAATATAAAAATGTGCAATATAAAAGTGCAAACTCCTCAAGCTCAAATTGAATCCTAATTTAAAACTTGTAAAGTTACAAACTAATCCAATTCCTATATATATATATATATATATATGTATGTATGTATGTATATATATTTTTAACAAAAAAGTCATGCAATTTAATAGTCGAAAGTGGGATCTCTTTTATTTAAGGAATGGGTAATAAGTCGGGTTTGAGCTGGGAAAAATAAAAGCTAAACTTAAATTCTCTAAATGTTTTACATACTATAACCTTACTAAACCCTATTAAATTTTAAGAATTCTCTCAACCATTGAACCATTCCATTTATATTTGAAAAAACCCAAACCCCTCCTAAACCTATTTGCTTATTATGTTATCATGAGTTGGGTTAAAATGGATAGGATTATTGAAAATTAGGTAAAATTGAAGATTTACAATATTATTTAGCAAAATTTAAGCATTAATAAGCATTTTTATACCAAATTATTATTATTATTATTTTTTTTTTTTGAGAAGAAAGAGACACAGTTTCTTTTATTAATTATAAAACTATATATATATATATATATATATATTTGTGCAAACAAAATGAGTAACGGAATTATTCTACTTATTCAAAATTTCAAATACACTATCACGCTGGATTTGAATATGTAGGATAGAAAACTCAAACCCTTCCCAAATCCTAATGGGTTTGAGTGTTAACGTTTCAGTAGGTGAAGTTTAAATCCAAGCCTATTTAAAAAATTAAAAACCCTTCTACCAACCTGCGTATGTGGCATGCCATGTAACACGAATGTGCTTATGTGGCATACTTAACACTTTTACTTACCTACATAGTTGGCATGCAAATCACACGGTAGATGGCCCCAAAAATATTGGTTTTAAAATACTTGTACCACCTTTAGATTATACATGAATCTAATGTGACCTTCAAAGCCATGCAAATGAAATGCAAAAAAAATAAATATCCGACTTCTGTAATCTTACAAAACAAGGAATAACGCAAAAATGAAAATTTTAGAAGTACCTTTTCGTAAGAAACTGGAAGTGTAGGTAAATGAAAGCTCAACTCACAGGTTTTAATTTCCCAATTCTATGACAAGTCTATATATGTAATGCTTGGTTTTAAATACATTCTTACCAAAAGTGGTATGCAACTACTTAATGTTTGATTTCTCAGCATATTAAAAAAAATTTAATTAAAAAGTTATTTCAGGTGCCTAATATATTAGGCTTTCTGTTGGGCTCAGTCCAGTTAATCCTCTACTCAATCTACAAGTACAAGTCAAAGATGTTAGAAAAATCAACAAATGTGATAATAGAAGAAGGCCCTACCCAAATTGTCAAAGGAGTCATTGAGATACGAGTGAATGATGAAGTGGTCAATCCATAGAATGAGCAAGCCAAAGCAGCATGTTAAAAGGCAATACAACAAGCCAAAAGTCACCAAGATAGTTTCTGTGTCTGTCCACTCTACTTGAGGCCATGAAGATAATGCTAAAATGGGACAAGGGCATCACCCTTGATTTTGAAGAATGTCTTTTTTTCTTTTTTCTTTTTCCGGTTTGTTATAATTTGTTAAATTATTTTTTTAAGTCTTTAGTTTTGTTGGAATAATGTTTAAGTGATTCAATTTGCCATTTTTTACCAACTTAAGGACAATTGGTAATTTATCACAAAATCATAATATGTGGTTCTAGATTTGAATCGTGTCTCTATTCTACTTCTCATTTGAAAGTTAAAAATCTCAAATGTTGAATCTTACTTATTAAAGAGATTCTAGATCCATATATACAAGAGTGTTAGGATAATAATTAAGTGCATAAATGCACAATTTCTAAACAATTTAAATTTTTGAGAGAGTTGCTAATTTACCGAGCATTGTTTTCTATAAAATCTATATTTTTAGGTTGGTAACCATGAACAAATTGTAACCTTTAGAACTTAGCTTTGTTTAGTGGTTTAGTCTAGAAATATTCTGAAATAAGACAAATGCACAAATGAAGACTCAAGAAATCAAGAAAAGATAAGTGCAAAAACAAGACTCATATATCTTAACCGATCGAGATGCACATCTCGACCAATCAGGATTTCACTTTCTTTCTTAGCCATTGGATCTAGGGTTTTGATGGAACTTAAGGATATTTAAATGAAAACCCTAGATCTAGAGCACGTTTTTACACATTCAAGAGAGTAGTGTTTTGTACACAGATTTGGAGATTTTCCAAACTCTTTTGGAGGTACAGCTAGAGACCTTGTAAAAACAAAAGATCTTATTATAAAGTAAAGTTGCTGCACCAAGTCAATCACAGTTGATGATCTAAACCTTTGAGTGGAAATCTCAAAGTTACAAATTGGAGAGTTTGTGTGCTACTGTTTCACAGTAGAAGAGCTCATGGATTCGGAACTGCGTGTTGTCACTTGAGTAAGTAAGTTTATTGTACAAACTTCTATTCTATTAGTGAAATGTTTCCTTGAGGATTTTTAGGTTAAATCCTCCCTAGTTGCAAATTGGAGAGTTTGTTTACTTTGAAACCACAGTTTGAAAAATTCTCCTTGCTCATCAGTGTTGGTGTTTATGTGATTTGTGCATGTGTGATGTTTGTTTAAATTAGATATATTGCATAATTAATCACTTTAATTAATTAGCTAGAGATTTGATAAAATCTGACTCAACTGGGATCTAAATTATAGAATATTGCAATGTGAATTTATGAAGAATTAAAAACTAAAGGATTAGGGTGGCCTTTTAAGCTGTCCTTAATATTTTAAATTTAAATAGGACTCACTAATCCTTTTGGGTTTTTCTTTTTCAACGGGTGGAAAAAAAAAAATCAATGACCAAGTTGTTGAAGTGCCTTGTTGCTGACTAATTAATAGGTGGAAACCATTCCATGGTAGGACGACTGTGAAGATAATCAATGTTATCTTTATTGACGCAAGGATCCACCTCTCAAACATTAAGTAAGGTAGTGCATGCTTCCGTGCATGTATTGGATTTATATATTATAATGAATAAATTATTGTACTGACTAGGGTCCGTTTGGATACAGTTGAAAACTGAAAACTGAAAAATACTGTAGCAAAATAATTTTTAAATGTGTAAATAGTATCGTGAGACCAATTTTTAATGAAAAAATTGCTGAAAAGTTAAATTTGTGAGTCTGTGAACAGTAAAATCTGTGCTGAAAAGTCAAACTTTGCAGCTACTGTTCAATAAACAGTAACCGCTACAGTACTACTACAGTAAAATTTTGACTGGCAACGCATAAGGGGAAAAAAAAAAAATGGTGAAAACGACAGACGCAAATCGTGGACTCGCAAGCCAAACGATCACTAAGTGGTGATCCAATCAAAAAAAAAAAAAAATCTACTCTAGTACCATCGAGTAGTCACTCACTTCAATAAAATCTCATTATTATATTTAAAAACAATCTCAACGATGAAATCTATAAGACCTGTTGATTCATAATTTGTTATCAATATGGCAGACATTAGCCTAAATTATATATTTTTTTTTTTGGGTAAACGACATTAGCCGAATTGTTATAATTATTCTTGTATTTTATTTCTTGGCACAGAGTTTTGTTCCCCATTTTTTCTCATACTATTGACAACAGGTTCTGGAGGTTGTCTCTTCCAGTCGGAAGCACTATAAACCATCTTAGTACCAACCTAGCAGGACCCTTGATCCAATGTAGGTGGTGGTAGGAAGTGATGAAATTTGAAAGATAAGGTGGAGGTACTATGCTAGAAGCTTAAGGAAGATCTAAGAAATAAAAATCTAGTGCATAGGTGGATATCAACTTTGTTTCTCCACGGATCATGCATTCATTATCGGAAGTGGCCAAGAAATTAAGTTATACAAATTATCAAAGGCTTCATGGCTTAAAATTTCAATTAAAACAACATTGAGAGAAACTACCTCCAATATGTTCAATGTTGGGCATGCTTTGTGAATGCTTTTGGTGCATGTTCGTCTTACCTTATAAAATATGTGGATTACAATATTGATAACTGTACGAGGGAGGATCCCGAGGTCGTTGGGCCTTAGGCCCTGAACTGAAGGTATAGCAATTGACCCCCTCCCCTTTGGACTTGGTCCCTTGATCCATACACTCCTTTAAGGCTCACCATGAGCCCAATAAACATAACAGGACCATTCAACCTTGAACGTCAAAAGGTTAACCACTCCCGATCAAACTTATCTTGACCGGTGGATGATTGCTCGATTAGATGGTTACCTAGCTTCCCGGTAGTGCCTTGGGGAATGTCGCTACCGAACATCCCTTATGAAGTGGGAATCAGTTCCAATGCCACTACCACCTTACCCACCTAAACACCCACCTAAAGACGACGGAATTGGACCTTCATTCGCACTAATAGGAGGAAGTAATCATGACACCCCCAATAACCCACAACTATAAATAAGAGGATCAAGGAAGAAATAGAGGTTGGCAACTTTGGAATGGATACTGAGAGGAAAGAACAAACACTCAGGGAGAGCAAAGGAGTGGTGCAGTGAGAGAGTGAAAGGTTTGAGGAAACAAAGGTCGTATTTGAGCCTGCCGAGCATAGAATCACCCATAGTAGGAAACACGAAAGCCCACAAAACAAATAGATTGTGAGCCCATCTAGAGGTTAAGTCCACCAACCATCCATATTGGGCACGCAAAACAACTTTGTTTAGCTAATTTTAATACCGCAGCCTTACTTCAAAAATATGGAATCATGTCATTACAAATGGGTTTTAGACTAATTTAAAGTTATGAAATTTTAAATTTTGGTGAGATACAAGTTTTGGAATTTAGGCATCGGATACCAAAGACCCAGTTGTATTAATTAACTAATAAGGTGGAAGTTAAATTTAGACCCCATACTTGATTTTATTGTGGAATTGAAAAAAAAAAAAAAGAATTAAACAAATAACACATGATATTGGTGATCAAGTATAGAAATCCAACAGGCATTCAAAGGAAAAACCCCTACTAGGGTTCCAAAACACCAAGAAGGAATTTAGTATAAAAATTGAATTTTACAATCTGCTTATTATCCTAGTACCTAGTGGAAAACTTACTGATATGACCTTATAATTAGCTCCACGCCTCATAGACTTTTCTATTTTGAAAACCTTCCACGAACCACGTTTTGGACCCTCAAGACCAGCTTGAAAATTTGCTGGTCACAGTAGCACTGGGATGGCTCTATGGCTTCAACACTAATTCACTCTATGATAGCAACAAGACCATCTTGATTCTTCTCTTAATGCTCTAAAATCACTGGTTGATGATATTTTGGTTTAGGTTTTATTTGTTGAATTATATGGAACAAAATTTCTAAATCTCTTAATAAGTCATGCATAATAGTTTTGGATGTAGGGCACACAAACAAATTAATGTAACAGCCAACTTATTTAACACACGGCAAACTCAAGAATCTCGATTCTCGTTCAAGCAAGTCGCAATCAAGGAAGTTTCAATAACCTTGTTACGATCGAGTGAGTCACAATCAAAAGTCTGACAAAACTAATGCTTCAATCAATCGACACTCAATCAAAGGATAGTTGAAATTACATGAACTTCTATCTTTGAGCTGCTTCTTTGTACACTTGATCTTTAACTTATGAAGACACATTACAAACTTTTTTTGAGAAGAAGACACATCACAAACTTGATCAAGTTACATTGTCATGGAAGTAATATGCCAACCTTAAAAACTTAAACTAAGGTATCCGATGGAGCAGTTCCATGAAGTCATCCTTTCACACCATGTATCATCCACAAAAGCCATTCTTTTGTAGCACGTGGAACATGTGTGAATCTCACACTAATAAGCATGGACACAAACACAGGTATGGGTAACAAAGCAAATTTTTTAAATAATTATTAAATATATTTTTATTTATATTTTCTATGTATTACTAAGAATTTATTGTTCATGTAATGTTAAATATATATATATATATATATATACACGAAACTAAGAGTAATAATAGATAATAAAGCATACCCATGACTATCAAAGGATGTTTTGAGATTAGAATACAAATCAAGAATAAAAAAATTTATAAATTTTCAAATGCGCTATTACTTTTTAGAGCATGAATAATTTCTTTATTTTGTGAAATGGGTATTCGATTCTTCTTGTTCTCGTGTCTGGATCATGTCCCCTTCTTCTTTTTCTTTTCTTTTTTTTTCTTTTTTTCTTTTTTTAATTTAAGGACGTGCATATAGAAGTGTCCAACATGGATACAACATCCCAAATAAAGTGGCTGTACTTTCTAGGTCCCACATATTATAAGACGTTGGCTTCATAAATCAGTTCCATAAAAGTATATATTTTTTATAAAATATGAAAACTAAACTGCCCTGGAGGCTACAATATATTTAAAATAATAAAAAGAAACCCTAAGGCTATATGTTCTACATATATATATATATATATATTTATATGAAACTAAATCAAGAATAAAAATATTTATTAATTTTCAAATGCACTATTACTTTTTAAGGCATGAGTGATTTCTTTGATATGTAAAAGGGTATTCGATTTTTCTTGTTCTCATGTCTTGACCGTGTCTTGAAATTTTTTCTTTTTATATAGAACACGCATGCAGAAGTGTTTTAGGCGTGCCAAATATAAAGTCCATATAAACCACACAAAATCAATTTTCCCATGTGCCTTACTTCTTAAGGGAACACTAATATCAGAGTGAATTACCTCTACTTAAAACAATCTCGGAAAACATTTGTCGAGATATCATGAATAAATCTCAAGGTATGTGTGCAGTGAAATTTGCAAAATTTTGAGAGGTATTACGTTGTTTTCTATATTCTCAAGGCTAATTTGTAGCTTTGTGCCTTCTGTTAAGGCGTCAAAGTTGTCATAACCAAATTGTACTCCCGTAATTAACAAAAGAAAACTTATATTAAATAGTTGTCCTATATACAAATTAAGTAAATGGCACTTGTATTTATACCCAGAAGATTGAGAGTTACATTAACTCATTAAGTGGTTGCTTAGATGTTTGGTCGCTTGTTTTCTTGAGAATATGTACTCTCTTTTTTGCTGGGTTTGTTTGTGTGAGATCATATTGTGCCCATTTAGTGCCTTGCTATTTGCATTAGTTGCTGCAAGGGCTACCTTATCCTATGTGGATTTGGCAGCCTCCAGCCTAGTCCATCCTATATCTACAGCATCCCAAACACTCTCATCGATTGAACATAGGAATGCCCTTATGCGGACTTTCCAAAATGCGTAGTTGCTTCCATCAAAATATGGAGGAGCATTAAGAGATTGAGATCGATCCCTCTCAACAGGGGTCAAGGATCGCACTTAGGTAATTAAACCATAGTAAGTGCACCTGCTCTGATACCAGTTAAAAGTTCAAATAGTTTGTAAAACATCTATGAATGTTTAGACCCCCAAATTAAAAATACCAATACAAGCTTATAATCAAACAATATATGTGCGAAAAATAAAATATAAACTATAACCAAATTGGTAACACACTCTAAACCATAATTAATAACTAACACAACAGTAATTAAAAGGTAAAGAGAAAGGGAAGAAAGATGCAAACACAAAGATAACACGGCGATGTGTTATCGAAGAGAAAACCAAAGTACTCAGTGAAAAACCTCTCCGCCGCCCTCTAAGCGGTCAATAATCCACTAGAGAATATAGTTGGGATACATGAATAGCAGATTACCCTCCAAGCCTAATCTACCCAGTACACCTAAGCCCTCTAAGCTTCTTATTTCAACAAGGTTACGCCGAACCTTGTCTTCTCTAGCTTATTGGATCCTGCAATAGCCCATTGTATCAACCAAAATGAATTAGTCTCTTCTGAATTGCTTCCCAAGCACCAAAATATCTCCTCACTGATATGGGTATGGTGAGATAAGGATTTGGCTAAACGTACCTCTCAAGGATATGTCAATGGAGAGGGTGAGAGTAGAGAAATTTGGAGAATCAAATTATGAAAATTGTGGATGAGTCAATCTTGTTTTTCTCTAGGGTTTCTCTCTCAAAATTCTCTCTAGAAGCTCTTTACATTTCGTGGGTATAAGGGTATTTATAGTAGGGTGTATGAGGAATGCGAAAGGTCAGTTTTCAACAAACAGGACATTCTAGCGACTTGGCCTAGCGACTAGAACGAGTCGCGAGTTTAAGTCACGAGCTAACTGCCTAGCTAGACTAGAAGTTTTGTCCTGTAGTGCTCTAGCTGTCGTGACCCTTCAGTTCTCCTTGCATGTTTCTCATGTGTGCCATTCTGGCGACTTGTCAGTTGCGAGATCCAGTCGCGAGGCTCTTTTGAATTGCACACATCTTGAATTATCTTCACACTTTCTCACACACTACCCTTACATGATTCCCACCTAAATAGAGGGTATCTAATTGCTAAATTACAAGTAAATTTGACATGGAATAAAGCCAACACATGATTGAATAAATTCAACCTTACAAAAATGTTACAATATCTGTCATCTTTTTTCTTTACTATCTCTAACTATTTTTTCTTTTGCTAGACACATTTTAGTAACTTTTCCATCATAGGTAGGATTATTTGCATTTAACATCTTTTTCTGTCTAATATTTACACCACTTTAAGGATATGAATCCTTATTTCAAATTACCTCTACAAAAGTTTAACTTCTACATAAATTTATCATTCATATCACATCTTACACTATTCATCTCTTAATGAAATAATCAAATCAATTATTTTCTTCCTAATAAAAGGGAACTATTATTTTCCAACCAAGTTAATCTTATACAACATATCAAACTTCAAGCACTTCATATCACTCTACTTAATAACATGATAAGTTGATGAATGGAACTATCTTCTATTATTGTAGGTATCCAATTATGGGCACCCTTTTTGAAAGCCTTGGAATTATAATCACATACCAACATCTTGAACCTTAAGCTCACTCTTTATTTTCATTAGATAATTCCAATATTAAACATATTTATATACATATAACAAATTAAACATGTCCATGATATTTTTTATCAAGTAAACATGATTTCCATACCAAATTTTAATTTAAACCTCATCCTTTTTTATATGTAAATCCAGAATTATTAGAAGTATAGTTGGGGAAAAGGAATTTGGAGTCAAAATTGTGATTCTTTCCTTCAAAGACTATCTTAAACATATTTCCCCATATATAAGCAACAATAGAAGGTACAAACATAATAAATTTTTCCGTCAATCTCCACTAGGTATCGAACGTCTTAAAATTTTTTTTCCAAATAATAATATGATTTATTCAAATATTATGTTAAACATAACAAGAATAAAAATCTTTTTCAACATATATATAAGGGAAAAAAAAGAGTTTTAACCTTTTCTATTTATACGCACTTTTGGTCCTTTAATTATGACTAACTCTCGATTTAATTACCTATTCCTACGGAGGGCTATAAAATCGACACCAACAGCGTTGTATTGACATCATTAACATGAGGAGGAGTTTGTATTCATTGTAGTTCATAGAAGAATCCCACCATTCTTGCCACATCCCAATAGTCCACTGATGTTGTCCAAAACTCCTTCCTAATAAAACTAAACTTTTTTTTTTCTTTTGAGTAAACAATAGTCCACTGATGTTGTCCAAAACTCCTTCCTAATAAAACTAAACTTTTTTTTTTTCTTTTGAGTAAATAGGTATTCCTACCTCACAATGGCACTGACATTTCAATTTTGTCATTATCTTTGACGAGAAAATAATATTCTAATTCCTCCATTTTAGGGTCACTATTAATTTGATTCCTACATTTTGGTAACAGTCAATTTGATTCATGTTATTTTCAACTTGCAGTAATTTGGTCTCTATCGTCACCTCACTAATGAAAATTGACTGCAAGCTGAAAATAATATAAACTAAATTAACTATTACCAAAATGTAAATACCAAATTAATAGTAACCCCAAAATGCAAGGACCAAAATAGTTTTTTGCCCAAATCATATACTTTGTGACTTTTAGGATTTCTAGTGAGTTAGAATTGGAATAAACAAGAAATTCTAACATTTTTTTATCTTAGTTTTTTTTTTTTTTTTGACAAATTATAAATATATATATATATATATATATTAAAAAAAGAAAGGTAACTATTATATTTTTTGTCACACATTTAGGAAATGTGTTACTAAAAACTACAATTTTTTGTCTCATAATTTCCTAAAAAAAAAAAAAAGGGGGTATACGGCTCAAATTTTCAATCATACAAACTTGACCAGTGTTTAGGCGCATCTAGTTTCAATGATGGGCCTGAATCTGCCAACATTATGCTTTTTGGAATAGAATATAGGAGAATGCAATAGTACTTGTACAATGTACACATGATGAAGAAACAAATTAAGAACTATTGAAGAGCCGTCTAGAACATGAGAAGTGCAGAAACGTGCTTCTAGTTCTACAACCTCCTCATTATTTAGTACATCTCCACACTTCTCATTTGATGATGGTGACAACTCTGCAACCATTGCTCTTTTAACAAAAAACCAAAATTACATATTACCGAAATATTTTTGATAAAATTTATCTAATGGAGCTGATCAAAGGTAAGAAATTAAGAATGCCTCAGCCTCATAATCGTTTTTTTGTATGAACTTGTATATATAGTAGTACAAAATTCTGTTTTACGGGTACAATTTAGAACATTTTTATTTCAAACTCATTCTTATTGCTAATACGTACCCTGAAATTTTTATTATTTTACCCCTCAATTACGTTGTGCCTCCACTTCCAATCTTCTGATTACGCTGGGTCCCAATTTTGCCCCAAATCTATTCTCAATTTCATTTTTCCTATTCTCGATAGAACAGTTGGAAGGATTTGATTCCCACGCTTTTTTTTTTATGTTGAGAAAAGATTCCTTCTATTTAAATCTTTACATTCCCTCCAATTTTTTACCTGATGAGAGATATGTGAAATTTAAAAATTTCAATGGTTTTAAAGCCCATATAAACCACACAAAATCAATTCTCTCATGTGTCTTACTTCTTGAGGGGACAGATATCGAAGTGAATTAGCTCTGCTTAACACAATCTCCAAAAACATTTGTTGAGAAGTCATGAATAAATCTCAAGGTATGTGTGCATTGAAATATGAAAAATTTTGAGAGGTATACTTTGTTTTCTGTATTCTCAAGGCTAATTTGTAGCTTTGTGCCTTCCGTTAAGATGTCATTACCAAATTGTACTCCTGTAATTAACAAAAGAAAACTTATATTAACCAGTTGTCCCATATAAAAAGTATGTAAATAGCACTTGTTTTATACACACAAAATTGAGAGTTAAATTAACTCATTAAGTGGTTGCTTAGATGTTTGGGTTGCTTGTTTTCTCGAGAATATGTACTCTCTTTCTTTTTTGCTGGTTTGTTTGTTTGTTTGAGATCATCCTATGCCCATTTCCACTCAATTTGATTATAAAAAAAGAAAAGAAAAAAGAAATCCTTTTTTTTTCAATTTGAGATTATGTACTTGCAATAACATGAACAAGAAGAAGACATATATGTTCACTTCAATGAATGCAAATTGCCAAGTGTCCAACACAGATACATCCCAAATAAAGTGCCTTTTACTTTCTAGGTCTCACATATTATAAGAGGTTGGCTTCAGAGCATTAGCATTGGGGAATGCTAATGCCAAATCTAAGGGAAATTTGGAATTTTAAGTCCCAAAACCATCTGCATTGGGGAATGCTAAACAGCAGTATTGCAAATTTTTTTTTGCAATACTGCTACAGTGCAATTCTAAACATAGAATTGCACTATAGCAAGTATTGTAAAAAAATAATAATATTTTATTGGAAGAAAGCTGAAAATGAGAGAGAGGAGAGAGATGGGAGAGAAGATATAATTTTGAGATATATTATTTTATTATGTAGATATATTATTTTAATGAATAAAAGAGGAAAATAGAAGTTTGGGATGTGGAGGTATTGTAAAATGGTATGGTATAATGATAAAGTGGCTTTTTAAAATTGTAAAATAGAGTAGCATTGGAATTTTCCAATGCTAATGCTCCATAAAGCAATTCCATAAACTAAATTCTTATCTCGTATAATAATAATAAAACTCTCTCTCATATGCCACCATCCCAAGGTTAAGTCTTAAGGAGAGCAAGTGTTGTCAATCTCTTGCAACCTTCGTCATACATTGAAGTCAAATTTTAAGTGTTCACCAAATTAAAGATCATGGGTTGGACATTCAATTCCTCTCTTGTTGACATATGTATGTCTATATATATATATATATATATCTTTCCTAGGACTTCCCAATTTTGGGCCAAAATGGGCAAATGTCCTTTTCGTGCAAAAAAATCAACATTTTGTCCAATTTCCCAAACTAATTAGGGAAATGCTCTTCTTTTGTAACTCAATTTTCTCAAAATCGAGTTTCAATGTATAACTCGATTTGTAAAAAATCAAGTATGGGGCAATCAAACTTAAAAAAAAAAAAAAAAAAATGCATGGAACTCGAGTTCACGGAGCTCGAGTTCCATAAAAAATGCCACTATAGGTATTTAAAACGCCACTATAGGGCTCCCTATGGAGCGATCAGACTTAAGAAAAAACTTGCATGTTAAAACGCCACTATAGGACTCCTTATGGAGCGATCAAATTTAAGAAAAAAACTTGCTTGTTTTAAAACGCCACTATAACGCTTTAAAACACGACTATAGTGCTTTAAAAAATTGCATGGAACTCGAGTTCATGGAGCTCGAGTTCCAGAATTTTTTTTTTATTTTTTTTATTTTTCAGCTTGCTATAACTCGATTGTCCAAACGTCAAGTTTTAAATTGAAACTCGATTTTGAGAAAATCGAGTTTCAAAACAATGGTATTTCTCTAATTAGTTTGAAAAAGGAGACAAAACACTGATTTTTTTTTTGCACGAAAAGGGCATTTGCTCATTTTCTCCTCCAATTTTGGAATAAGTTGTTTTGCCAGCACATTCCATCTCTCTTATTAGAGATTACAGGAATAGTGCTTTTCTTACGTCCTTTAATATGTTATATTATTTCACTCCTTCCATGTGTTGTTCACCACAAGATCAATAACTTTCACAGTACTAGGCATAATGTTTGAAATTTAAATTCATATCATCACACTGGGGGAGGCAAAAGAAAGTAACAAGACGTGTCTCCTCTTGGCAAGTAGATGTCTCATTATTTGTGACCTCAACCTCCAGGTTCCTTTTTTACCAGCACTCACATACTTATTTATCCCATTTAAAAAGTATGATAATAATAATTAACGAGAATAATATGTGCATTAAGAAGCCAATGCAATCCAATTCAAAAGTTATTCCAGTATATCTCTCTTCATGTATTACTATAAGTCCTTTATGATCATGTCAATGAAAGAAAGTTGCTTTCTCAATTGATCTGGGCTTTCACCAGTTGGCACTCAATATGCCAATTTACGTACTTATATATATATATATATATATATATATATATATATATGTGGGGTGGAGCTTGTCCAGTGGCCAGTGCCACTGGACACGTTGCGATACGGACACGTGTCCATATCCTAACGGGTCCACTGACCACTGGCCTTGGACACAAGCCAGACCCATATATGTGGGCTGGTTCTTCTTCTTCTTCCTTTTTTTTTTTTTTTTTTAAAAGTGATATTAATGTAATGAAAACATTTATAAAAGTAAGGTGCATATACATGTGGATCCCACATACATATACACATATAAGAGAAGAATTACATATATTTGTTAATAAGATACTTTAATTTCACTTGTTCCATTTGTTGATTTATACGTACAACCTAATAATTGAATCAAAATTAACCATGTAACTTTTCGAAAAAATTATTAATATTGAACACACAGATATAATAAAATCTCTTAATATGAAAATGATAAAAAAGACTATTATTTCAAGACCCAATTACTTCAACTATTTATGAGAAATTTACTCTCTCTTTTTTTTTCTTCTTCTTAATTGATATAGAGCATATGTTCTCGTTTTTGTTTATATTCCAAGATGATGAAAAATGTTACAAATGATAATCTATATTCTAACTTTTCCAATAACCCAAAAACATAGGATGGAAAAATTGTGCATGGCAGAAGATAATGGTGGTCCGCCCACAAATAATAACTACAAACTAAGTACAAAGTTATAAGTTTAAACGTGGCAACTTCTACTTCATTTCTACACATTTTAGAATCTATAAAAGCAAAATTTATATCATCCCATCCATCATTATCATCATCTACAATAGACACCAACACAATAGACACCAACGCCTTCTTTTCTCCTTCACATGCATACACCCCCATCACACCATCTCTTCATTCCCTCAGCAACTCCACTCTAGCTTGCATGGCTAGCTTGAGCTTCATCATTGGCATTATCGGTTAGTTTATTTTCTCTATTACAAATTATCTTAATGGTTATTTCTTGGATTCTCAGTCTCTGGCCTTATTTTGCTTTTGTTTTCAATTTTCTTCCAATGAAGAATTGCTCAACGATTTTATTTTTCTTGTAATTTATTTGCAGGAAATATAATTTCTGTACTGGTTTTCACATCCCCAATGTAAGGCACAAAATGATTTTTGTGATCTCTTTATTAGAACATAGGAACTACTGAAGTAAGCAGAGCGGATAACTTATAATTGGTTTAGACTTCAATAATAAAAGTGGATCAATAGTTATGTGGACATGCTTGAGCACACTGAAAGCAATACCAAAAGCTCAACGAGGAAGGTTTTGAAATGGTTAAAAATAGTTTCCTTTCTTCACTTCTTAACCTCATTTGGTATAAAAGACTTTGATACTTCCAAACCCTTTTAAAGTTGTTACAAGTAATTGGACTTATATAATCAAATAAATACAACATTTCTCATTGTTGCACAATCAAGAAGATCATTCAGGGAACAAAATGCTCCAATAATCTGATCGGTAAGCTTGTGGCATCATAAGTATGCTTTCTTTTGTTGCACTGGATTTAGAACACACAGACATGCATGATGCTTAAAATTTACTATTTTCTAAAAAAATAAAAAACACAAAAAAAAATTTCAGCGTTCGTTCAAACTGATTAACAAATTGATTAGATTCAGGAGCTTAATGACATTTGGGAGAGACACAAATTATCGGTTTTTTTTTTTTTTTTTTTTTTTTTTTTTCTATAGAAAGACATTTTCGCAAGTGGTGAAGAAGAAATCAACTGATAATTATAAGGTTCTTCCATATACAACCACTCTATTGAGCACATGTTTGTGGACATTCTATGGACTTCTCAAGCCAGATGGATTTCTTGTTCTGACTGTCAATGGAATCGGTGCTGTTTTTCAATTCATCTATGTGGCTCTTTTTCTCATCTATGCTCCCCCTGATAAGAAGGTGATATTAATCTATTTTTGATTTCTCTTAAAATATGTTTACATACATGGTAGAGCATAGAGTTCCCATGCATCACTCATATATATATGCATGGTTAATTGCTTTGTAGTGCTAACCCCAGAGTATTGGTCTAGTGATTTCAAGGCCTCATGAGATACATGATGTCGTAGATTTAAAACTCTTAGTTAGCCTCTTGGGGTCACCCCCAAGAGATTTATTCCTAGTGTGTGTGAAGTGTGAGATGAAGAGATAGAATAATCATAGCTCAGAGAGCACCCATATATGCGCCTTTTACCCAAAAAAAATTGTTTTAGTGCTCAATGTCAAGTAATGTTGTAGAATAAAACAATTATACCCATGAATTTGAGGAACTTTTGTGAACCACGAATAAATTGGAAAATTCATATGGATGCATAATTTATTTTTTAAATAGTATGCTTTTGTCAAACTATTATGTTTCAAAAAATCTATTTTAATTTTTTTTTTTAATTTTTTTGAGCATGATATGATTGTACTAAAAAATTAAAAGTTTGCTATGAGTGAATTTCTTTCATTACTGAGATGATTTCTTTTTAATTAACACAAAGTTACCAATGTAATATTTCAGATTAAGATTGCAAATACAATAGCTGTATTCAATGTCGGCCTTCCTGGGTCGGTAATTGCAATAACTCTTCTAGCCATTCATGATAATAGCATACAGTTGATCTTTGTTGGAATCTTATGTGCTGGATTAACCATTGCCATGTATGCATCACCTCTTTCGTCTATGGTATGCTTCTTCACTCATTATACATATTATTTGTTGCCAAGAATGTAAGAACATTATAGCTCAATTGGTTGGCACTTCCTGGTGTGTGTTCATGACATTTAGGGTTCAATTTCTCTCTCCTCCATTATAATTATCAAATTAAATGCAATAAAATATTCTTATAAAAAAAAATGATCATAAAAATATTGGCAATATGTATCGAATGTGGTGCCCAAGCATCCTAGACCCTTTTTTTTCCATATTAGGGGACGAATTATTTCGTCACCAAATGTTATTAGTCCATCATCTCTTTCTCTCTCCATATATATATATATATATATATATGTATGTATGTATATATATATATATATATATATTTGCTAATATGATCCACTTGGTTCATTTTGGTCCACTTTGGCCCATTTCAATCATGTTTGATCTAGTTCGGTTCATTTTAGTCTATTTGGTCCAATCCAGTCCAATTCGTTTACACACACACATAAATCAATTCACTATTTTAATGTTTTTATGAAAGTGTTTTCTATGTGGTAAATATATATATAATACTCTTCTATCTTGATTTTTTTCTACTTCTAGTCTTTTATAATTTAATTGACACCAATTAATCTTTCTTTTTTTTTCAATTTATGACAGAGAACAGTGATAAAGACCAAGAGTGTGGAGTACATGCCATTTTCCCTTTCATTTTTCCTGTTTCTCAATGCAGGCATATGGTGTATTTATTCTGTGCTCATCAAAGACTTCTTTGTCGGAGTAACTTTTCTTGTCCTTTTATTTATCTAAGTCGATCCATGACTTTTTTTTTTTTTTTTAACAAAACTAAACCCATTATCTTTCTATTCCTGTTTTAATCTCTTAATAAGTATAGGATGATTTTATAATAAAACATTTATAATTACACGCAACCATGGAATTAGACCCTCGCACCAATAAATTGTAAAATATAGCACTTAATAGATTTAAAATAGATAAATTTTACTACGGATTAAATATTACAAATTTAATACACTTTCAAATCCATAAAATAAAATCTTAACCATTTTAAGTGAAATGAAAAGAATTTTGTTTCTATTGACAAGGCGTAAGAGAGCAAAGTGAAGTGGAGGCACACTACTCTTTAGTCAATAAAATCATTTCAAACCCTCCATTTTCTGATAATAAATTTGTTTTTCCACTCATTTCAACAAATTTAGACATTTTGCAAACTTGTAAATTTCTATATTAATTTTCTCTCTATTTTCATTGATATTACCAAGATAAAAAGATCTTCATAAATAAATTAATTACACAATCTCTATGCATATACATGGGAAAAAAATTAATCAAACAGTTATTTCAGGTGCCAAATGCAATAGGCTTTGTGTTGGGTGCAACTCAACTCATCCTCTACACAATTTACAAGAACAAGTCAACGATGTCAGTTAAATCAAGGGATGTAATGAGAGAAGAAAGTCCAACTGAGCTTGTTAAAGGAGCCATTGAGATGCAAGCAAACGATCAAGAGATCAATCTGAAAAATCGAAGCCTTAACAAAGACAGCAGCATGCCAAAGATCACAGAGACACTTTCTTTCGGCCCACGTGAATTACACTACAATTGTGCCCTTATTGATGATGTTGAAGTTGGAGAGAAGCATCAACCTTGATTTGGTATAAATATAATGTTAGAGTCCAACAAAATGGTCTTTGTATGCGTTATCCTTCCTTTCAAGAGTTTGGTTAGTTAAGAATTTGGAATAATATGTAACACAAATTTTACCTTTGTGTTTCTCAAAAAAAAAAAAAAAAAAAAAAAAACAAACAAACAAACAAATTTTACCTTTGTATCATATAATATTTGCAATTTAAATTTATGAAGGCCTAAAGTGGGTGGGCTCGTGCAACCCAAAAGGCCCAGGCCTGACCCAAGGTTATAGTACTTGAATAGCCGTTAGATACCTCTCTAAGGCTGGGACTACCAAGGTGATAAGCCATCAAGGTCTCGAACCAAAAAAAATCTAGGACTACACCATTTTAGGCTACAACTCTAATCTGGCAAACTATGAATGGTGGGTTTATGAGAAAGTGGTAGACAACCAACAACAACTAAAAGGAAATTGTATGATCCTATAATTACTCCACCAACCAACCTCATTAATTGGTTTTTGGCCTTGTAAGTAGGCCACCTCCATCTTGTATTGGTCTTTGAAGACAGTAACATTTAACCTTGCTACTTGATTGGTTTTTGTTCTTAAAATCCAGCCACCTATATATACTTGGAGTGTTTATTTTGTATCTGTTTAGGCCATTTGTTGATCCTTCTTGTTAGAATATTATATATTAACGTATTATCATAAATACATAAACCATGCTGTTCTAGAATACTATGAACTATCGTGGTTTATGCTGTTCTAAAATACTATGAACTATCGTGGTTTTCTAACACCAAGGACTATAATATATATTTATTCTAAGCCATTCATGATTCAGGTGATGCTTTTTACTAATTTCCAAATAATAATAATAATAATCATAAAAAACGTAAAATTCATTTCAAGTATTCAAATTGATTCAAAATCGATTAACAAATTGATTAGAAGCAGGAGCTTAATGACATTTGGGTAACAAACAAATTATGATTTTTTGCTAGTGGTAAAGAAGAAACCAACTGAAAATTATAAAGGTAACCACAATATTGAGGACATGTTTGTAGACTTTATGGATTTCTCAAGCAGCCAGATGGAGTGCTTGTTTTGATTGTCAATGGCATCAATGCTATTTTTCAATTCATCTATGGGACTCTTTTTCTCATCTATTCTCCGTTGGATAAGAATGTGACATTAATCTATCTTGGTTTTTTCTTAACATATGTTTACATATAGGGTAGAGTTCTCATCCCATGCATCACTAATATATGCATCAATAATTGGAAAGTTTTTGAGTATGTATTATGTGGGTGTGTATTAATTGAGATGATATCAGGCATTTATCAGGTTAATCTAAGCTTTATTATCAAGTATAGGAAGTCTTATTTGTGACTATACTAGTCATTTTTTTGGTACATTGCAGATTGACTAGCTCTTTTCCATAAGGGAGATTGTAATGTCAAAAATTGACTGGATATTATTTAAGTATGTGTTTTGTAGGTGTGTGTTGACATGAGTTCCACATCGAGCATATGCTAACTTTTTTTTTTTTTTTTTCTTGAGAATCGAGCATATGCTAACTTGATTTGGGTGAATCTAGACTTTTGATGTTGCAATAAAAATAATCATTGACATGACATTTAGGAACCTTTTGTGAGTCTTAAATAAATTGGTAAGTTTAGTTTGATATTTACTATCAGAATCAGGTATATGTTTTATCTTCATGCATAAATTCAATTTTTTAATAGTATATACTTTTTATTAATAAATATATTTTGATATTATTTTATGCATGCATACTTCAAAAAAATAAAAGTATGTTATGAGTGAATTTGTCTCAATAGATTATTTTTTAACTAACACAAAATTATCAATTACATTTTTCTCAAATTTAGATGGCAAATATGGTAGCTGTATTGAATGTCGGCTTTCATGGGTTGATAACTGCAATAATTCTTCTAACAATCCATGTTAATAGCATGCATACACCTTTGTTAGAATTTTATGTGCTGGATTAACCATTGGCACGTGTGCATCTTTCGTCTATGGTGAATTCTTCACACATTAAACATGTCAATTGCCTGTTGGGCATTTGCAATGGTAAACATTATTGAAGCAATGTATATGCGCAAAGACCATGCAAAACAATTACTGTCCGTATAAGAACTATTGGACAAAGTTGATCAGAATGCGAAGATAAATAAAATCATTTTTATTTAAATAAGCAAATTCTGGCATGTGATTGTTGCAGCCTTGCAAGAGCCTGAATGAAGTTCTTGAATGGGTCAAAGTAAATGGGTCAAAGTAAAGGATACCCCACACAATAATATCAAGTTTTAAGTGTAAAAATTTTAAATTAAAATTTTAAAAAGGCTAAAATATTATTTTTCATTCTTAAAATATAGCAAAAGTTTGTTTTTCATGCATAAATTTTTAAAGTTCTTTTTTTTTGCCCCTATACTTTGTAAAAGGAGATAAAAAAAAAGAACTGTTTTCAAAAGTTTAGGGATGAAAAAGATCTTTATTAAAGTTTATGGATAAAAAGTAAATTATTTTTAATAATTTAGAGATAAAAAATGAATTTTTAATAATTTAGAGATGAAAAAAAAAAATTTCCTAATGTATAGGACCCAAATAATATTTTAGACTTTCAAAATTTTTAGACATTCTAGGAGATGGATTTATATTAGATGTAACTCAGCTTATCTTCTACACAATTGACTAGAACAAGTCCAATATGTCAGCAAAATGCCAAAATCAATGGATGTAATGAAAGAAAAGTCTAAGTGAGCTTTATAAATTAAGGAGCCACTGACATGTGAGCGAACGATCAAGAGATCAATTTGAAAAATCATGGCTTTAGCTAATACATCAACATGCCAAAACAACAGATTAATAAACAATATAACATGCCAAAAATCACCAAAACTCTCTATTTTGGTCCACGTGAATTATACTCTAGTTGAGTGAGAAGACCAACTCCACCATGGATTACAATAATTTTAGAGTTACCACAATAAATCTAATGTATTCTTTTATTCTTTTATATATATACTAAATGTTCAATATATGTGTAAAACACCCTTGAATGTTTAGACCCCAAATTACAAATTATCAATTCAAGCTTATTATCAAACAATTAATGTGCGGAACATGAATATAAAGCCAAATGCAGAATTAATAAACAATCTAAGCCAATTATAATCACATCCACAACAGAAAATAAATGGCAAAGATAAAGAAAGAGAGATGCAAACACAAGGACAACACGCAATGTGTTATCGAAGAAGAAACCGAAGCCCTCGGCGTAAAACCTCTCCATCGCCCTTCAAACGGTCAAATAATCCACTAGAAAATGTAGTTGGGATACATGAACAACAATAGACCCTCCAAGCCTAATCTACCCAGGTACCTAAACCCTGCAAGCTTCCTGCTCCAACGAGGTTGTACCGAACCTTTTTCTTTTCTAACTTACCGGATTCCGTTATAACCCATAGCATCAACCAATAACCATTAGTCCCTTCCAAATTGCTTCCCTTAGCACCAAAAGACCTTCTCACAGACGTGGGTGTGGTGAGAAAAGGATTTGGTCAATAACCTCTCAAGGATGTATCAATGGAGAGGAAGAGAGTAGAGGAATTTGAAGAGTCTCTTAGTGAAGATTGGGGATGAGACAATCTTGTTTTTCTCTAGGGTTTCTCTCACAAAATTCTCTTTGGAAACTCTCTACATTTTTTTGGGTATAAGGGTCTATATATAGTGGTGTGTGTTTGGAATACAAAGAGTCAGTTTTTTCTAAACAGGGCTGGTTGGCAGCTTGGCCTCGCGACTGGTCTAAGTCGCGAGTTCAAGTCATGAGATAACGGCCTGGCCAGCTTGGGACTTTTGTCCTGTAATGCGACAGCTGGCGTGACCCTTCACCTCCCCGCATGCTTCTCATGTGTGCAGCAGTTGGCGGCTTACAAGCCGCGAGTCAGTCGTGAGTCCTAACCGCGAGTCCCTGCTTCTTGGCACAAAGTTGAGCAATTCTTCACACTCTCTTCACACACTACCCTTACATGAATCCCATCTAAATACAAAGTTACTAAGTGCTAAATTACAAGCAAATTGACACGGTATAAAGCCAATAAGATGGTTAATAAAACTCAACCTTACAATCTCCCCCTTTGGCTATTCCGTGACAAAACCCTATAACAAACTTTAGACTTAACGCGTGAGTTGGGAACAGTTGGAAAACTCACTCATACCTAACTCTAGAATCTGTGAAGCTTTTGAACCATAAGAACAAGAATCTCCTGAAACACAACAACACAATAAGTTCATTGTATGCAGAAAACTTGTAATGCATATGGAGCAAGCACAATGTGATCAAGCAAAATGGAATAGCAATAAACCATGGCAAAATCTAAACAAGCAATCACTATAACCAAGTGATCACAATGCTCATTCACACTTGGAATGAACATCCGGACATTCAAGTTGACAAACACAAGGCAAATCACTTGAATGACCAACACTCAACCAATGCACTGTACATGAAGTATGTGCATCTAGGAAAAATCCTACAAGAGCACAAGAGTGACAGTACTTAAAAGGAAATGCATAACATTTAGTTAGAAGTACTGATTTAACAAAGCACAAAAGCTGCATAAAGCAAGGTACAAACCATAAAGCCTACAAAGTGCATAGAAACAAACCCTAAAAGCTTACAAAAGCAATATGGGTATAAACATAAACAGAACCTTAAAAAACTACAAAGGTACCAGGTACAAGCTATAAAGTACTTCCCTTATCATATCACTCCCTTTATCGTGAATCATAGGAGCTGTGATGAACTTGGAACATATATACTTGTAACCTGAAACACTTGCACAAAACACATTAGACCTTCAAGGTAAAGCAAGTAATAAACGGACAAGTATAATGTAGCAAGTAAATTGCGATCAAGTAAACATAATGTAAAACATGTGAGCAACTTGATCATACACCATACACTAAAACAAAGTTTTCTTATTAACACAATGTCTTCTCCCCTTTGGTATATGCATCTCCCTTATGGAAAATCTCTCCCCCTACAAATGTGCATGAGAAATAAAATTTCCCCCCCTAAGGATATGCACAAGAGTCATATAGAGATGACAAAATAGTATACTTTCTCCCTTTTTGACACAAATAGACAAAGGGCCAAGGAGAAAAACGGGCAAAAGATGAAGGAATGAACAATGATAATGATGCATGAGGGGTGCAAGATGAATAAGAAAATGAAACTCAAACCTAAGACATGACATGCTAGGATGGAGAAACAATGTATGAACCAATGCATGACAAGGGTAGCAAGGTGTGTGCAAGAGGTGGCAAAGTGCAAATGACCAATGCATGGAAAATGCACATGTGGGGCAAGATGTGATAAAGACACAACCAATGAACCAAACATGTTCCTAATGAGGAAACATGAGAAACCCCAAAGTTTGATACTTATCGGAGTCCAAACAAGTGAGAAAATGCTTAAGAGGCATTTTATCAAACACCTAGCATGCATACTATGAACAACAATGTAAAATAATGCATGAACATTATGAAATCCACCCTTAATACATGATCTTTTTGCCACAGTTGGCCAACATCTAGAGCAAATCAACGAAAGGAACCAAACCCATACAAAAATTTGATCAAAAAATAAGTTTTTCCAACCCCTATGATGAAAATCCCAACCAAGAACACAAAACTCACCAAAACATGATCTAAGGATCCAAAACAATATAAAGAGTTTAAAATTATGTTAGAGATGTTAATGGAATGAAAAACCATTCAAATTGATTGGGTTTTGATATAAAAATATTGAAAGAGGGGTTCAAGAGAGGATGGGAGAGGTTTAAAACAAGTTTCCCACGAAAAAAAACTCTTTAAAAAGCTGATTCTGGGCATTTGGCGACTGGGCGAGTCGCGAACGAGTCGCCAGTGAGCCGCAAAACCATTCTGTGTGAACTCGCAACTGGGCTCACGACTAGGCAAGTCGCCAAAACTCGCAGCTTGGTTTGGTTGGTTGCAAGTCGCCAAAATGAGTGGCCAAAAATTCTGACACTTGTTTTTCAACCCAAAACATGTTTAAACACTGAAAAACAATGTAAGCACTAAGCATGAACACAAAGAGTGATAAAAATCACTTCCAAAAACATATAAAATGATCAAAAATCTTTTTGAATTGATCCATATAAAGTTGAGCACACACACATCACATTTAAACAAGTACAATCACATAAATGAATATGACATTCATTGAACATAGACTTGTGTGTTGTGTATAAATATCAAAAATGAGATAGTCCTTAGTCTAATGTGAAGTTTCAATGATCAATTCAATCAAGGCATACACAACTAGCACTAGATAATGTGACCTATCTCAATTATATAAGTATGCATATATGACCTCCCACATAAACTTAAGTACATTTATTTGAAGCTTTTCATTTGACTCTTTATACATCATATCATTTGATCATTTTCAATCAATACATCTCACTGTGAGATCGATACCTGAAATTTGTAATATTTCAATTTGATGAGTTAGTCTTTGGCTTTTTGGGCATCATACATTTTATTTTGGTTGTTTTCCCTTTTTCCTAGTCAAATACTAGTATGTGCGACAGGCTTTTGCAGCTCAATATCTCTTTTCATTTGAAGATTTACATTTGATGAGCTCTTTAAGTAAAGCAATAAAATAAAAGTGGGAAGATATATAGGCACAAGTCTATGCATGTCTCAAGATCAACAAAACCATTCACTAATCATTCATGACAAGGTTGAAGATCTATTTACAACAATCACATAGATTTCAAGATTTCTTCCACAATGATATGAGTGCATAGGAAACAAGCTAAGCTCGTAGATGCACAAAGTCATAAGTACAAAGGTACGAGGCAAAACTCATATGTGATATGTGTTCAAACATATACGATTAAACTTTTTGAATTTTACACTTTTTATGTGGTTTTGGATTTTTCACTCACACAAAATTAAAACATAAAAGTAAGATCAAAACAAAAATAATGCATATGAATAAATGCAAGATGCACAAAATGCATGAAGATATAACATGCAATGCATGAAGGGTCCCACAAAGATCGAAAGAATTAGATCAAGGACCAAAAGAGCAAAAGGTCAACCATAGGAACCCTTCCTCATTCAAACGGAATGATTGTTTGGAATGAGTGTCTCATGAGAAGTGAGACGAGGGTTGGAAGAATGAGAACCGGAGATGCACATAGTCAAGGAGTTAAAAGCTTTAAACACTTTCTTTATCAACATGCTATTTTCACTCAAATCCGGTTTACTCTTTTTAGAACAACTTCCAAGAAGCTCAAGTTTCTCTTTTCTTTTGATTCTTTTAAAAGCGTGAAACTTAGAGCATTGAGGTCTTAGATGACCAATGGCACCACAATGGTGACAAATAATGTGTTTAGGTCCACTAGGCTTTTTGGGAAGGGATCTAGCAACATGGTTTTATTCTCTCTTCAACTTATAACATTGAGATCTTATATGACCAATCACACCACAATGGCGGTAAGTTGGAACAAACTTAGATCCATCCAAAGTCTTAGGTTGAGACCTAAACAGAGGCTTTGACTTAATAGCCTTTCTCTCCACCTTTTGATTTCTTTTATGTGGAGGAATGTACACCGATTTTTCCTTTGAGGTAGAACACACAATATGCACAAAATCGGGTACCACAACATGATTGCAACAAATATTTTCACCCTTTTTAACAATAGGTTCAACAATCAAATACTTGGCATGCATCTTAAGAGATTCATTTTTACATTTTAACTCATCAACAAGTTTGTTAGATAAAAAACGTTTAGCATCCAAGTCCATATTCAAACATTCAAACTCTTTCAGCTTTTCAAGAGAATTTTCAGCAAGTTTCTTATATTTTTCAACCAATTTGTTGGATTCATTGAGCTTAGCAATCAAATCATCATTTTCACAAAATAACTTGCTCAAATCCTTTTGAAACTTCTTAGCATTTTTCTTCAAGAGTTTGATGTTAGGAATATCAACAACAACCAAGGATTTATGTAACATAGCATCACAATCATGAGGATTATCACTCATAGAGGCATTCAAAACACTATCCATGGCAAATAAATACAAGGGGTCAAGGATCACACTAAGGTATTTAAACTACAACAAGCGTACCCGCTCTGATACCAATTGAATGTTCAATATGTGTGTAAAACACCCTTGAACGTTTAGACCCCAAATTACAAATTATCAATTCAAGCTTATTATCAAACAATTAATGTGCGGAACATGAATATAAGCCAAACACAGAATTGATAAACAACCTAAGCCAATTATAATCACATCCACAATAGAAATAAATGGCAAAAATAATGGAAGAGAGATGCAAACACAAGGACAACACGCGATTTGTTATCGAAGAGGAAATCGAAACCCTCGGTGTAAAACCTCTCCGCCGCCCTCCAAGCGGTCAAATAATTCACTAGAAAATGTAGTTGGGATACATGAACAGCAATAGACCCTCCAAGCCTAATCTACCCAGGTACCTAAGCCCTCCAAGCTTCCTGCTCCAACGAGGTTGCGCCGAACCTTTTTCTTTTCTAGCTTATCGGATTCC